>WTTZ01000026.1:0-333930 GCA_011750695.1 Penicillium sp. OUCMDZ-019 | reverse complement strand
TTTGGGTGTGTTATAAGTGTTTAAAAATGAGAGATTTTGTAGATTTTGTATGTAAAAATCGTGCATCAGGTGGGACCATGCATTAGGCGGTGAAGTACTGTAGCGCTACCCATGATGACAACCCAAGTACACGTTCCTAGGCACCTTTTTTGCTATTTGACTTTTCACTTTTCGAATCGGGTCTTTTTCTTTTTCTTTTTCTTTTTTCCTCGCTCGTTTGCTGCCTGGATACTTGTGGTAGCTTACCTTGGTTCACATGAACGCGATAGGCAACCGTGGACTTAGGCTTTCCTATATTTGTGGAAACGAGACTGTTGTTATCACTGTATCGTGATAATAGCCCGTTGAAGCTAATGGTATCTTCTATTTGACAATACTAGCTTGTGGAGGTGAAAGAGGTGAGTGCGGCCGTATTGGGGCACCGCCTGCGGTCCCCGATTGGGAAAGAGACCCTTGTGCCTTTTTATGCTTAAATGAGGCCTGCTATTACTTTACTATGTAGCAATGCTTTGGCGTAAGTGCACCTGGCATACCAAAGAATCATCATACAAGTTGACATACAAGTATTACTATGTCCTCCATTTCTGCATCCCCTGCACCCCCAACCGTGAAATCTCCATGAACTTATGAAAACCAACTCGGTGCTTTTGACATATCCAGGGCCCAATGCTGCTGCACCCGCAGTCACTCAGAGAGTCCGCGCAAGCCTGTTCTTCGAACAGCATGTAATTCCCCAATATCTCCGTAGCTGCCGTGCCATTCATGATGCCTTCTCGACGTGGATAGCGTTTGAGGAGTTGCAAAGCCCGGTGTCGAATGAGCGGTTCGCGACAGCGCATTATAACCATGAGTATTGCCTCTGAAATGGCGACTGAGAGCGAGAAGTCTGGTGTTTGGTTGGCGTTGCCAGCTGTACTGTCACTAGTATATCTAGTTTCAAGAACTTGTTCCGCGAGAGTGACGATCATCGCGTATTGGTCGATGTATTCGTCATGTCCGAGTTCGCCCTTGGTTGGATCATTGAAAAGCGTCTGGGCATACAGGCGCCGGATGTTGAGGACTGTGATCAAATCCCCCTCGACGACTTCGGAGTTTGTGGCTAGGTAGCTTTGGAACCTTGTATCCCATGAGGTGAAGTCGTGGAAGCATGTTTCCTTCTGCGTGCACGCACCGCTGATATTTTGGTCGAGTCGTATCAAGCGATTGATCAACCTTTCCAACTCAACATACGCCTGCAGACATGTATGAAAAGGCTGCGATGTGCACACGCTTTTGCTGTCGGTAATCTGCTCTGCAGTGTGCATTCCCACGCTCAGTCGAATGTGGGTGCCTTGCGTGTCCAACTGAGTAAACATGACCAGCAGCATATTTATAGCCACATCGGCGTCATCCTGCTGGACTCCAGAGCTCTCTCCAAGCCCCCACTCATGTATAAGTTTTAATCCATGGTTAATGTGCATCAAAGCCTGCCTCTGACAATTCTGCAAGGTACACAGACACGTGAATAAAATGCACGAGGTCAGCACTACAACCTTGTCCCGTTTATCTAGCGCCTTGCCGGACGACAGCATCCTCGTCAAGCTCTGGATCGACTCATTAAACTGCCTTAACGCAAACTGCACTCTACCAACAGTCTCGGCCTGCGAATTATACAGCAGCAGGTTACTATCAGAAATGTACTGACGGTGTATGGCGCCTAGGGCAGTAGTAGCGTGCCACAGCGGGGGATACAAATGCGAGGCCTGCAGCGTGTAGCGCGTCCAGAAGCCAAAGTCGCATCCGCCGGCCAGACCGGGGGCTGTGACACTGCGGAAGAAAAGGAAATTGTGGATTTCCTGTGAGTTGGTGCTGCTGCTGCCCCCAGGAAGAAGGCTGAAGTCCGATAGGCCTCTGATCGTCAAGGGTGGGCAAGACTGCTCGACTAATGCAGCTGAGCTGGCATCCTGATTTGCTAGTTTACGACGAACCCTGCCCCCCTGTTTTTTGACGGTGGATATGTTCTCCGTTCGAAATAGAATGTCCAATTCATTTCGATAGCCTGGACATGCCTCTCCTCTCCGCAGGCACCGACAACACTGGGGCCGCGCAAGATCGCACTACATTATTAATTCTCTCATGTTAACAGGTTATTCATGCTACAAATTTCAAAGGGATTCATTTTACCTTTAAACGCCGTTGACGACAAGCACCGCAATCACGGCTCGCCCGGCCGACATTCGGCATTCTATTCGATTACGCGGAATCGCTTTCCCAATAGAGTAGTTGATTCACGAATATGCAGAATTCCGCGAATTCCGATCCCAATTGACAGCAGAAATAAAGAAACATCGATATTTGATATCTGCTAAGTGAGGCTAAGTGAGGCTTGAGGCTTGAGCACTAAAACAGGCGTAACCGCTTTGGGCAGTTGATTCGACGCTAAAAACGTGGGGAAAAGCATCCGACGATTTTTACCCAATTAGGAAGAAAGATAGCCCTAACAAGGTAAGCCTTAACCTTCCACGCCGAAATATCTAGGACAATGAGCAGTCGAGGCTCTTTAATGTTAAAGCCTATTTTTATATTATATTATTATTATTATTTACGTAGATAGTGGTTGGCTAATTTCTCTCAGGTGCGGCTGTACTACTAGCTCGTTTGCTGGCATGGTATATATAGCTTGAAGCTTCGTGCAGTGTTTTACTGAGACTTGATATTCATCATTGGAAAAAATTTATTAATATTTTGAGAATGGCACCACCAATGTATACCGACTCCCCGCTGCCGGTCATCCATACACCAAAGTTTGAAACGGGCAAGGTGAGCGCAGTCGCAATGCAATGTCTTTGTACTATCTAGCCAACATATACCAGACAGATCCGTTTACTATTGAAGCTTCTCACATGGCTCTGAGCCACAACTCGTTCATCCGCGGTTTCAACAGCATCTACCAGCAAGCTCCTCGTGTAACGTCTGCGGACAAAGAAGACTTTGTGGGCTATTGTCTGGCCTGGCATGAGGTGATTACGGAGCACCACCGCTACGAGGAGACAGACTTCTTTCCAAATGTTGACAAGGCGGCCGGTAAGAGCGGTCTTATGGATGGCGCGGTTCATGAGCACGGTATGTACTCATCCTCCACCTAGTAAGAAATCAGCCTAACATTGGTGGGTATTAGCTGCATTCCACGCCGGCATGGAGAGATTCAAAGCCTATCTCCTGAAAGAAGGCACAAATTTTGAGGGAACCGAACTCATCGCCATCCTGGATTCATTCAAAGACCCATTCTACTCGCACCTCAAGTCGGAACCACGCGCAATTCTAGAACTGGCGAAATACGACACGCCCGAAACCCCCGTCGATATCATGGCGATCGCGCAAGCAGCTGGTAAGAAGACAATGACATTGCCGTTTGTGTTCAATGTTCTCCCCGTGTTTATGTTGAATATGGACACGGTGGATTTTGAGGATGGCATGTGGCATGAGGTGTTCCCGCCTATTAAGGGTGTGACGAAGTGGATTATGACCAAGGGTATTCCTATGAGGCATTCGGGTCGTTGGCGGTTTGTGAGTTGCTCGCCTGAAGGGAAGGCTAAGCAGTTGGCAGTCTGAGGAAAGTTGTATATAATACGTGAAGAAATTTTATCGATTGAAATAATAAGAATTAACGCACAATCCAAATTTATACCATAATCCACACCAACTACGTAAGTAAACATCTAGCTTTCCCTGCAGTTACAGCTTCGTTTTGAATTGGAAGAAGTGGCTTTCCTGTAACCTGTCCAAATATGTTAGGAAAGAACTTAATTATGTCAATGGTCAGAAATAAACTCACCTCTGAAGAGGATTCTTTGATCCCAAGAGCGTTATTTTCCTCAATCCACCCAAACTCAAACTTCCCAAGATCCTTTGTAGTCAAATCGTCGTTAGAAGTAGCCTCCCGAACAGCTTCTAACTACCATTCGAGATAGCCCAGAGGAATATTTTCGACCCTAGTATGTTTTGGGTTCTTCCAATAAAGCACCAACGCATAGAGATCAATTCCAAGAAGCCATAGCAGGACAACGACTAGAGTCCCAAGTAGTACGAATACTTCTAGCCCTATTTGAGTTCCGGTTTCGAGGCAGTTGTAGGTCTGGCTGTATGCATAATCAGAAGGCAGTGGTAAATTGGCGACATTATAACCCTAACCGTCTTTTGCTTTCCATTTGGTCGAGTTTGGAGAAGGATCCTCTGCGCCGACCGTCTGAGGTATAGGACCCGATCAAGGAGATTGCAGAATTCAGCACAATGGCAACGGTGGTGAATATGTTGCGCACCTTGAAGGACTCGATTGTGCTGTACACCGTGTTATCTTGGTGGCTATACCAGGCAGAAGACATTTTGACTGTTTTCTTTTTGCTTCGTGATTCACCGAAGATATTTTCATGAACGACAGACAGAACTTCCCTACTCGCCATACTCAGCCCATCTTTAAATACTTCTTGCTGCTCATGCGGCTCTTCAGGGGACCAAGCCATTCACTCATCTTTTATTTTAAGTTCTTACCTTTTTGTACAGTATCTCAACTGTCATTGGTGCTTTCACTAGTTTAGACGAGCTGAGAGGGGCTAAAGCTGTCACACTGAATGAATTCCCTATTTGGGCACTAGCCCTAGCAAACTAGCAGGGTTTGTTAACTGCAGGTTGCCCGATTTATGCACGAACTGACAGGGATATCTTCAGCTTGCACGTTCGGCCTTGTCATCAGACAGCAAATTCTTCTACGCCCTATCTTTTTTTTATGGGACCAAGGAGTTGTTTGCTAAGAATAATCAAAAAATATGAAACAGACGAGGGGATGAAGCTGAGTGGTCACGTGGAATCCAAGCCCTACAATCCAAGAGTAATACAAACATATAAATTTGTACACATCCATAGGTTCTATTCGAAGTTCCAAACCAGACTTCTATTGAAAGTAACTAAGCCAAAAATTGACAAAGTCCCTTAACGACTGCCTATTCAGTAAGATAGAGACCAGAATATAAGCCCCTCTGCCTAATTCCATACCAGCCTACTAGGCTCCAGTTACTAGATAAACCCAACGTCAACTTCTCAACAAGACCCAAGCTTTCTACGATATGATAGTGAAAATGACAAGCTGTGCGTTTCTCCTGGTTTTTTTGTAACGTATTAGCAAGGCTAATTATTTTGAACCTACCTCGTTGACATCACGCATTGGGGCTTTATGGTACTGCAGAATGAGATTACGAAAGACAGCGAATTTGTCACTGCTTTTGGGATATTGTCTCAAGAAGAACTAGATGGTGAGGATTAAGAGAAGCAAGCCCCAGGGGCAATGTCACTGTAGAATGTACCCTATTTATTTTCTAAATAGAAGGATTACCTAAAAATTGATACTTAGTGAAATGGGAGAGAAGAACAAGACAAGTCTCAAGAGAAGGCAAAGGTCCCCGGGCATCGTGTTTGTTGTGCAGTGGATGAAGCGATAAGAGGTTTAAATAAAGACCAATTCCAGTTTCAAAAGCTGCCTCTTTTTTCTTGCTTCCTTGACTATCCTCAACACAAGCCATTCACTACTAGGCTTGGAAGAGCTATCGGGCCTTCTTTCTTTATTTCTTCTGGTCTGTCTACTTGCTAATCCTTTCTTTCCTTCTCATCCTCTCACAATCTGCTCACTTACTGTTCTGCTAGCTTTCACTTGCTTCCATCAGCACATAACCATATTGCACTCTGGATTCTAGATTGCTAGCTTTACTTGCAGCTAAGCATACTCTCATCTAAGCTCTCGTAGGTGAGATTAAGAAGTTGTGTAAGCAGCTCCAGGTTCAACTGGCCCCCCATTTGAATCTGTTGTAGCTAAGCAGTTTCTCCATACATTGTAACATCGAAACCTCCTTGGGCTCGGAATGGAATTTAGCATGTCAAGGAAGTCTTTTTTCCCGTCCTGTTGCGCTCGAGATGTTTTCGGTTTCTCTCCTCCTCGAGGGCTTTGCAGAGCCTGTCTTCAAGTTTCGCAGCTTTCTCGGGATAATAAACGGAAATCACGGCGACTGGTTGCTAGCTCGGTTTGGTGATTTCCTGCCACTTGACTATGTGCTGCCAAATCTTTCTCTTCGCTTTCTTCGATATAGGCAAGAGCTTCTTGTCCTGCACCCAAATGTGGCACTATCTCCGTGTCCAAAGATCAGTATGAGCAGATGCTCGTTGTTCTCCTTGGCTAACCGTGATTGCGCTTTCAAGGTGTTTATGAAACGTCATCCACTTCGAATAGCAGCGATATTGCGTGGAAATCTTCCGGAATGGGCGTCTGGCAGGCGGAAATTGTGCTAAATCGTGAAGTATTTTTGTACATCGCCCGGTTTCTTTCGAACATCCTCTGGTTTCTTAGATAGCGCTATCCCTGAGAGTCTTCGTCTGTTTTTCCGGATTCTAAATGGTCTCACGCCTTCAAGTTGTTCGGACCTTTCACCAAGGTCCTTTGCTAGATTCGGTGCCCGACCAAAGGCCAGAGCCCGGCAATGCATATCGTCATAGTTCTGGTGTACGGGCACAACAGCGTAGACTGGATTGGGACTGCTAAAGGTAAAATTTTAAGCTTTGATTGTGCTCCAACCAGTATTCCGGTAAGCAAGTATCGCTGGCATTGGGATAGCCATGTCCCGTGCATCGATGTGCTTCTTATTCTTATCTTCCTCCACTGAAACTGTTGTAGGGGAACTGTTTTAGTCCCTTCTTATCGCCGGCGATTAGAGGAAATGGTCCCTGTCTTTCCGTTGAAGAAACCACGTTTCTTCATACGTCGTATAAAAACCGAATTTGCATTGAAAGCGGTTCATATACGCCGCGATTTGCCCTACATACGAGCCCGCGTCAGATATCCGGAGTGTTAATTTGCGAAAGTGATAATGAGTACAGGTGCTTACCAAATTTGACTGAGAGGAAATCAACTCGAGACTGATTTTTAAACCTCTGAAAAGTCCACGGGTTTTTAATCTCGTCAACCACTTTGATGTGGTTGTTTGCATCTTCAACGATAACGAGGTCAGGGATGATATCTGTTTGGCCGGGCGACCATAATGCGGACTCCCAAGCCCAAAGAACTGAAAATTGGATTCATCTGGTGGGAGACGTTCTGAATAAACGGGGATTGAACTCCCAGTTCATTGCCAACGCCATGATTTTCCACTGGTGGCTGAGGGGGCCTGACTATTCGGTTGCCTGTTAACCTCTTGTATGCTTGACTGGCCACTGATCCCATTTCGAAATTTGATCCGAGTGCAAGGAGTATCGTGAGTTGCTCGGACTTTTGGTTGCGCCCTGTGAGCATTGGAAAGCGTCATTTCATCGAAGCGTTTTGAGTATCCGATGATGAGAGACCCGATTGAGGCTCAAGAAAGCATGAATTGGTGATAACCAAAGAACTCGGGGCGAGCATTGTGTGCTGCCTACCAGATATCAGAGGTACGAGGGGACTCCCATCATATGACAATGTTGCATTCGTGTCTCGATAGATTGGGATAATAGAGAGCCGAGAAGGAAAAAGAGTGGTTGGCCTAGGCAATCTATGGCCCCCTTCCCCGTCCATTCATACTCCCAGGCAGTGTATATATAGGCGATATGAGAAATTTGAGAATATTTGGCCATGTATATGGAGAATAGGGGTAGAGAAGTGTGGAAGAAGCAGAAGTCGTTCGAGAAGTTGGCACCGACTTTATGTAGCAGCGGAATTTATAGACGGGCAACCATCAACAGCGCCTTATCGGTGCCCGATTCAGTCGCATTTGAAGTTTCTGTTTGTACATCGGAAACAAAAACTGCTTTGTCGGTATTGCCGCAAAACAACCAGGGTCCGGTATCGCCCCAGAAACAAAGAGCACAAGAGCAGTACGTATCGACTTGGACAAAGGAAAACATGCTTGCCCGGCGAAAATGCTCTCATTTTATATCGTCAGAGACTTGCTTAGCCAATCAGATAATGTTATATGGTGACAGTCGTTGGTACAGGTCTTGCCCGGTACCTTTTAGGGCACCGCCTTTGTTAGCGATGCCGGATTGTTCCCCGACGGCTTGGCTATATAAGCTGCCCGGTGAAGGGTTCGATATTTAGGGTTCTCTAGATATCATTTTGGGTGGTGGATGACGTGATATTTGTATAGTTAGTTCTTAAACAGGGGTGTATCTACTGATTGATTGTCATGGAGGCCAACAAATACCTGTCTTCTAGCCTTGGGCTGCCACTTTCGAACTGGTAGTATTTGTGGAATTGAAGAGCTTGAGTTGCGTTGCATTTCAGCGCATTTGTCAATCATGAATTTATCCTAGATAATAAGAGGATCGATTATATGCATATTCAGCTACATAGATATTTACCAGAAGCGCGGACATGGATGCGGTCTGTGTTAGGCATAGCACGACTTTTCCAAAAAAGGAAATTTTATCTTAGTAGCGTGATCTTGTAGACTTGTGAAACCTAGTGAAAATCTTCATAAGACGACTAATTCCTAACAATATCATGGCAACCCTTCTCGACGAGATTCCGTGACTTGGGTGCTCGGGTGACATGTCGTGGGGTCAAGATTCCGGGGCAACTCAGACTGACTACATATGGGTTGTTAGAGTCTTGCAGCTGATTTATATCGAGATGTCTCTCACATAAAAACACAACGTGAACATATTTTATGTAAACAATTAGGGCAAATGGAGGCCAGGTGGGCATTTAGTGGCCCATGGCCGCACTGGCACTGGACCTCTTGTCAGCATGTGTATGTACGACTTGGTTTGTGGGTTGCTCACACAAAAATACACGGAGATTTTCGGATGTTCTTTGACTGGTGCTGCTTGACTAGACATTCTTGTGTTGTGCGCGTCCATCATTTTATGGAAACATGAACTTACATGAGCTGAACAACGGATCGATATACTCAGATGGATATAATATGATATATACCTAGGTATGCTACTCAGCCTCAGCGAAAAGAATTTTACCAAGTCTTGACGTGGCACAAATCAAGCCCTATAGATTCTCCAGGGTTACTTATGGGCAGATAGAAGAGGGGTTTTGTGATGCAAGGCTGAGTTTTCAGGCTGAGTACCAATCTCAGCCTTCTTTTCCTGAAGATTGCCCCCCTAGCCCACCCAGAAAATAGTCTTCGTAAATCAAGCACAAATTTGAATTTGGGACCGACAATTACTGGTTATTTTTACATGGCTGAATTACTCGCAGTCACCGGTGGCATTGCCTCTGTCTCTCAAATTCTTGTTCAGTTAGTGCAGACAACAAGACACGTCGTCGAATTTTACAATAACTTCACTGAAGCTCCAACAGTCTTGCATCGAATCAAAGAAAAAATAAACATTCTTCAACATATAATACTGCAAGTGCAGTCTTACGTTACCGAGTATCGTGATTGCGATATCCTGCCTGCGGAAACAAAAGAGCTGCTCTTAAGATCTGTTCGTCGAGTTCAGGATTCACTGGACAAGGCCAAGCTAAAATGCCACACGACTACAGAAAAGAATATAAAGAAAACGATGAAACGAGTGGTCTGGGTCTTAAGAGATGAGCCGGAATTGAACAAACTGCTCCAAGACCTGAATGATTCCGACCACATCTTACACTTAGTCATGCAAATTTTGATCATGTAAGTGAGCTTGCTTGTTCTCATTGAACAAAATATTATTTGAAGCCTCAATCGTACTAACTAGTACCCTTACAAAAAAGGAAAACCACTGCCCTAGCGCTACAAAATCAGTCCACAGCCATCAAAGAAGCCCGTGGCAATAGGGCTACATCGGAAAGTCAACCACGAGCCCCTCTTTCAAAATGGATAAATATACCTGTCACGTCATGGCCATGGTGGTGGTTGTGGCTTCGTCATATTGGATTTTATGGCACACTTAAAACTAGTTCGTCCTATTCTCAACATTTACTAGATATGCATATCTCACTTGGCTACAAATTCCCAACGTGGCTTTGGTCAAAAAGCATCGACATTGAGTTGCAAATGCAAATACCGAGGTTTATTAGAATGCAAAATCGAGTATCGGTAGACTCGTCATTTATGCTCGCTTGCCGCAATGGCGATATCCGACGAATCCGTCAGAGTCTTGCAGATAAATCAGGTTCAGTTGGAGACCGGCTAAGCTGTACAGGCCAAACACCTCTGATGGTAAGAGTCAACCGATATATTTTATAAAAAATTTATGAAAACTGACTGATATACGTTCTAGTTAGCGATAGAGTCCGGAAACATGAATTCTATAAAGCTTTTGCTGGATGCAGGGGCTGATCCAAATGTTGGGGATGACGACGGAATGTGGGCATACTATCTACGTTCTTGAAATAATGCACCTGAGTAATAACTAACTCAATTTCAGCACTCCGGTATTTCGTGCCCTTGGTATGAATCCAAGGCAAAGCAAGATATACCCCCAATTACCTCCTAAAAATCCCATTTGGATGGATATCATCCGCTTGCTGGTTGAATATAATGCTTCAGTCCATGATGTTGTCAATGGAAGGTCCCTTACCACTTTGAACCTGATCTGGGATAAAAACAGAAATCGAACCCTGGAGCTTTTTACCTTCCTTCAAGATCAATACTACGTCGATTTTGGTGCGGGCAAAATCGACGGTTGGTCGGCTTTCAGCAACGCCTTGAGCTCAGTCGGATCAAGTTTAGAATGCCTTAAGTTTTTGAATGAGAAAGCTGCATTAGACTTTTCTGAAATTGCTACAGATGGTCGTTCCATTTTACATCTTGGGGCTGAGCTTGCGCATGAGCCAGAGGCAATTGACTATCTCTGTCACGTTTGTCCGTCAGATTACATTAACCGCCAGGATGACTTTGGTTGGACGGCACTCCACTACGCGATATTTTTTGAGTCTTTGCACAAGCCGAAGGATTCATTGGCCAAAGCCAAATTGCTTCTTCGCCGCGGGGCTGATCCATATATAAGAACAACCCAGTTGCCATGGGTCTGTGCGGGAATAGGCACTGATGTGGATAAATTAACGGCTTTTGAGCTTTGTGAAACCCTGCGGTCCGATCAATACGAGCAGTTCTTAGAAATTGTGAAGGATTGCGGACATGAGATTTCGGAAGAGGCAGAGATGAATATTTTTCATGAGGCTGTTGCTTGAGAATTGAGAGGTTCTCCGGAGATATCGATGAATGACACAATATGTTGAACTGTATATCGGTTCATCATACCACAATCTTTAAGCCATAAATGACGATTGTCGTATGCTACTGATTGTCGTATGCTACTGTATCTAATAATTTAGAAATGCATTAAATCTCAATTCACACAGCAGATCTGATTTCCGAAGCCTAACATAGGCGAGAATATGTACACGAATAAAATCAGAAAATAAAGCCAAAAATATATACATAGGCTTCGACATTTGCATTTCAGTCTGAATGCAAGATTGAAAAAACTCATTCACATGATCGATAGGCATTATAGAAGATAAAAGAGCGAATAACTGTCTGCCACATTTATCCACAGACTGGAGTAGCGCTTCCAGAAGCAGCACAGTAGAGACTGCTTCCATCCTGGACGCAAACGTCTCCAGAGGGACAAGCCTCAATGACCCACGCACCGTTGCTGCAAATGCCAAAGCTGCTGCCAGAGCAGGCGTATTCACCATCACTTGAGCAGGAGCCTCCACTAACTGGGCAAGTGCTGCTGGGAGAAACCGAGGAGGTGGTGGTAGAAGAGGTAGAGGTGGTCGAAGTTGAGGTTGCGGTGGTAGTTGGGACCAATGTTGTCGTAGTACCAGTGCTGGTAGCGGTGCTAGTAGCAGTGGTTTTGGTAGAAGTAGCGCTGGGCACTGAAGTGGCAGAGATAGGAGCTCCATCGCAAACTTCGCCTGTCAAAAGAATGCTGTAGGCTTCTTGGGCGTATGTGCAACCGTCGTTGACGTTGTCATCAGAGTATCCGGCATCCCAGAGCATGACACCACCGAATGAGGAGTTACCCTCGGTCTCGGCGACAAGAGTTGCAAGCTGAGCTGGGGTGATGTAGTAGATCTCACCCTCGCTGGTGCCATCAGAAGCTAGGGTGGAAGCAGGAGCACCGATGTAGAGCAAAGCGTCAGCAGAAGGAGTGTCAGCAAGCCACTCGGCCCATTGGACAAAGTTGAAAGGGGCGTTTCCATCGAACCCAAGAGAGCAGGACTCGTAAGTGTGGTTGTCAAGGCCGTTGTTGTTGTTGTACCACTGAACCCAGAGACGGTCAAAGGTGGAATTTCCAATGATGATGCCCATGTTGGGCTCTGGGATAGGGCATTGAGGAGCACCAGTGATAAGGTAAGTGTTATCTGGGTCAGAGTCGAAGTTGGCACGCAGGGTAGAAATCATGTATTGGTAGTACTGGCTGGAGCCATCGTTGACCTCAATATCAAAATCGAAGCCGTTCACGAAGGCGTCACCAAAGGGACGTTCAACAGTGGTGTTGCCAGAGTTTGCATACGAGTCCCATAGGTACTGGCCGATGGTCTCAGCTTCCTCCTGCGATTGCAGAGAGTAAGCACCAGACGCACCTCCAATTGATAGAAGAACAGTGACACCGGCATCCTGGCATGTAGTAATAGCCGCAGCTAGATCATCGCACAATGAACCGGCACCGGTGGTGGAGATGGAGCATGACTCTCCAATGACACCGGCTGGGATGTTTTGGCCATTGCCGAACTCATACAAGAAGGCAAGAATAAGAACATCGATACCAGAAGTGGCCGTGCAGTAGGTAGAAAGGTCGTCGTTCTCTGCTGAGTCGGGGCCGTTCTGGCCCCAGTAGACGACAGTCTGGCCGCTCGCAGCCTGGCGAGAAGAAAGATTGTTATGGCGAGGCAGCGCCGATGCTGTTGCAAGTGTTATGGCGCTGGCGCCGGCAATGAGGGTAGAGAAATGCATGCTGAGATAGAAGGAGAGTGTATAGCAATGCTAACTGAAAAAGAAATAAGGAATGGAAAGATCCGCTGGGGATCAGTGCGACAATGATCGTGGTGTCTGTCTACAGGATGGTTCGAGGAAAATCGAAACGAGATTCGGAGCGAGCTTTGTAGATTTTATATCCTACAGACAGCGGACCTAAAACGGCGGTCATGCTCGATGACAGGCATCAAGTTACACCCCTAGTCCATGTGTCTTCCGCATTCCAACAGCATACTGACATACGGCATGGGTTGGTTGCATCGAACAGCCATGTTAGATGGCACCTATACAAGGCCCAATATGTGCGGAGAAATATAGGAATTCTACAAGATGTAACAGCCATTGGGGGTCTTCAGGGCAAGAGCTGGGAGTAGTGCCTGTCTGGTGGTGAAGCTTGAGTTGGTGGCGTTTTTTGGTGGAAATATAGATCAACTCTGAGATGCCACCGAGGACTTTTAGCCTGCCAAACGAAGGATGGTAGGGTTGTGACCTTTTGATCAGCAGACATATATCCGAATTTGTTCTAGTCTGCTAGTTTTGAGAATCAGAATAATGGTCCAGAAAGCTAGCAGAGTGTTTCGTTTTATGACTCCGTATTAGGGATAATTCATCGTTTGGGCTTATCGGGCCCCCCAGGAGAATCTAGGAGAATGCTTGAAAGTTGAAACAGCCAAGAGATCAATCTAGTGTACTAGACCTTCAGAGTACAGCACGGACTACAGTGTACATCAGTTAGATATTAGAACATCCCAACCCAGATATAAGATCTGACGTCAAATCACAGTACAGCTATCCCTACTTATCCCTCACCACTACGACCAGTGACTACTAACCAGAATGCACCTTATCACAGTATCAGATTGTCAGTATCACGTCTGGTGGTGTTACGGTAGGATTTCCGATCATGAGGCGCTGGAAGATGACTTTAAGTCACTGAGCTAGCGGCTAGCTGGGAACTAGCAGCATGCAGCTCCAACAGATAAATTGAAATCATAGGCTGATCCCCGATTCAGGATGGGTAGGGTTGCAAGGTGGCTTGTCGCAGCCAGGAACGCCCAATTTTAATTCCTGCCTGTAACTTGCCTAGGTACTTAATCTAGATATTTACGTTACTATGTTCAATGCTGTGCTGTATGTACGAGACTCGGGAGTATCTGCTGGACAATCGCACTATAGGGACACATGCAATGTAACTACAGAAGATTACGAGAGATATATAAATACTGAAGACCCGTTATTAAGAAAAAATGACAAATCTATTGTTTATATTAGCTTCTGTGCTCTTCGTGGGATTGAAGGCTGATCGATTTTGTATGAAATTGCTCGGTTTTGATTGGCTGTGGCGTGGAAATCAAGCCCTGCGCTAACCATGTTGGACCTAGTTGGTTGAACACGCAATCTGATTGGCTGGACTATATACTATATCTGAAATTGCACTCTACAGCAACGATTCGTTCTCTCGTGCTTGCTCATGCGATGCCACTGACCAATCTGAAATAACCTGCAGCGCCATTCGCATATGTGTAATGTCGACTGCGACCTTGTCATCCAGAGCCAGCGACTGCGCACAGCTCACCAAGTTCTTGATTTGGCGGCCATTTAAAGCCCGATGAGCCAGTTCGTCGAGCTGGCTATCATTAAAGCTAAGAGCTTTGTTGTCATCATTCGAAATGCGCTCAATGAAGGTTTTCCACACTTGTCTTCTTGATGCAAAATCGAGATCGGGATAGTGGAAACTGAAATGGATTCGACCTGGACAGATTAGTTAGCTAGCTAGCTAGCATCACAAGTGACTGGAGGCGTGATTACTAACTTTCAAAAGCAGGATCAAAACTGCCAATTCGATTCGTAGTCAAGATCATGATGCCAGTGAAGTATTCAATCTGGCGAAGAAATATAGACACCAATGCATTGCGCACCACATCGCTATCGTTGCGTGCTTGTAGAAACACGTCAGCTTCGTCCAGCAGCAATATTGCATTCCACCTCTGTGCCAGCTCGAGCACAAGCGTCAACTGCTGGTCGACGTCCGAAGGATTGGTCCCGAGCTCGCCCGCGCTGACCGAATACAGAGGCTGTCTTGTTTGTTCGGAGATGGCTTCGGCCGTCAATGTCTTGCCACAGCCGGGTCGCCCACTAAGTAGCCCAACAAGCCCTCTCCCTTTGCCAGCTACGAAATCGTCAAACTTTTTGTTTTTCAACATGTGCTGCGTAACGAGGGAGTAGATCAGTTTCTTCTTATTTGGCTCGAGAACTAGAGAGCTGAAGGCGTCGTTGCTCCAGTTGATTGGTCGGCAGTAGTCTAGCCCAATCCCACCTACAACCCTATCAGCTGTCATACTTAAAAGAAAAGAGAAAAGAAAACCCACCCCAGCGCTTGGCACCAAAATTAAACCCGAGTACAAAAGGGCTGCAAATGGCATATTCGTTTTCGTTTCCCTTGAGGTCCGGATCGCACTGCTTGTATACTTGGTAGTTGTATGTAGCATTTGGGCAGAACACTTTAAAGGACGTAGCATCGATCATTGCTCTTCCAAAGGCCTATATTTTTATGGTCAGTTCCAAGTATATAGAATGAAGGGTGGTCTTATTTACCGAGAATGTAAATTGCTTGGGACTCAAGTCTTTGTTCAGTATCTCGTGTATCGCCGGCCCATTACACTCCATATATGTCTGCCCCTTGATGGTACTATATATCTTCCCTCTTTCGACCGCCTGTTGATGAATTGCCTTTCTATCCTTTAGGAATTCGAGTGGAAACACTGGCAAATCGTAAATTTTGCGAGCACCCGGATACTGATCGATCTCGAGATGTTCGATTTTGGCATAGCCAATCTTTTTGCCATCAAACACGATAACATCGCAAACGACTTGATAATAGATTACACCATCCGATTGTCGTTTCTTGACTCGGCCCCGGCGAAAGCGGAGGATTTGGTGTTGTTGCGTTAGCTCAAGGTAATGGTAGACCAGCGACGTAGGCACAAACAAGGCCCAGAGAAGATCCCAGGATATCTCCTCTTTGCTTAGCATCGACTCCATGCTGGCAATGGTCCCGCCATGATCTTCTTCGATATAGCCGAGAGCAATGTTCAGGTCGTGGACCCGGGTGCTGTCGGGGTCGTCTTTGGCTTGCTCCTCGTCGAGCATTGCTTTGAGCCCGCTGCGAGAGTGATAGAATAGTACGGGGTCGGCCTGTACATTCATAAATATACAGGAAAAATTATATAGATGCAGGATTAGGGCTAAACTTACGGTCACCGGATCCTCTTGCTTCAAACTTTCAGTTTCAGGGTTCAATTCCAGCAACATCTCTGCGAGTTGGTGGCTCTTGATATCGATTTCCGAAGAGCTGTAGCGCCCTTTCTCGTCGATGATGCGCCGGACGACCAACACAGCGCCTTTTGTGTTTTTCGGTTTTTCTTTTTTGGCTGTCTTTTTGAGCCGGTAGCTGTATGTTCGACTGGTGGAGTTTAGTAGCTAGTAACTATGTAGTTACTTCTGTGAAAGTTAGACTCACTAGTCATAGCTGTGGTAGTGTCAGCTGTTTGAAAGATTTATCTTGTTTATAAGACTGTATGCAACTTACTATTGATCATAGCGAGCAATGCGCTTTGCTGCCGACGGCTCATCTTGTATCGACTGCGCCGTATCATTCTCACCGTCGCGCTTTGTCTCAGGGTCTGGTGCCGTATCTGGGTTCGCCATTGCGATGACTCTTTTGTCGAGCTAGATAGTTTTTTGGAAAGAAAGATTTTTTAATAGAAGAGAAAAAGAGAAATAAAAGCCAGAAATAAACAAGGCTGCAGACATGCATGATATAGGTAAAGCTTAAAAGCGCGGGGCTGAGCTGTCAGTGCCCAGCCTCGTTCACGAGGAGAAATCGCAGATCGACAGCAGATCAGCCTCGCCACATCCAAAGGTTTTAAAATCTTCTAAGAAACCTACTTCCAAAAACACCTACTTCGTATTTGCTTGTACAATATTCTCCCATGCGGAGAAATACTTGCAAATGGCGATTCAAACCTCTTCCACAGAGGGCGGCCCGTCCAAGTCAGTACATATCATCTTCATTCTGGAAATAATAACCGACTGACATAATTAAATAAATAAATAAAAGAAAGCAAACAGTATTTGAAAGAGCCTTCCAGGCCTATGCGGCGTCCTTATCTGAAAAGAAAAACACCAGAAAAATGATAACAGATAGTCTTACTAGCATGGGAAAAAACCCAGAATCAATACAGGAAACCATCGAAGAAATCGAAAGAAAAGCATCCGAGACTTTCTCGAGACGAGCTTTCAAACTTATACTGAAGCCCGTGGTAGACGCGGTGTCGGCGTATGCTGGAGTCATCGACACCATGTGCCAGGCCGATGCGATGCCTCTGTCGATTATATGGGGCGCTTTTAAAATCTTTATTGATGTGAGTAGTATCCAAAGGACTGCGGCCAGTTTTCTGACTAGAAATGCTGGCATATCAAGTGCGGAGGCCGTTTCGCAAACCTCTTCGAAACAATCAAACAGCAGCTTGTCGATCTTCGGACTCATCTCGAGACTATCAGTTTCTATGAGAAGCTGTACAGCGATGAGAAAATGCAAGAGCTTCTTTGCCGGTCGTATGTCAACGTACTGCGTTTCTGGGCTCGCGTGCGCAAGGAGTGTGAACGGCATGGTGAGTAGCCCTAAGAACTTCGAACGACTACTTATTCAGTTGACTGAGGTGCAATGCAGCATTCAGTACATTCCTCAAGGCTGCCGGCCCGTTCAGCACCAAGAAAATGAACGCTATTGTGCTCGATCTTGACCGTGATGCCAGTGCCATCGAGGAACTAGCACAGAGGATTGAAAGGGGCCAAACCCACATCGACAGAGACATGACAGCGCAGTACCGGGCGCAGCAAGAAGAGGATCGAAAAGGCAAGACCGTTTTCTTTTATCAATTCTGTCTACTTTCAAGCTTATCTGACAATATATAAAGTCCGGTCATATAACGAATTGAGACACTGGCTCAACATCGGAAATGCATCCCAATGCAACATCGAAGAAGCCAACTATCGCCGGCACGAACGCAACAGGAGCGAACAAAACTGCACTCCAGGCACATCAGAGTGGATATTTAAAGTGGCCGAATTCGAGAAATGGGCAGCCGCCAACTCAAAGCCATCAGATCCAATCCTCTGGCTGAGCGGAGTACCCGGCGCAGGAAAATCCGTGCTCTGCTCGCGGGTGATTGAACACATACGACAAACCGAGCCCTCCTCGACAGCAGTAGCATACCACTTCTTCCGCTTCGACCAGCAGCAAAGCTCTACCATTGAAGTGCTGCGCGTCATTGCTATCCAGTTACTGGAGACGCTGTGGAATTCCGTTGCAGAGTTGCCGGAGAAAGTGATGGCTATTACTCAAAAGTCGCCGAACAACTTTAAGAATGTCGTCGAGATGATAAAAGCAATTACTTCGTCGCCAGCTATGTCGAGGGCGTTTGTGTTTGTGGACGGTCTTGATGAAGAAGTCACCGGGCGGCCGATGGATGTCTCGTTGGAAACGCTCGACAGTTTGATTTCGGTAGCATCATCATCCTGCTCTGATAATAGTGTAGTCAGACTCTGGCTATCCAGCCAGCCTCATGTCCAAATATCAAGGCGAATGGCAACATTCCCCAAAATAACCTTTGCGCAGCAAAATGAGGCCGATATACGATTGTTCTTTGAGAGAAGCCTGCCGGAATTGGGCGAAATCAGCGTCGATGAAGATGAACAGAACCACTGGCTCACTGTACTGAAAGACAAGGCCAAGGGGAACTTTCTCTGGGCTCGGTATATGATTGACAACCTAGTGGAAAAAGCGGAGAGCGTGGCAGATATCAAGGTTCTTATTGACCATACACTTCCGCCGGATATTAATGAATATTATCGCCGTCAGCTGAGGCGTATTGCTCCTGATTCTCGGGATTTGGCAAGGAAAGTTAATCTATCCATCTATTCATTCATTCATTCTTCGTTCGTTCGTTCAACTCGCAGGCTAACTTCCTCCAGCAAAATATTCTCCATCGTATGCTACTCGCGCCGACCCGTGTCAGTCAGTGAACTCTGCGACGCAATCGGCCTGCTCAGAAAGGCCGATCCATCATACCAAGGAGGCGATCCCAAGCCATTTCTCCGAGCAGTACGAAAACTACTCCCTCCCATGATACTCGAAGAAGAATCATCATCCACCGAGAATCGCTGCCGGCTATTCCATTCCACCGTCAAGGAATTCCTCAAGAAAAACCCGCTTGTAGAAGGGATATCTATCACGCCGTCCGTCCTGGCGGACGTTTGTCTCTTATACCTGTGCCAACCGCGATACAGTGGGCTACTCAGAAGGATTGATGATGATGGCGGCAGTAGTGAATGGAAAACGGCAGACGGCGAGTCGATTGAAAAGGATCACTTTTTGCAATACACAGCCAAATATTGGTACATGCACATGGACAACGTGGACCACCCTTCAGACGAGTTGACAGACAGAATCCGCGCTTTTCTTGCCTCGCCCAATTTCCAGACCCTGCTGCAGCTGCAGTATCTCTATGTTGAAGGCCAGTTCTCCGTTTTCCGTGTCGTGGGCAAGCCTGACGGTGCCAAGTTTCTGAAACGTGCGTTTCCGAATTGGTTTATCTATCGGTCTTCTGCTGCTGCTACTGCTAGTAGTGATAACATTCGCTTCCTTGAAGACTACCGTCTTTTCCTGCACGAGTGGTCTCATCTTTTGCAATGCGGTTGTTGCCAAAATGTGTTCTGCACACGCTCCTTGTTTTCGGGTGAAATTGATCGGTGTTTTTTCGGCGCTTTGGGGGATGGGAATTTCATGGCGAGCATGCAGAGCAGGTATCTCAGTTTCCGGTTTAGCGCTGATGACGATGCCGAGAGGATAAATCCTAGTCGGCTGTGCTATGAAGGGTATTCGGCGGATGGGAGGGTGTTTTATTTGATGCAGTTTGCGTATGTTGATGTTATATTCTCTTTATCACTTTTAACCCGGGTTATTTTGCTGACTTCGAATAGATCACGCACAGGCTCAACACTTCACTTTATCTGCGAGACCTGGCATCTCAATGACAATGCAAAACCTACACTACGCCAAAGACAGACGATAGACGCCGACGAGCAAAAAGCAAACTGGTCTTTCTATTTCAGAAACGATGACAACAACGTCTACATGAGACTCGGACGAGCCAAGCCCATCTCATTTGACTACGACGCTCGGGCTCTCAGAATCGGTTCCCAGCTGTATATACGGGACGAGGCGGGCATATTCCAGGTTGTGCCAATCGAAGGTCTGACGCAAAAGTCGTATTTTGAAGAATTTGCCGTTGGCCGGGGATTCGCCGTCGTGGCTAGTCGACGCAAGGCACCTAATCTCAGTGACCTGACGAGATTCAGGGACAGTGTCGATGATGCCGTGCAAGATCTGTCCAAGCTGTTTGACCAAGCTAACGACGAAACGCAGCACAGTAGCGAAGACGACGACGATATTACTGATTGTGACGATGATGACTCTCTCTCGGATTCGGAGAGTTCCTCCACATCAGATACCGGAGTAGACTGGACCTCTGGCGCCGAGACGTGGAGCGAAGCGTCGACGGAACTAGACGATGTAGTGGAAGATGAGAATGCCCTGGTGGTCTTCAAGGGCTACGTTGACAGCTCCGAGAGTGATTCGGAATCATCTGTCGATGAGAATGAACCAGGTAGCTCAGATGACAATGAAGATGAAGGTGAAGAAGATGGCCTCGGAGCAACGCCGTACTCTCGCTTCATGCGTGGCTATCTAGACGACGACTCGGACGGAGACGACGCCTACGTCTCACTCGCGCCGCCCTGGGCATTTGGCGACGATGACTCTGACGATAGTGACAGCGGCGGAATTAGCACCTTTTTCTCGCAGTACGGGACGAAATTCCGACACAAGAAGAAAGCTGGCTCTGGCCTGGAGGCATCCATCACCGTTTTTGCTACTACTCCCGAATCAGGATTCAAGTGCATATTCCGTCTCTCGAGACAACTAAGCCTGGTTTTGTATGACTCTCCGCCTATCTTGCATCCCACAAAGCCGTTTTTGGTCTGGCCTATGAGTCCCGGGAATGTTCTCTTTGCGGATTTTGGTCAAAAGACCTGGTTTACGAGGAAGCTTAGGCCTACGACGTCGTATAGTAAGTTTATCTGCTAGTATCATGAAGGAAAGAAGAAATAACCCTCCCCAGCTCGCCAGGTCTTTGTCAAATGCCACTTTTCCGCTTGTGGGCAATACCTGCACATCGCCATTCTCGAAGCACGACGGAAACCATCCGCGAAAACAGCTAGATCGAAGGATTCACAGAACAAAAAAGAAGCAGAAGAGGAACCTCTCGAGCTGTCCCTGTTCGTCACCACGCACCGACTCTCAACACACAAGACCACGCGCGCGCCTCCCGTGCAGATCTATCGCACCAAAATAGCTGTGGGATACGCTTACTCGCTGCCAGTTTCGAGACTTCCGTTCAGTCTGACTTGGACACCGACAGAGCTCTACTTTACGCAAAGCAGTACGGTCTTGATTGCGTATCGGATCAGATTGTTCCCACCGCCGCCGGGCGAGGAGGCTATCCTGGTGCCGAGGGATCCAATCTTTCTCCCTTCGACGGCGCGGGCGAGAGAGATGCGGCTGTTTTTGGCCGCATCATCTGACGCTGACAACAACAATAATACCGCCTTGGTGTTAATGGGCTCAGAACGTAAGTTCACAGACAAAGAAGAGGCATCTCATCACAGCAGTGACGAAGACAACGACGGTGATGTGTACGGAAACGGGATCGTGGATGGCTGGGTTCCTCGCCCGGAGGCCATCAAGGGTCTTCCACGTAGTTCCTCATTGCCGCTTGGATTCTATTTCCATGACACAGACGTGGGTGGTTGGGTGCGGTCCGAGGATGTCCTGCATCTGCCCGAGGATAGAGGCGTTGGACGGCTGGACCATAAAGTTGAGAGGTTCGATGTGGAAGAGGATTGCGATTTGGAGCCGTATATTATTTAGAAACATCAATCGCTGGAATATTTCAACACTCGTTTTCCACATAGGTACTCGAGAGAGGGCAAGCCTCATGAGTCCATATTCTGTATCTGAACATGCGGTAAAGAGAAGCTAGCAACGCATGACCATGCCACATCTAGCCGTAGCCATACAGCTGTCAGGTCAGCTGCAGCTCAGCTATCTAGATAGCATCGGACATGCATGCATGGGCGCATACGAGCGGCATGGTTGGACATGGGACGGCTGAGTTGGGGGCCAGTCCAAGCAAACCCTAAGACCGGAAGACGTAAAAACATATCCACCAGAATGTTCTATCGCGACTAGCAGGACCGACTAGTCTACAAGAAGTAAAAACCAACAGGCGGTAATAAGATTATATGGTTACATGGCAAAGACACATGTAACCTAGGCCAATGCAATGGTAAAAATCGTCGATATATTATCAGATAGCCTTAGACAATGACATCGTGGTATGGAATATAGTACGTCGCATGGCGTGGCCGAAGCACCCGGCGGCACGTGGACTGGGTGCCTTGAGGGCGATGTCGGTGCCTGGCGGTAGGGTTAGCCCTGGAGCTAGCCCTAAACATGCGCCGGGTTCCGTAAGAAGTTAGGAGCGTAATGCCAACGGGCACTAAAGAGGGGATCGGCGCCCGATTGCTTGTTTCGTCCTCAATAGTTTGTTTGTTTGTTGTGCAGGATCGGAGATGACGGTCCAGTCACCAGTGTCTAGTATCTACTGAGTCCAGTGTTTCTGCGCGACTCGCGACTGAGCACGAATGCTGCCGTAGTAGACATTGACAATGCGACGAAATGCTTATCTGCATCGCTGGCAGATTAATCGCTGATACTCGCCTGGCGTGAGTCAGGACCGGCAGAAATGAGGCCGGATCCTGGGGTAGCTACTGGCGCTAGCTGTATGTGTACTAGCGGCTACCACATCAGGAATAGTGCGGTGGGCTGCAGCTAATCAGCTATGGTACGGTTACATGGTCGCTGCGACAGGAGCTTCTTATCAAAGCTTATCTGTTTACTCGTTAAAACTTAAGGGGGCTCTGAGCTGCTGCGAATATTTATTTCTTGCTGCCCGTTCATCTTGCGAGAAACACCAGCAGAAAGAGTTCTAACACCAATTCTTACACAATGGTTGCGCTCTCGCTCCTGGCCGCCGCGCTCCTGGCGCTCAACCCCGTCAACGCCCTGTGGCCTGAACCTACCAACATCACCACTGGTACCCAGACTTGGTTCCTCGACGAAGACATCCCGGTGACTTACAATGGACAGCCGGTATGCTTTACCTCTGTTATAAAATTGAAAACTAGCTTCTGACCGAAACAGATTGTATACACTGCCGGATACGAGCCCTCGACGCTCACCAGCCACGATATTGTTCAGGGCGGTGTGTCTCGCGCATTGGACACCATCTTCCAGGAGGGTCTGTACCCATGGATGTTCCACCCGCGTAACGAGACCGACTGGGAGCCGAGCCTCTTCCCTCTGAACTACCTCAAGTCGCTCAAGATCACGCAAACCGCTGCCGACAACTCTTCCACCTTCAAGCCCTTGTCCGGCCAGGTAGACGAGTCTTACGAGCTGAGCATTGACGACAATGGCGAGGCTGAGATTACCGCTGTGTCATCCATTGGAGTCTTGCGTGCTCTGGAGACTTTCACTCAGCTCTTCTACACCTACTCCTCCAACACCTTTTACTACACTTCCCTGGTGCCCGTGAGCATCCAGGACGAGCCCGTGAAGACTCACCGTGGTATCATGCTTGACACTTCCCGAAACTACTACTCGGTCGCTGCTATCCTCCGCACCATTGACGGCTGCGCGGCTAGCAAGCTAAACGTCCTGCATCTGCACATTACTGACGCACAGTCCTGGCCGCTCGAGATCGAGGCCCTCCCCGAGCTGTCCGCAAAGGGTGCCTACCGCCCCGACTATGTCTACACTCCCTCCGACATTGTGGAGATCCAGCTCTACGGAGCCGTCCGCGGAGTCCAGGTCATGCTCGAGATTGACCAGCCCGAGCACACCGCTGCCATTGGCTGGGCATACCCCGAGCTGCTGACTGCCTACAACTACGAGCCCTACACCTGGTACTGCGCCGAGCCTCCTTGTGGCTCGCTCCGACTCAACGACTCCGCCGTTGACATCTTCATGGACACCGTCATGGGTGAAATCACCAAGCGTGTCTACCCTTACACCGCTTACTTCCACGTTGGAGGTGACGAAGTCACCGCCAACGACACCCTTGTCGACCCCTCCGTTGGCACCAATGCCTCCGACGTCATCGCCGAGCTGCTCCAGACTTACACCGACAAGAGTTTCGCCCGTGTCCGCGGCGCCGGCTTGACCCCCATTGTTTGGGAGGAAATCCCTCTTGACTGGAACGTCACTCTCGGTGATGCCGTTGTGCAGTCTTGGCTGGGTCTTTCGTCCGTCCAGAGTCTGACTGATCTCGGATACAAGGTCATTGACAGCAACTACAACTACTTGGTATCTCTCCCTCGTCCTCATATGTCAATTCATCAAGCTAATGTCTTATAGTACCTCGACTGCGGCCGTGGCCAATGGGTAACCTTCCAGCCCGGCGAGAGCTACACCTCCGACGCACCCTACAACGACTGGTGCTCGCCCACCAAGAGCTGGGAGCTTATCTACTCGTACCGCCCCTCGGCCAACCTCACCGCCGAACAGTACGAACTCGTCATCGGTTCCGAGGTCGCTATCTGGAGCGAGACCATCGACGAAGTCACGCTCGACTACCTTGCCTGGCCCCGCGCCAGTGTCATCGGTGAGGTCCTCTGGACCGGTGAATTGAGCGAGGAGGGCTCCGACGGAACCCGTGACCAGACCACTGCTGCGCCACGTCTCAACGAGCTCCGTGAGCGTCTGCTTGCGCGTGGCATCAACGCTGCTTCGGTCCAGATGCCGTTCTGTACTGAGGGTGGTGACTGCATTCAGCCCGCCTAAGTAATTAATTAGGACTTAACCAAGTTCTGGGATGATAATGTTTCGGCCTTGTATTTTTTGTCGATATTTGAATAGTACCTTGCACATAGTATAAGGGATTATTAATGATAATTCACTGATGAAAATTCTCTCGTTCTTAGAACTACGCGTTTAATCGATAGGAGATGTTAATCGCTAAGCTTAATTTCTAGCATATTTACAGGTACGTCAAGGACAAAACTCGTATTTGACAAATTTTACTTCCGTGTACACGGGATATGCTGATTTCTGATTGGTCAAAATTGCTCACTAATTAGTTTTACTTTCTAGCTGTAACGGTATAACACATTGTGTAATAGGATCCACTGTGACCAATTAGATTATTGTATTCTAATCACGTGGCTAGACCACGCTAACTAGGTCAGGGCTAGGGCTTGTTAACTAAGCCTAGTTGATCATTGATGAGATGAGCCCTAGTTGACGATTCTAGCTAGCTGGGCACCCGGCAGCTCAACAGCTCGCCAGCTCGTCAACTAGCTAGCTAGCTGGGCAGCTCGTCAACTTGGTAGCTCAACAGCCAGCTCGTCAACTCACCAGCTAGCTTACCAGCTCGTCAAATCGCCAGCTATGGTGATTCTGTGCTTCGCATTCACATTTCGAAAGATAATCTTATATGAGGAATTACGGAGTCCACTCTGTATAGAAAACACCGGTGGACCCATTCTCGCCCACCCTATTAGCTGTGAAAGATCCAAATCTCGGGTCTGCGGCTTCGAACAGTCTTCCACTCTTCTACCTCTCGCTCTTTTGAGTTGAACAGTGACATCATGATAGCATCCATGGCCCTTGTAAATGTGTGAGATGAAAGATAGATCTTCAATATTGACATAGAACTTCATGGCGGAATAACTCACCGCATATTCCTTTCCTGTATTAATGTCATTGTCCCTGGCTCAGGTAAAAGATGTCACCTACCTACACGATATATATTTAGCTAGTTATCCCCGACTTCTCTCTCTTCTAGAGGTCAGTTATCAATATTCGGAATATACCTATACACTATTTTGATGAGTCTTCTAGGCTCAATGTGTGCTGGAGTAGCCTTGCTATGAATTATCTATGCTTCCTTGCTTTGTAATCTAAGTTAGCCATGCAAGTTACGCTTATATAAGGCTCGCCAATCTGGTCAGCGCGGCCAGGGGTATGCTCAGTTCTCTTAGTAAGTAAAAGCAGCGAGAGGATAAACACTAAAAGGAAAGGGACAGATCGCGCAGCATCAAAGGAAATCCGGTACGTCGGTATGCTGTACCGGATCTAATATGGCTTCGCTACGGCCGTATTGATCTCGGCCGTATCGATCTCGGAGAGGGATCCGGTGCTCCGATATATCTATTCCCACCTTGACGTAACTAGTTCTTAATTTAAGTAACTTAGGTTAGGCTTCAACATAGCTATATAGCTACATATATATGTGTGCATACTCCCCTAGGGATAGTTTACCAAAGCTTAGCCAGTGGGTTACCCTAAAGCCAACATGTGGAGACGAAGCCACTCCGAAGCACCCGGCGTCTATTCAGCCTATTGACTGTGTTCAGGTTGGTGACTAGTGCGCATCTATTACTTGATACAGTAAGCTGTGCGAAAAATTGCGCGTCTAACCAACATAGTCATCTTAGCTGAGAATGGAGTCAAAACCAACATAATCATCTTAGCTGGGAATGGAGTCAAAACCAACACAACAGCTTAGTAAACACGCATAAAGAACAACAATGTAGATGCCTAGCAATTGTTGGGACTGCTGGATTCTGTTTGGCATATAAGTGCCGGTCAATTCCATGTCGGCTTTGCATTGTTGGTCTTGTTTATCAGCTTCGCCATCTGATTGAAAATGATTTCTACTCACATTGCCCTTCCTGGTAAGAAGACTCAAAGCTTTGACCGAAATATTCTGCTTGAATGCTAATGATCAAGCAGTTTTCCTGGCCGCTGCCACGGCATTGGCCAGCAATTCCAGCACCAGCACCAACACAGAATCCTACGCACCATACTATGTCGACTGCCCCGAGAATCTCCAGCTCGTCCGCAAGCCTCGCCAAATCTCTCTATCCGAGTACCAATGGGTCCACAACCGCAAAGCAGTCGTTGCCTATTCTCTCGGCTCCTATCTAGACCGCTTAAACATTTCCGGCTTTGACTCGCTAGCCTATATGGACCAAGTCCAGGGCGATATCGACTACAACGTGCCCGTAATTGCATGGGCCACCAGCGGTGGCGCTTTCCGTTCCGCAATAACCGGCCTTGGAGGCCTCAATGCCATCGACGAGCGCACCCCCGGCGCCAACGAGGCCAAGGTCGGCGGTCTCTACCAAGTCCTGACCTATGTCGCTGGACTCTCTGGTGGATCGTGGCCAACCGTGTCCCCTGTATTCAACAATTATGCGTCCATCTCCGACGTGGCGGCCAGCTGGCATATCGAGATTAATCGCTTTACTGCAGAAAACTACACAGACTATGCCGCCCCAGTTGACGCCTATTTCGAGCAGGTTGCTGAGAAATACGAGGCTGGATTCAATATTAGTGTTGCGGATGTGCTTGGTCGCGGGTTTGCATACGAGTTTATCCCGGGGGTTAATGTCACGTTTTCGTCTATTGCGGATCTGCCTGGCTTCAAGAGCTTTGCTGGGCCAATGCCGATGCTCATTGCTAGCAGTATCAATAAGACTACCTCCCCGGTTGAAGATGGGCTTTATGTTCCTTCGTGGGAGGCTCCATGGGTGAGTACATAGTGGAGACCATGATGGATTTTTATGTTTTTGATAAAGCTAACATTGATTTAGTATGAATGGAACCCCTTTGAGTTCGGATCTTGGGAAATCGGATTTGTGCCTACCAAGTACGTTGGTACGGTTCCAAACGAAAACAACACCGCAGAGCAGTGTGTCGAGAATCTCGATCAAACTGGGTTTGTCTCATGACCCCCCTGATACTCAACTAGCTAGAAACTAACATTTTGAAGTTTCGTCTTGGGCTCCGTAGCGAGTGCGTGGAACTACTGGTGGCTAGAAACCAAGACAAACGACACGCTCGGACAGTTTTCAAAGCGCAGTGACTCCTCGCTCGGTCCGCTAGTAGAAGAGACGGACGAATCCTTTGCTGAAGCGTGGAACTTGACGGTAGCCCAAATCAGCAATCCTTCCATCCCAAATCCTTTCGGCGGCGAGGACAACATAACTCTTGCCGATGGCTCTGAAGCAGGCCAATCAATCCCATTCTTGCCTCTGATTCAGCCCGAGCGAAGAGTCGACTTTATGTAAGTCAACTCTCCTCCCACTATGAACATATTTCTTATCTAATTTTGACGCAGTATGGCCTGGGACGACGACGTCGACGACGAGCCCTACGCCTGGAACAACGGCACCAACCTCTACGACACCTACACCCAGGCCAAGGAACACGGTCTCCCCTTCCCCGAAATCCCACCAGTCACGGAGCTGCTGGCACTCAACTACACCTTGAAGCCCGTCCTATTCGGCTGCGACACCAACCTGACCACTACCCGTGACGCCACCTCCCCAATTGTCGCGTATTTCGCCAATGCGCCCTACAGCATGTACGCCAACTACAGCTGGACCATTGAGGACATGGCAGTCGACGAGTTCGATGCCGTGCTCCAAAACAGTTTCAATCTCCTCACTCAGGGCAATGGAACTCTTAGCGACACCTGGGCACAGTGTCTCGGCTGTGCGGCCATTGACCGCAGTCTTGGTCGTATGGGTATTGAGAGACCCGCGTTCTGCGAGCAGTGCTTTGAGGAACACTGCTGGGATGGTACGCTTTCTGGCGGTGTCTCCGATGCCTTTGTCCTTGATCCTAGTCTAGCGTTGACACCGAATGTCACCTATGCCGAATGGAGTGCCGAGCACCCTGATTGGTAAGGGGATCATGGCGACCAAAATTCTTGTACTATACGGAGTATGTAAATAGGTGATACATCTCGGTTGATATAACCGACCCCTTCACTAATTCTGTGAGTGGGATAGACCCCACACGTCATAGTAGGCCTCAGGCACACGGTTGTGGCCTTATATATCCTGCAACCACCATAATTGGCAAGCCAATTACTTCTAGTTACCTTTTAGTGTAGTGGTTGACGCTTTCCGGCTTACAAATTCCGGGGTAATGCATTATTTTTCATTTCTTCTTCCTATACAAACAAACTGCAAGTATCACCAATAGGAAAGAGTATATCTCGGAAACTCAGACCGTCTAGTACAACGAAATTCGCACGCTCCCTACTTGTGGCTGAATTATCACCTGACCACTGCGCCACTAAGTGTCCATGGCTCCATGCCATGTTCTGATGGCGGAAAGTAAACAACGATGGAATGATTGAGCTGCCATTGATTTATCCGTCATGAAATCTCACGATAGTCCTCAGTCTGCAGGACTCGAAGATGATGATGACGATGATAGCGAAAGTGACCTGGGGGAGTGGCTACCCGGTGATGGCGTATGTCCGCCCACATCGCAGTTCAATGCGTGCTATGAAGCTAGCTATCAAACTTGGAGCCATGCAGCATTGGAACCAAAATCAGGCAAGGGTGGCCACTCCGTTATCGTCAACATGGAGGCTTTCTTGAACATGCTAGAAAAAGTTCCTCCCTTCTTTCATAATCCCCCGAAAGACGTTGATCTTCATATTCGACGCAAATCCCCCGTTGTTCTGCGGCTATCGCTTGAAATCGAAACATCAGATAGTATAAATTGCAGTCAGCACGCGAAAGATTTTAATTACTTGCAATGCCTCGGCTTCGTGTCACCTCCAGTCTATGAGACTACAGTCGATGATACTCAGTCATCCACCTTGTCTCTTCGTCCTAGGTACCTTACCACTATAGTTCTGGCCTGGTCCTACATCATTTCTTGTCGTTGGGTTGAGATACTTCAACAGGCGGGCCTGAAGAGTTCTATTCTTCATGATGAGGGTGTGCCGACGGCAGACTATTTCTGGGATATAGTCACGCGTAGTCGCTGGCGGGCTCGTTTGGAGGCGAAGGGTGCTACATTCTGCTCGCCGTGGATGCTACGGCAAAGCAAGAAAAATCAAGAAAAACAGTACGTCGGATTTTAATCTCCCTGGGGTGTTGGTCGCTACGATGCTAACTTTTACTACAGCAACTGGGTCCCAGTTTTTGCCAACTCATCACTGGCATTTGACATGCTTTTAAACTTTTGCACATCGGAAGGCCTTGAACATGAATTACTCGTTGGCCTTTGCTCCATTTTAATGCTGACGTCGCGAGAAACAAGGCCACCAAAACTTGCTCCTCCTATTCACGTTACTCAATCCTCCATTCCCTCGTCCAAAAGAGAAAAAAACATATTCTATAGGATTCCTGAATCCCTTGACAAGTGCATCTGTCTCAGTTCCACACAGGACGCTATTGACTCGTTGCTCTGTAGTGCCTTTGTCGATCCTTCTGTTCCATGTAACCTCGTCGGGGCTGCATCCTTGGGTGTAAAGAAAGCTCTATCTCTTTTCGATGGTGAGACCATTATTGGAGACCATGGAACGACGTTTTTGAATGCAATTGCACATAAAAAGCCGCACCTGGCCCTTCTATGGACAGCCAGCATTTGCACAAGTCAGGCAGGGTCCGTACTACGCCTAGCCCTAAATGACTTACCACCTCTCTGTCCCGCTGCCGCATTTTGGACCGACACCATCCAGTCATTTATTCAGGTACCTTACCAGCTCAGTACAGATAAGCCGACAACAGACGCACTTATTTCTCGCGCAGAAGAGTTTCAAATCTCGTACTTTTGCCGATCCCATGCGTTTGTGCCGTGGTCGCCTTCGCCTCCATTCGGTTCTACGCCGGTCGCCAATCTCAGTCTCGAGGTCAGAGAACACATTGAGCATGGGCATAGGCCCCGATCATGGCAAATATTCTGGATCAGTGAATCAGGCACTAGACTTCCAGCAAGCCCACAGTGTCGGATTGATTCTCAACGAGTCCGAACAATCCAGCAGTGCTACTCCGATACCAACAATTCAGCTTATAAAGAGTAAGTCACTCAATCTTTTCATCGACATACATTCTAACCGGCAAGGCTCCCAAATGAGGATCAAAAAGCTTCTGACGAGCAATCGTGGAGCGCAACGTCTCGACTATTCAATTGGCATAGGGGCAATGATGATGGCATTTGGCTCGACGATGGGATCAAGAGTTTGGAAACTATTCGTCGTATGCAAGTGCATCCGTGGATTGTAGATCCTTTTGATAGTGATCGGTATGACCGGGTAGAAGATCATGAAGAAAGGGGAGTTGATCGGGAGACTATCTTGGAGTGGTGTAGGCAAGTAGATCAAAAGATGAGATCAAGTTGATATAACAAACATGCTTTCCGGTTGCAGAAACAACGACGCAGCTACCCACCCCCAGAGTCCAATCCTTTGAATAGATACCAGTATTAATGGCCCAGTGCTATGCACTTAAAAGAATGGAAAAGGTCGTAGCTAACTTTTGCTTTTTCTAACAAGATTATGCAAAATGCAATATACATAGAATTAAGCCAGGATTTATTGATAGAGCTGACACGATGTTATAGAAGAGAGGGGAAGCTGCCAGGCTGTTCCAGGTTCGAAATAAACCAATTATCTTTGTGGGACTTTTGAGATACCATATATATAGTGTGACGCTTGATAATTTGTATACAATATACAAACTACGATGGCTGGTCTCTGCCTTAGCGAAGCATCGTTGTGTTGTCAACTCCAACTTACGGCACAAACGACCCGGAGACGACTCGCTGACAACCCCTGTCTTCAAAAAGAAATATGGTGTGCTGACGTGTCTGTGCAATGCAGCTGCACAAGGAGGTGCAGGTTAGCCAATCAACCGCTGCTCTGAACAAAGTCAGCCTTGTCATATTCTTGTTTTTTATCTCTTCCAGTCTTGCCAGTGTCAGGTTGAGATAAAATAATTTTCTTCATAATCACTCATCAGCAACGGAATTCAATCTAAATCTCCGTCAAACCTCAAAATTGAACTACGCATTTCTTTTCATAGACAAGTGATATTCTCAAGCACAGAGCATGCCTTCCAAGCAGTTTTCCCACGAAGATTATACCGTCGGATGGATATGCGCCTTACCAAATACCGAAATGGCGGCTGCTGCAGCCATGTTAGACGAAACACATCCAGAACTACCAGCAGCCGATCCTCAAGACGCGAATGTGTATCAACTCGGCAGGATAGGCGATCATAATGTGGTCATTGCTTGCCTGCCCGCGGAGACAACTGGGAAAGCATCCGCTGCCACTGCGGCAAACGATATGGTTCGCAGCTTTCCATCAATCAGATTCGGGTTGATGGTTGGAGTGGGTGGCGGGGTACCATTTCGTGCACAAAATTGGAGCGGTGGAAATGAGGAATATGATTCTGATGAGTCCGAAGATGACACGGAGGAATTGGAAGATATCAGACTAGGTGATGTTGTGATCAGTCTGCATTCCAAGTCCACTGAAGCTGTTGTGCAGTATGATTTTGGGAAGTCACTGCAAGCAAAGGAGTTTGTTCATACTGGGAAGCTAAATATGCCCCCAAGAATTGTCCTCAATGCAGTTGCGAGGATTCAGGCTGATCACGCCCGTGGTCGCCACAAAATTCCTGGGCTTCTAGCAAAAATGATATCAGAAAATCCGGCGATGTCACAAAAGTTCCAGTATCAGGGTGCTAGCAAGGATCATCTCTTCAAATCAAGTGTTGTTCACATAGAAGAAAGGAAGTCGTGCAAAGGTTGTCGCGGGCCTGATAATGTTAATCTTGTAAGAAGAAAGGATCGATCTGATATTGCCCCGAAGATCCACTATGGAACTATAGGATCTGCAGATCAGGTGATGAAGGATGCTATCTTAAGAGACAAGTGGGCATTGAAGGAGAATATTCTATGTTTCGAGATGGAGGCTGCTGGTGAGTTATACAATCACATGATAATGATATTACAACTGACTAACGTAAGGTTGATGAATTCATTTCCCTGTCTTGTCATCCGAGGCATCTGCGACTACGCTGATTCTCATAAGAATAAGATTTGGCAGCCATATGCCGCTGCCACAGCTGCATCGTATGCCAAAGAGCTGCTGTTAATTATCCCGGGGCAGGGTGTTGCTACACTATCTCCAGTCAAGGAATGTATGTAAATCGACATGAAGCATGATTAGCAATGCTACGCAAAATTTTAAACTAGCTAACGCTGATTTCTTTAATGAAACCTAGTGATCGAAAAATGTACGTCGTTAGCCACTTTAAATTAACTGATACATTATACTAATGACATCTGTCAAGTCACTGAGACGCTGTCCAACGTAGGGGAAAATGTTTCTCAAATAAACACGAAAATTGACGACAGTCTCAAGGATGAAGTCCTCCGTTGGCTCACTTCAACTGACTATGGTAAAGAGCAAAGTGATTTTCTCGATCGGCGAGAGCCAGGAACTGGACAGTGGCTGCTAGATTCAAGTCAGTTCAAAGAATGGCTTGAAGATGACCAACAGACATTGTTTTGTCACGGCATACCAGGTGCAGGCAAGACGATTATGTCTTCAATTGTCATCGATCACGTGAAAAAAAAATATGGGGGATCGTCGAATATCGGCATAGCATATGTCTATTGCAGCTACCGATCTGGGCTACAGCAAAAGCCCACAGATGTCTTCCTCGGCCTTCTAAAGCAACTCGCAGGAAGCCGACATTTACTCCCTTTGGAACTGAAGAATATCTATGACATCCACAAGAATGATAAATCCCGACCAACAGCCGATGAAATCATGAATTTACTAATTTCAGTTATCAAGTCATTTTCCCGAACTTATATCATGATTGATGCTTTGGATGAGTATCATAGTGCGAACTCCGTGGGCGATCTTCTCACAAAGCTATTCAGTGTTCAGAAAATGACTTCGCTGAAGTTGTATGCAACATCACGAAACATACGAGAAATCATGTCACAGTTTAGTGGATGCATACAGAAAGAAATCAGTGCTCAAAATGATGATATTCTATGCTTTGTGGACGGCCAAATATCTAAGCATCATTGCTTTTCCCAAATTTCAAAGTACCCAGATGTTCAGGATACAGTCAGACGTACTGTTGTCGAAGCAGCTGGCGGAATGTATGCTTACTTGTCTGTTAAGTGTTTGTCTGAATCAACCTGACAATATTTTAGGTTTCTTCTTGCACGCCTGCATATGGACTCCTTGCTAGATCAGCCAACCATAGGAGACCTTGAGGAAGCTCTGACGAATTTACCTCGTGGAGAAGCGGGATTGGATGATACTTACAAGCGAGCGGTGGAAAGAATCGGAGACCATCCTACAGGCCGCCTCGCCAGACGGGCTTTATCTTGGCTAACATACAGCAGGAGAGCACTTTCACTTGCAGAGGTACAACACGCTCTTGCTGTCAGAGGAGGTACTGCAAATTTCGATCAAAAGTTCGTCGTGGATGCAGACACCCTTGGTTCTATATGTGCCGGATTAATTATAGTGGACGAAAACAGCGGCACCATCGGTTTTGTTCATTACACAACAAAGGAGTATTTCGAGCGTACATGTGATTTCTCACAAGCGATGGTTGAGATTTCAACCGCCTGCATCACATACCTTTCGTTCGATATTTTCAACAGTGGCTTTTGTCCAACCGATGACAGTTTTGAGTCCCGGTTACAGAATAATCCATTTTATGATTACGCCGCAAAAAATTGGGGGCACCATGCTCGAGAAGCACCTGAAGAGCCAGTGGAGTTAATATTAAATCTTCTTAGCAGTGAGGCTAAGGTATCTGGCTCGTTTCAGGCAACTATGGTGGATGGAAGCCACTATGTCATCTCCAACTATAGTCAGAGAGTATCAAAACAGATGGCAGATGTACACCTTGCCGCTTATTTTGGTTTAATGAAAACAATGGTAACTTTACTTCGAAAAGGGCATAATCCAGATGTTAATAGTTCTCATGGACGGACACCCCTATCGTTTGCTGCAGCAAACGGGCATACGGCGTTGGTGTATCTGCTACTCTCAATGAATAACGTGGACCCGGATTCCAAAGACAGCAACGGAAGAATGCCGCTATCTTGGGCGGCAGAGAACGGACATGGGTTTGTGCTACTTGTGATGGACAGGGTCGACCCTAATAGCAGGGACAACATGGGACGCACACCACTTTCATGGGCTGCCTGGAATAATAAAGCTGGAGTGGTTCGGCTGCTGCTTACCCAGGGTTCCGTTGATGTGAATTCAAGAGATAATTCTGGATATACCCCAATCCATATTGCTGCACAAAATGGCCAGCTTGAAGTGGTTCAGCTGCTACTTACCCAGGATTCCGTTGATTTGAATTCAAGAGATAATTCTGGATATACCCCAACCCATATTGCTGCACAAAATCAGCATCTTGAAGTGGTTCAGCTACTGCTTAGCCAGGATGCTGTTGATGTCAATTCAAGGGATGATTCAGGATGCACCCTGGTCTATATTGCTGCAGACCATGGTTATTCTGAAGTGGTTCAGTTCCTCTTAGACCAAGGTGCAGACCTGAATACTGCTGATGATGAGGGATGGACTCCAGTCAATTGGGCAGCATATTGTGGCCATCTTAAAGTGGTTCAGCTGCTTTTAGACCGAGGTGCAGACCCAAATACCACTAGTCATAGTGAATGGACTCCAGTCAATGGGGCAGCATATTGTGGCCATCTTAAAGTGGTTCAGCTGCTTTTAGACCGAGGTGCAGACCCAAATACCACTAATCATAGTGGATGGACTCCAGTCAATTGGGCAGCATATGATGGCCATCTTAAAGTGGTTCAGCTGCTTCTAGATCGAGGTGCAAACATAAATACAGTTAATGATGAAGGATGGACTCCACTCAATTATGCTGCACGTAATGGCCATCTTCAGGTGGTTCAGCTGCTCTTAGACCGAGGTGCAGACCTGAATACAGCTAATAATGAAGGACGGACTCCAGTCGATACTGCTAAAGAAAATGGCCATCTCGAAGTGGTCCAACTGCTCCTGGATCGTTTTAAAATTTGGTCATCGACAGGGGATCTCCTTTTTGGCAAGGATGACGATTTGTGAATTTTGGGTCCTACTTCTTCAATAATGCTCTGTATGAATTGCTTTTCTTTCTAGTCCAGTCTCGTGTCGAGGTGTACAGTCGATGGACAATAATGTTAACACCCTCCCTTAAGCATCATGTTGCTACCAGCAATTAATAATATTAGTATTTAGAGACCCTCTCATGACAATATTATTTATTAGTACCGTCTTTATCGTATGAGTTGCAGGAAGCCTTCAAATTATATTTGTTTCTGGTTTAGATGATGTATTTAGTTCTAGAGACCTCCTGTTAACATTATTGTCCACCCACAGTAGGTGTTGATCAAGACTTAGAGCAGAGCCTTCCCATCCTGTTGAACACCGAATGAATGATAACGCCTTCAGAAGGCCGATAACCTTGGAACATTATATTTTGGTGGATATTGCCTCGGGGGAGGATTGTTCGAGTGATATTGAGTGGGTTCTTTCGTCATGTTCAGCGTCCATTTCACAGGTCGTTACATTCTATGTGTAAAATAACCCTCTTTTCCAAAATTCATTTGATAGACTACAAAATAGATCAAAAATAGAATTCATCTTGATGATCTACGGCTGGGTGATGGTAGCGTCACTTTCCAGTGGTGAAGGTTGCGATTCCGCGCCATGGTCTTCTACTTTTTGCTCGGAGGGCTATGAAGTCCCTCTTTGTCATATTTTTGGTATGTAGTATGGTACAGGGACGAGATCGTTGACGAAGAACGAGAAAAGGACGGGAAACTACCAGTGAGGGCTTTTTTTAAACACCAGGCACAAGACTAGACATCCCCGTGTGTGCAAAATAGTATGTAAGTGCTACATTTATACAAAAGATTCGATATTATAGTCGAAATGTCAAGCCAATGAAGTTTTTGGTCGTACTGATAGAGTCCATGACAGTAAAACATTGTATTATATGTAAGTACATAACATACACAATTGATAGCCTAATCCCAATGTGTTGAACTGAGGTGCGGTCAACTTTTTTCCTCATTGCCTCGACTAGGGTCATAAACTTTTGCGGTATGAAACTCAAACAGCAGTATATTCCTCAATAATTGCAGATACTGATGCCGTGTTTCTTCAGTAACTTCTCCTCAAGCCCGGGGTCTGCATCTGTTAATTCTTTTATTTTCACACAAGCCCTCATAAGTGTGAACACAAAAGTATCTGGTGGGCCTTGAGACAAACCGTAGCCTCTTCTCCATGTTTCCTTTTCTATAATTTTCGCAAATTCATGAAACGGCTCCCACACATTGTCATCGTGGATATGTTTGTGATTGAAAGGCAGCAACCCGTCTGGGAAAAAATCGAGCCATTCATCATCAGGTACATCTAGAAGACTGCTTTGACAATCATCTGCAAAATATTCCCACGTTTTTTCGCACACAAGATACCTAAGGGCATGCGCAAAACAGTACCTCTTTCTTGTGTCTACAAATTCGAGCCAGTCTATCACCTCTAGCTGAACAGGGTACGTATTCATGAGTCGTATAAAGGTATCTTCGTACTTGCGTTCAGTCCAATGCGCGAACCGGTCCAGACGAAGCATACTAGCAGTCCTTCCCGGAAGCGAGTCTAGTCTGTGATGTAGATAGAAGATGAATATATCATTCTGCTCTTCATTTCTGCATGTTGTGTCGGAGTCCGAGTCTGGCAGAATTGATTTGGCGACGCGCTTAAACAATTGTCGGTTTGTGGAGAGTCGTTGTGAAGGAAGGTCCACACTTTGGACATTTTGGAGTCTGTAGAACGGAAATAGGGCTGCCTCCATGTCGGATTCGATGAATGTTAACGTAGCCTGTCCACCGAATGATTTTGGGATGCTGAAAGTAGGTCGTTTGGTGTTTCCATCTACCCACCGATCCCCGTCAACGAGGCATATCTTCAAGCTTTTTATGAGCTGAGGCTTTATATTTTGCAAAAATTCAACCAACTGCTGAAGCCGTTGACACAAACAGATCAACTGCCCCGGATCATTTGGGTCCGGTCGTTCAATGTGCACAACAGCGGGCAGTATGTCCAGTGGAATATATTGAAACCCCCTGCACAGAGCATCCTTAGCGCTGGAGAATGTCCATCTTGGTGATGAACTTTCGATTGCTTTATCTTTTCTTTCATATCCTTTGTCCCACATTTCAAAGCCAAGAGCATCGGGGTATTTGTAACATTCAAAATTTGGCCGAAGAACGAATTGGACTGTCTTCATAATCCTGTGTAAATCACGGGTAATCTCGCTATTGAGTTGCTTGCTAGCACGAAGGATAGCAAGGTCGGTCTTGCGTCTTTCCCGTCCTGAAGGATAAAATTCGTTCCATATCATAGATCGGACTTCCGGGGGTAGTCTTGCAAAGACCCCTAGACCAGAGGCAGCCATTTGGGTTTTGGTTGTCGCAGGTAAATACTTCGATGAGAATGCGACTGTCGATATGTCTGAGGGATGGAGAAGAGAAGTGGAATCTGAGACCGCTAGGTGTATCTCCTTGTTTATAAACGAGCCAGGCAGAAGCAAGCAGGCAGAAATAACCCAGGCAAACATAGGCAGTCAAACATGACCCAAATAGATAAAGGCGAAATAGAAGAAACCAGACATAAACAAGCCAGGCAGAAATAAACCAGACAAAATGAGCCAGATAGAAGTCAGGCAGAAGCAACCATACTACGGGACGTAATCATATTACAACAATCAGCCAATAAGAGACTATAATTAGGTACGTTGTTGTAAATAAACCGTAATAATACCAATTATTACGCCGTGGCATGCCCTAATCCGCCCTTTGCCGCCTGCAAATCTATAACCACCATAGTCAGGAAAATATGATTACAGGCTGGTCTATGCTTTGGTTTGTCTAATTTTACGTTGTTAAGATTCTGGTAAACTAGGCACAACCGAAGACGAACATGGCCGCAATCTCTCCTCCGGTTTGGATGTCGACTCTGTTGTAAGGCCTACTTGAACATACTAAAAAAAGATTGCCGTCTGCCTGGCTTGATTTTGTTTGCTGATGCAGAGAGGGGTTCCAGTATGAGATTTTCCGTTTGAGACAAAGAAGAAATAAAATATGGTCCTTGTGTCTAATGAATGTAAATTGCTCTGGTTATAGATTCAGGGTTTAGGGCTAGCTGACCTGGGGCTATGTATATACATTATCGACATTTAGGACAGTGCATCAAAGTATCTTCTTTCCGGAGTTGAATCACACGTCAGCTCGGAGGGAAGCTACAGACTTGCTCAAAGGGGAAGGCATGAACGTACCTTCCCACAGAGTACCTTCCTTCCCATAATGCTACCTAACTAGCTGCCTAGAGGAAGTTAACTACATCTTCCCCTCCGAATCCTTTCTTCCTCCTTTCTCTTCTCGTCTCTCCCAGGTTCCCTACCACTTCTTTGTTCGTTTACAGCTTCACGTTTTCATTTTCACCATGGCTCCCGTCGCTTGTATCATCGCTGTCGTCTTCCTTTCTCTGAGCATCGCCTTAAACCTCGCACCGTGCGCCCAGAAGATTTTCGGCTGGATCCGCCGGAAACGAGCAGCTGCCTTGAACGCCCCGAACGCGATCCCCTTGAGGGATTTGGAAATGAGGGGTACAGTAGAAACTGACGAGGAGGTAGCACGACCATCGTGAAGATAAAGGGGTTGGCTTTTTGTTGACAGAAATCATCGGCTTTTGTGTACTTAGAAATCTGGTAGATACCTCAGATAGTGCAGCGCGGCGGTGGAGGAGGGGAGTGCCGAGAGGGGGACACCGGCGACGAGCTCGCCCTTCTACGCAGGGTCGGTGACTAGTAGCCTTTAGGTGAAGCAAAGATGAGCTCAGATGTATGTAAAGCAGTCCTCATAAAACCTCCTTTTCTTTTTCTCAAACCGTGATAAAAGTGCCTACTTAGTAAGTTCTCGACTTGATGCGGTTGTGTTCCACCAGTTGGTCAGAGAGCTTTCTGGAGTTGAACCACCACGTTAAATCAGAGGTCAAGATTCTTCGTTTGCAGTCTGATATGCTCAAAGGGGAAGCATGAATCAAAGAAGGTCTTCTCCGCTGTACTCGACACGAAACGGTGACGACACGACGAGAACCATTATGCAGCGTGTTGATTATCACGCGTCAAAAATCCTGTTCATCCACTACTTCTTGTATCCCATTCTCTTTTGTCAAATCTATTAACCTTTTCTTCAGACCACCTCTTTTCTGCACTTTTCTACACTTCCTTGGTCCTTTTCTCATTGCTAGTAATCCTCGTCTCTCATTCGTTCGATTACTGGGAATTCAGGCATCAACAGCCAAATACAGAAGGAACTCGGCAACTTCCTAATTCGGAAATCCTCCTTGCAAGCCGCGGCTTACCTTTTCCTTGAACGGAAGCATGACATCCTTCCTTCCACGGCGTTCCTTCCACGGTTCCTTCCACAACGTACCTTCTTCCCTGGGTATAAATACCTCGTCCCCTCCAGATCTCTTCTTCTTCTCTTTTTTCCTCGTTCCCTACACTTCTCCCTCTCCCTCCCTCCATTCGCTCACCACCTCTCTCTAACTTACTAACAACAAATAAGCTTCTTCTTCACCCCTCTCCTCCTGGTCCTCTCCAGGGAATCGCGTTTGGGTCCCACATACCTGTTCTGGGCTTTCTTTGGATCATCGGTGTTTGTGTACATAGAATTCGTTAGATAGCTTAGATAGGTCGGAGCGGCGGCGGAGGAGGTGAGGGCCGAGGGGGACACCGGCGAAGAGCTCGCCCTTCTACGCAGGGCCGGTGACTAGTAGCCTGTTTGTAGGTGAAGCGAAGATGAGCTCAGATGTATGTAGAGCAGTCCTAATGAATGGTCCTTCCATGTTTCAAACACACCTTTCGGACAAGTCGCCATCGTGTAACTACGCTCGCCTAAGTAGGGAAAATGACTTGAAACATATGTACAAGTGCGTAGAGAAGCCCTTGTAAGTCCGCAAAACTCGTGTCTAGTTATAATGGAGAGATTAAACGCCCCAAGGAACAGGAACGGTAAAAGAAAAAGCGTAACAGCTAGGACATTTCAGGTGCAAATATGTGCGACAAATATGCCCGGAGTGTTATTTTGTCAGAAAAAACATCTCCACACATTTTCATGATAAGGAGGGGTCTACTCACCATAAGTTTGATCTAACGGGTTTCCCTTGCAAACTGAGAAACCGAATCCTTCCATTGGATTTCTTTTTCTTGGAGTTCCCTAAAATCATGGAGAACTAGAGTGCTTCGGTAGAAAGTTACCGATGTTGTGCGGTTTTGTTTTCGCCAGACACTCGATCTGACCTCGTGTCTAAACGGTTAATATGATCGTCTCTTAATGCCGACAGCTCGTCACGAAGGCCATTGAAAAGACCTTGTCATTCCGTTTCCGACAATTGATAAGTTTCTGCGAGATCGCGAGCAAACTGATCCACGTCTTTCAAATCCTATCTGGTAATCGTAATTGGCCGTTTCAATGGCGATGTCGGTTTCTTTTAAGAAGAAAAGGAGGAAAAAGAAGAATTCTGCTATTGGAAACGAAAGTCGACGTCAAAAAAGAACTCGAGTTCTGATTAGTCAACACAAATCCTACTGTACATTAACCCGCAGTAGTAGGTGGGCGTAACTGCGACCTCGTAGTAGATCACCCAACCCATCAGGTTACAATTCGCATTGAACGGCACTTTTTTCGGTTAATTTCTATTACTTTTTTACATAAATAACAGTTTTATCGCACTCTCAGTCCCCTAAACCATGGAGTTTGACGCACACAACATTCCTTACCTTCGCCTTCCCCCACCCCATAACTCCATCACCCTCAACACCTATCGCGACACCGACGCTCCAACCCTAATATCCATGCTAAATGACCCAGCTGTGTACATGAACCTTGCTGGGCCACCATTTCCTTACCTGCAAGAACATCACGATTCCAAGGTCGCGGCAATGGAGGCCGAGACTGCAAAGGCACTGAAAGAGTTTAGGGAATTTGAGAAGGAAAAGAAATGGGCAAGTGCGGTTCCTTTTAGTGTTATTAGGGAGATTGATGGGGCGAGTGGTGAGGAGACGGTACTTGGGGATTTGGTTCTGAGGAGGAGCGATTTCTTTGATGTTGATGATGAGAAAGAGAGGGAAACCATCAAAGCTCAAAACGACGCCCTGGAAGCTGGAGATCCGGATATAGTGTGGGAGATTGGATGTTAGTTTCAATCTTATACTCAATCTCTGCTCCCAGCTCCCTAACCTGTCACACAGTCTCTTTGGTTCCCACAGCACATGGACGCGGCATTATGACCGCCGTTCTCAGCGCACTCACAAAAGAGTGGCTAGTCCCGTATATGAACGTGCATCACATGTCCGGCAGCTATCTGGAGCATAATGGTGCGAGTCGGAGGGTGTTTGAGAAGTGTGGCTGGACATTTGTCAAGTTTGAGCCTGAGCGGATTGAGCTCCCGGAGATCATGACTGGCGTGAAGGGGAAGAAGTTCGGGATGGGGGTTATGAGATGGGATAGGACATGATTTTACTTTGCAATTTAAGGTCTCTAGGGTTATTTAAGGAAAGGAATATTCCTTTCCCTTGCATCATTTAGTCAATTATGACCATGCAGACTAGGTATAAAATACTTCAAGTTGTCCAATTCAACATACACTTTGTTACAGTTTCAACAGAATCATAGACTTATCACTCTAAATACGGCCCACAGCTCAAAAACTTCACATCCCCATACCATCGGTTCGCGTGGACTATTTGCCAGAATATACGCACAATGAATAGTATGATGATACGAGAACGTCTCGTCATCGCACTGCTTCACCTAGCCTCTCCCCTGCGCCTCCAGCGCAAGCACCTGCATCTTCCATGTATAAATACAATGTCCCCGATGCTGATATACGTATGTAAGGAGATGCGGCTGACTAGCGGGGCTAAGCCCTGCAGCGGATCTCGGGGGAGCTACATACCTAAGCTTTAGGGCTCCGGTCCGGGCCGTCCAATCTAACCTCTTCTTACATGACCGTAAAGTCAATACTTATCCACTTATTCAATACTTACACAATATAGTTAAATCTATCCTCCGATTTCTAGAATCTATGCGGAGCACAAAGTCCAAAACCAGAAAAGTCCTGTATCTGAGGGTTAAGCAGATTCATAGGTGGATTATATATTGATACGTCATTCAACTACTTAGCTTCCCTAATGAGGCCAGCACTTATTGGTGGTTACAGATCTGCGCCTTTTTCACCGTATCTATAGGAAGACGTCATATACATTGCTTGCCTTGGCTTCTGAGATTCATCAGGAGCGAGTACGCTAATAGCTTCGTACACGTTTCTGTTCCCCGCTAGGGTAATCCGCTTTTGACAATATCTACGTAGTACTAGAAAAAGCAACTCTCCCAGCATGCAGGTAGAATCAACCTTCCAGTGATAGGCTCAGGCCTCGAGTGTGATGCACCTTCTTTCCCTCACTAACTCAAATTCCTCTGCCTCGCAAGCAGTTTCTGGATTCAGGTGCTTTGCAAGCCGCTTAAGAACTTGAGAATGCAGATCACATCTTCTGTTCGGAATTACTATATTCAACACACCCGTTCGGTTCCTAGAGAGCCCGGGACACGAAGAATAAGTCCTGAGATATTCACTTCCTCATCGACCCTCTACCCGCGCTCATAATGGCTTCGAAATTTGAGATGGAAGATGATGACGAGTCCAATGCCAGTACAAAAGCCTCTCTACGCTCCAACATCTCAAGAATTCCCACCCTACTTTCATTATACGTGACTTTTCTACTCGCGAGCACGCTCAGTCTTGCCACTGCCAACTACTACTCCCTCTTTACACACTCCTTCTTTGCCGTTTCTTCGCCACCATTCACCGCTAAATTTCCTGAACCGCAATACACCAACTGCGGAAGCAGCCCGTCCGAAGCACGACAGCGCAACTGTTTCTTCGACCTCCTCTCCTTTAGCTGGCAAATGCAAGAATGTTTCGACGCCGAGGTCACGAATACCTTTCTGACACACAACTCCAATAGTCGGCCGTGGGTTTACTACTCCAGTCCATCCGCGAATGTGGCTCAGGAGGTAGTTGCCCAGGGTGAGACTATGGCATATGTTACTTGGGAATATCATGTTGTGCACTGCATGTATATGTGGATGCAAATGCACAGAGCATATACAGAGAGGGGCTTCATTGACTCACACATTGACAGTTAGGCGCACACCCATCATTGTCAAGTAGTGAGCTAGAAGAACAGTTTTGCACCAGAGACAGTCAATGTTAAGGGGAAATTGAGATATCCAGAGTGTCAAAGAGTCAGTGCAAGAAAACCAAAGGATTGGCCGTCTCATTATGAAACTGCATTTGCTACGATGCCGCCTCACGTTTCGGTGAGATCAGAGTATCGACAGTTATTCAAAAGGAGTGTATATTGAATGAAATAAGTGCTGAACTTCCAATATCTACATACCACAGCAATTACTAATGTATCACACTGAGTAACCTTTGATAACTACCAAGGTATAAAACTGCGTATAATATGGAGCTTCGACTTCATCAAACGCGTCTAAAACCGAGAGGCTAGGTTGCAAGTGCCATACCATAACCGTATACTAGAAAGTTCTATATTCTTAGTTTTACAAGGCAGACTGTAGATACTACTCTTTCCTTGGTCTCGGCCGCCGAAGATCGGTGCTATTGCTTATCCCTCAAGTTAGCTGAAGTGACAAAAGATGGAGCCGGCGGAAAGGCCTATGATCGACATACATAATCTGGAGATCTTGGGGGTCATGCTCTTCAGCTAGCGCAAAGTGAGCACATTGTTATTACAGTACGTTAAGCGTATTCAGCTGTTACTCGTAATTACAAGTATACGGTACGGTTACTATATTCCTTTCTTACCAAGTTTTGGGGGTTTTTCCAAGCCTCGGGCATTTCAGAGTGCAGTTTGACTTCATCGCAAGAGACCGGGATTCTTTGACTACGAAATTTCACTTTCAATGTCTTTCCTCAGCAGCCCCAAATATGAGAATGTGCCTTCAGATGAAGAGTCCGAGGCTTCTCTCAGACTCCAGGACGTCTCACGGACTACCATCTCAAGGGCTACGATCCTGCGTGACTCTATTTTCACTCTTTTAGGTCTCGCAATTGGGCTTTCCGTGGCCTTTACTATCAACTACAAAGAAGCTGCACAACCAACTGAGTCGGCACAATGCTGGGTCTTTGGAAATGCCACGCCCATTCCCTCTGACGTTATAGAACGGGTGCCGCGGGTTTTTCAACCAGATCCCCGTTACTTTGGAAATTCTGAACAGATAGATCTTAACTGGAAGACATTAGTTGGTATGTTTCCATGCTGAAGATAAAGAAATAGAACATGGATTTGTTGATTCCGGCAATACAGATTCCGATGCAATTTGGATTGGAAATCCAGAAGAATACGGTCTGGGACAGGGCATGCAGCCTCCAAAGCAGTACCCCCTACCATACACCAACACCTCCGTACTTCCGTCGAACTTTTATGATGTCTCGACGCTCCACCAAGTCCACTGTCTGGTTAGCTACCAAACACGCCCCGCTGCACCCTGAATAGAGCTAACTCGGGAAACAGAGCAAGATACGAACACGATACTGGCAGCTCATGACAGTTTGCTACCAGGCCGACGACCCCAACAATGCGGAGATGGAATCACATGTAGAGTATTGTCTTGAATACTTGCGGCTCAGTCTGGCATGCGGCGATTTCCTGGTTGTGGAGCCGAATGGTTCAGGATGGGGTCTCGAGCGCCAGTGCATTAATTATCAGAAGTTGCGTGCTTTTCAGGATTCTCAGGCGGCAGGCACTGTACATAGACTCGTGGGCAGAGTCAGGCTCGCTCCCTCTAGGTCGCTTGTTTTCGGGTAGATACAAAATTCAGAATTACTAAACATCCCTCGGCTTCCAAGCCTATCACCCATCTACCACTTCTCGGAGAACAAAATCGGACAGGCTAGAAGTCTGTCATAACCCATGATTAATTGTGACAAAAATAAAGAAGCAAAAAGAGAAAAAAAGGGCGAAAAATAGGCCTCTCAGGGAATCGAACCCCGACTTCGAGAATTGTCCACGATCCGGTGCCGAGTGACGGACGGAATCGTAGTTCAGAATCTCACGTCATGACCATTAGACTAAGAAGCCAATGACAGCGTTCTACAACAAATCAATCAAGTACACAATTTTTGTTCGTTATAACGGGGTGTTCGTTATAGCCAGTTTAGTATATAACTCGCTTTTAGTAGAAGTAAATCGTGTTAGAGCCGTAAAGAAATTTTCGGGGGGGGGTGGGGGGGTTCTAAGGTCTTGTTTACCTCCTAGATGCGTTAATAAGGCCTTATGCCATAATATTGAGACGTGGTGCGCTCCGGCGTGGTTTTGACGAGTTGTTAAGACAAATCCGCCTAGTAAAATATACTTGAATCTGGCCACGGCGTCAGAACCATGCACATCCATAACTTATATATATAAATTTAGTTATTTGGATGGTTCCACTCGCTAATCGTCTTATACTTGATTTTTTGGTAAGTAGAATATTATATTCTAATAAGATGCTTACGTATTGTAGGGTTTGGATTCTGACACAATTTTGTTCGTTATATGGTGGGCCTTGCTAAAACCGGGTATATTTTAGGCTATCAAAGCGGAAGGGAAACCGCAGCAGCAGCTTCGAAATGCTGTCGAGGGAATAGGAACCACAAAGAAAGTACTCGTCTGGGTTGTTGATGAACATATTATTAAATGGAATAGAAACGATTTTACGTACTGATTGATATTCAATCCAGGTCTCTGGGATTTTACCTACTTGTGCGTCTCGGGTACAGTGTGCCCTGCCATTGGATATATATAATCCGGGGTGTGCACCTAGGTGTCCCCATGTGGCATGTATGGTCAAATTCAACCTTGGAAGTTTTTAGACATTCACCTAATAAACATATTCTACTACATATTATACACACATATAATTTTTGATACATGAGATGGGCATTCTACCTCTAAGCCCATTGTCGAGGATGCTTCAACACATCCAACAGCTCTCGTTCTCTAGCAACCTCTTCGGCATGCTCCCCGGCCTCCTCCAAGTCAGCTTCTTCAAGCTTGGCCGCCCCGGTTCTGGTCCCCGAAACAGGGTCCATGTACGCCCAGCTTGCGGTGCGCGGCAAACTCATCAGGATACTTTCAACGCGTGCATTGGGCGTCCGGAGGCCAAAGCTAGTGCCGCGGTCATATACAAGATTGAACTCCACATATCGGCCGCGCCGGAGTTGCTGCCACTCCTTTTGCTTGGCTGTGTACGGCATGTCCTTCCTCCGCTCTAGGATAGGGACATATGAAGGCAGGAAAGAGGCCAAAGCATCGCTGACAAAGGAAAATAGCGTTTCTTGTGGGTTCTGAGAGGATGACGAAGAGCTTTGCAAGAAATGTGCGTCGAGGTCGTCGAAGAAGATGCCGCCGACGCCCCGTGCCTCGCCGCGGTGAGGTATGTAGAAGTATTTATCGCACCATTCTTTGAATCGTGGGTAGTATGAACTGTCGTGGCGGTCGCAGACATCCTTGATCGTCCGATGGAAATGCTTGCAATCCTCCGGGTAGAGATAAGATGGTGTCAGGTCCGTTCCTCCGCCAAACCACCAATTCCTGTCCCCGTTAATAGGGTCCTTGGGATCCGATGTTTCAAAGTAGCGGTAGTTCAGATGCACTGTTGGCGCATTGGGGTTGTGAGGGTGCAACACCAATGACAGACCGGCGGCAAAGAAGCTTAGAGAATCGACATTTGCCCCGACGAATGATTTGTGATCTGCGCGCATTTTCTCAATGGCTGGCCGAGGAAGTTCGCCGTAAACCACCGAGACGTTGACTCCGGCCTTTTCGAATACGTTTCCATCCTGGAGGACACAGGATATGCCACCACCACCATTCGGACGTGTCCATGTATCGGCTTTGAAGGCCTTGCCATCGATTCTGCTCAGCTCGTCTGTGATTTTTTTCTGGTGCTCTTTGATCAGCTTTTCCATCCGCAAACGCATCGGCGAATCGTCGTTGATTGGCGATTTAGCCTTCAAAGCCTGGTCGATTTCGGCGATTGTCGGGGCTTCTGTCTCTGCGACATTTTCCGTGGCCTATAGATATGTAAACGTTAGCAAGAAAGCTGCCATACGAGTTAATCATGATGCGGCAATGCTGACAGACCATCGAGTAAATCAGAGCGCCAATGAAGGGGATTCCAATTGACAAACGCAGCCATGGTCGCCAAATTGTGAATGTCTGTTTCGGGTCTTGCTTGGAGCTGTAGCACCTCGCATTGCGAATTGATAGGCGTGAGGCCACTTGCGCGGTCCTCGCAGTCGGCACCAGCCTGGTCAAAGGCCTAGAGAGGCGAGTGGTTGAGGCCATTGTCCGGGCATGCGACAGAGAACTTGAAAGAAAGGCGGTAGCACAAAATCTATTCATACATGAGAAAATAATATTGCAAGAATAAAATGACAAAAATAAAAAAAGCAAGAAAAAATATCGTCAAGAAGAGCGGCGAGCATCATCCGATCGGCTCGAAATGTCAGATGTTCGCAAGAATGACTCGCGGGTTTGCACTGTTTGCACCTGCCATCTAAAGAGGGGCCGCAAGCTTAGCTTTTCCTCGCCGCAAAAAATCGTCGCCGACCCCCGCAGGCCTTCAGAATTTCTTCCATTCACGCCGCCGTTGCGCCTGCTCGCATTGTCCTGTCTCGAGCTCTATTTTCACTCGAGGCAATACACGCACTCTGTGCATATCTTGTGCTCGCCTCTGCTGGAACAAGATCCATATCGCTATAAAATCCTTCTGAGTCATCGCATCGCAGCTACCATGCGCATCCGCTGATAACAGCCATGTCAGCTGCAACGATGCAGGAGCCCATGGAGGTAAACCTGGGCAAGACCCAGGTCATTGACAATGTGCCCAAGGTCATCAAGGAGTTGAAATTCGGTGCATTGTGAGTCATTCGTTTGTCTGGTCTATCGCATTGATTATAAACTAACCGCTTTCTTTTGTACAGGTCGAACGATGACATTATCAGCCAAGCCGTCGTTGAAGTCTCAGATCGGAGATTCTACGATCTGGAGCGAAACCGTGTCGTCCAAGAAAATGGACCGTTGGATCGAAGAATGGGTATTAGTGGCAAGACCGACACTTGCCTCACATGCAACCTGGGACATAAGGAGTGCAACGGTCACTTTGGTCATGTGAGATTAGTGCTTCCAGCTTTCCACATAGGATACTTTAAACGTGTTATCGGAATCTTGCAAGTCATTTGCAAAGAATGCTCGGCCATACTGCTCCCCGAGACCGAGCGCCGCTCCTTCTTGAAGGAGATGCGGAGGTCACGGAAGGACAATCTACGACGCCTACAGATTGCGAAACGAGTGGTCGAACGTTGTAAGAAGAGCCGAGATTGTGTGGTGTGTGGTGCCGTCAATGGCGTGGTGAAAAAGGCTGGTACAACTGCATTGAAAATCGTTCATGAAAAGTTTCGCTACTTCAACCAGTCAGCTTCCGCAAAAAAGATCCCACCAATTAGCAAAGTCGTGTTTGACGCCTCGTTAGAAGAGGCTAGAGCAACAAATGCCGACGTGGACCGATTTTACAAAAAAGCCCAGGATGATTTGAATGCACTTCGGGTTCTGAATCTGTTCAAAAAGATATCGGACTCGGATTGTGAGCTCTTAGGCCTCGACCCTACCGAAGTCAGGCCGGAAACGTTTCTGTGGCAGTTTATCCCTGCTCCTCCGAACTGTATTCGTCCATCGGTTAGCCAAGATGGAGCATCTAACGAAGATGACTTGACCGCCAAGCTTGGTGATATCGTGCAAAGCAACATTACTCTGAAAAACAACCTGAGGAAGGGGGCACCGATTGGCACTATAGTTGAATGCTGGGACTACATGCAGCTTCAAATAGCTATCTACATCAACGGTGACGTGCCTGGTATGAAGGGCGAGACTGGGAAGCCAACTCGCTCCTTGGTCTCTCGTCTAAAGGGCAAACAGGGAAGATTCCGAGGTAACTTGTCAGGAAAACGTGTTGACTTTTCAGGACGTACTGTTATCTCGCCAGACCCCAACTTGCGAATCGACGAAGTGGCGGTTCCGGAGCTAGTTGCGAAGAACATGACATATCCAGAAGTGGTGACTCGATACAACAGGGAGTGGCTACAAAAGCTAGTGCGTAATGGACGAACCAAATGGCCCGGCGCAAACATGATTCTTAAAAAGGGCAATACATTCAAGACCATGTTGAAATTCGGTAATCTTGACCAGTTTGCCGATCGCCTGGAAATTGGAGACGTCGTGGTGCGCCATCTTGTCGACGGCGATATTGCGCTTTACAACCGACAGCCATCGCTTCACAAGCTCAGTATTCTTTCGCATTTTGTCAAGGTCCGTCCTTACAGGACGTTCCGCATGAACGAGTGTGTTTGCAATCCTTACAATGCCGATTTTGACGGAGACGAAATGAACCTGCATATCCCTCAGACCGAGGAGGCTCGTACCGAAGCGATGGAACTTATGGGAGTAAAAAACAATCTGGTCACACCCAAGAATGGAGAGCCGATCATTGGTGCCATTCAGGATTTCATCAGTGCGGCCTACATGTTGAGTAGCAAGGACAACTTTTTTGATCGGAGATCTTTCACTCAGATCTGTCTATATATGCTCGGACCGGACACGAAATTCGATCTCCCTCCTCCGTCCGTTCTCAAACCTCAGATGTTGTGGACCGGAAAACAAGTCTTCAATATTCTCATGCGACCGAACAAGGATGACCCGGTGAAGGTTAACCTTGACGCAGCTTGCCGAGAGTTTAAGCAGCCCAAGGATGGTCGGCCAAAGGACCTGGATCCCAATGATGGATGGCTTGTCATCCGCAACTCTGAGATTATGTGCGGTGTCATGGACAAAAGTACAATCGGATCTGGAAAGAAAGAAAACGTCTTCTACATCATGTTGAGAGATTTCGGACCACCCGCGGCAGCCGAAGGAATGAATCGACTGTCCAAGCTTTGTGCTCGCTGGTTTACCAACGTGGGATTCTCAATCGGTATTACAGATGTGTATCCGAGCGAACGACTGATTCAATCGAAGAATGACTTGGTTGAAAAGGCATACGCTGACTGTGACAATGTCATTGCCCAGTACAAAGCCGGCAAGCTGGAGAAGCTTCCGGGCTCTGACGAGCTCGAGACCATGGAGAGTCAAGTTTCTGGCATTCTTTCCAAGGTCCGTCAAGCTGCTGGAGAAGAGTGTATTGCGCAGCTGAGTAAATACAATGCCCCTCTTATCATGGCCACGTCTGGATCCAAAGGTTCCAGTATCAACGTCTCACAGATGGTTGCTGTCGTGGGTCAGCAAATTATCAGCAGTGAGCGTGTGCAAGATGGGTTCCAAGACCGAACATTGCCGCATTTCCCTAAGAATGCCCGAACTCCGCCTTCTAAGGGTTTCGTGCGGAACAGTTTCTTTTCCAGTTTGACTCCAACCGAGTTCTTCTTCCACGCCATGTCCGGACGTGAAGGTTTGATTGATACTGCCGTGAAGACTGCAGAGACAGGTTACATGTCCCGTCGTTTGATGAAGTCTCTTGAAGATTTATCGGCCAAGTACGATGGCACTGTCCGGACGTCAGCGTCTAGTATCGTTCAGTTCAGCTACGGTGGTGACAACCTGGACCCGGTGGATATGGAAGGAAAAGCCAAGCCAGTCCACTTTGACCGCACATACAACCATGCCGTGGCAATTACGCACAAAAACAACGAGCGAGGTTTGCTGCCGGCGGAGATGAAGGCCATCACAGAAGAAATTCTGTGCAAGGAACGAGCCAGGTTTGCTCGCAAAGGCCTCTTCGGCGAGGATCTCCCGTACGAGGACGACAGCGATTACGCTATTGACCAGTACGGTGGCGCACGTGGTTTTATCGAGACTATCAAAGATTACGTACACAATAAAGCAGACGAGTTGGCAAAAGCAGTAGGTAGTTCTGGGTCGAGTGAAAAAGGCCGCAAAGCTCTGGATCATGTGAACAAACTGTCGGAGCGGTCTTTGAGATCCTTCATTCAGTCTTGTCTTTCCAAATATGAAAAGGCCAAGGTTGAGCCGGGTCACGCTGTCGGTGCAGTTGGAGCACAGTCTATTGGAGAGCCCGGAACACAGATGACTTTGAAGACGTGAGTTCTTTTTCCTTTCCTCTTGTCGCTAGATGCTAACATGTATAGTTTCCATTTTGCTGGTGTCGGTAACTTGGCGCTCACGCAGGGTGTTCCGCGTATCAAGGAAATTATCAACGCTTCGAAAGAGATCAGTACTCCGATTATCACTTGCCAACTCGTGGACAAAGAAAACGTGGTTACGGCTCGAATCGTCAAGGGCAGAATAGAGAAGACGTTCTTACGCGACATCATTGTGTATGTGGAAGAGAGATGGGACAGCAACGATGCGTGCCTTAGGGTCAAATTGAATAACCAAACGATTCGCAACCTCGAGCTTGAATTGCATATTGGCCACATTGTCAATGCCATCAAGTCCCATCGGCGCTTCAAGGGCGAGGATCTCAGGTTTCATGCGACCCGCTCGCATATCCGGATATACATGGATCCCAGCCCGAACAGCAAAGCCAGTTTGAGCAAAACCGACATCGCCTTGACCAGTGCTGACCCTTACCTTCGGCTGAGACATCTTAAGAATATGCTGCCGGACATCCAAGTGCTGGGACACCCGCAGGCTAGACGAGCTGTTATTCACTCGGAGCAAAAGGACGGGGTCAATGTCAACAAACTGCTCGTCGAAGGATACGGATTGAAGGAGTGCATGACGACGGACGGAGTCAAGGGCGCTCACACGAAAACAAACAATATCATGGAGACGCGGACTATTTTGGGTATTGAAGCGGCGCGCCAAACGATTATCGACGAAATGTGTGAAGTCATGAAGGACATGGACATTGATCCGCGACACGTAAGTTTATCAACTAATGGCAAGAAGAAGAAGAAGAAGAAGAAGAAGAAAAGACTAACGTGCTATAGATGCATCTCTTGGCCGATATTATGACTACCACCGGCGAGATTCTCGGTATCACCCGGTTCGGAATGGCGAAAATGCGCGATTCCGTGCTCCAACTGGCCTCGTTCGAGAAGACAGCTGATCACCTCTTCGACGCGGGCGGCACCGGACGCACCGATCGCGTGGAGGGCGTGTCGGAATGCATCATCATGGGCAAGACGGTGTCTCTGGGTACGGGGGCTATGGAGGTTGTGCGCAAGCTCAATTTCTACGAGGGACATACGGGGCCGAAGAAGACGGTGTTTGAGGATGCGTGGTCTGAGGTGAATGGGGGCGAATCTACTAGGAGGAAGAGGAGGTGAGAAAATAACTCAAAAAGAAACATAAAATTGTGCCAAAACATTGGGTGCATTGACTGGGAGTTTTGTTTATGATCGCATGGACCGGATGGTGTTTAGCATGTGATATCTATTTTCCTACTTTGTTTGTTTTACTTGCTGTTAAAATATGAATTACGATAGGAGGTACACTGAAGCAATGTGTATATTTATAAAATGTATGACTGATCAAAGTGATCAAAATGATCAAAATGACCAAATGTATAGATGGATGCCTAGAGTGATGTTGGTGTAAATGACTCACGGGCGTGACCCGAGTCACGGGACTGCTGGTCACGCTGACTCAGTGAGAGAATCATAAGGAGATATCATATCCAAATCATGCTAAATAGAGAAACAAAATATAGAAATAGAACCGAAAAGACAGAAACAGAACATTTAACAAATAATAATAATCACATTGTATACACCGCCACGCCCCAAATCATAGCAAGAAAGCGGTCAGCGGTCAGGTGCTCCAGATCTGCCGAAAGCGTGACTTGCGGGGCTTTGCCTCTTCGACTTGGGCCTAACCCCCCGACCATCGATCGTCATCCGCTGCTTCTACACATCACATCAAGCACTCCCTCTCGTCGCTTCCATCGCTCCATCGCTCCATCTGTCGACGCCGCTATTATCGTACATCTACATTTCATCGTCGAAGAATAAAGGTTTGTCTCTACCCAGCACTGGATACTATTGCGATAGACCGCTTATCTCGGTCCGCAGATAAACAACATGCGCTCCAAGTTCAAGGACGAGCACCCCTTTGAGAAGCGCAAGGCCGAGGCCGAGCGTATTCGCCAGAAATATGCCGACCGCATTCCAGTACGTCCTCCTCTCTATCCCGATCTGTCAAGAGTCGATGTGTCCAGTATTCTGCTTAGTTCAGTCCAGGCTGACAACAGTGACAGGTCATCTGCGAAAAGGTCGAGAAATCAGACATCGCCACCATCGACAAGAAGAAGTACCTCGTCCCCGCAGACCTCACCGTCGGCCAGTTCGTGTACGTGATCCGCAAGCGCATCAAGCTGTCGCCCGAGAAGGCCATTTTCATCTTTGTCGACGAGGTGCTGCCGCCCACCGCGGCGCTGATGAGCAGTATTTACGAAGAGCACAAGGACGAGGATGGGTTTCTATACATTACGTACGTTTTTTCTCTCTCGCCTGCTATTTCCCGTTTAGCGGATGTATCGTGGATACTAACTTGCGCAGATATTCCGGCGAGAATACCTTTGGCGACTGCTGAGTGAACCGCTTATATTCTGCTAGAGTTGTTGCTTGCTTTTGCTATTTCCATTTGTTTTATGGATGGACGGATCGATCAGTCGCGTCGCTAAGGTCCGACCTGACCTGACTTGACTGCATGAGAATGAATTATGAATACCAGTCGTGGTCTCATAGTGCGGCGTTACGGACAACATGTTTGCTACTCTACTTTGATATTTCGCTTGAATACCAGCATCTCGAGACTCACTCCGACTCGATCCGGTACTAGTAGGTAGTGTAGCCGATAACTATTAACGAGCGATATGATTACGTCTTGATCGATCTCCAGACTTGTATTCTACTGTAGTCATAGTTAACAGCATATCCATGGTATATAGTATACTGCATAGTCCAAAGTCATACATAGGGATATGTAATCAGAGTGTTATCTCGCCGGCGCATTATCGGCCTGTGTCTAACCTGTTCTGGAATAGCGCGTCCCGGCCAACGGCTCAAAAGTTCAGTCAAATAATTCACCGCAAAAGCCTCGAGTCAACAATCTGCAGGTTTTCCTTCACTTCTTTTTTCTTCCTTTCTTTCATTTATTCCTTTTGCTTTCGTCTGCGCTTGTCTGCTATTTCTCGTTTAATTCGTCTCTGATTGATTGACCCCCTAAACGGAAGAGAAAAAGATGTCTCCAGCAGTCGCCCAAATCGGCGCCGGATCGGCCGCGAAGGATGTGAAGCGCGAGTCTGGGACGGCGCGGTTGCTTGGTTCTGGTAAATATCACTAGATCGGTAGTGAGGATGGTGTGTGAGCAATGATGTTGACTGTGACAGGATCCGCTGGAATTGCGGAGTTGCTTGTTTTTCACCCGGTAGGCTCACTCTGCAGGATGCAATAAATTAGATACATGACTGACTGAATGATAGGTTGACACCATCGCCAAACGCCTGATGAGCAACCAAGGACGAGTACGTGACAGTCAAATCTTCGCAAAGAATCCAACTCATACAATCGATAGGTCAACACCACCGCTGCTTTTAACCAGGTTATTTTCAAGGAATTCGCCTCGGCGTCTGTGGGCACAAAGTTTACCTCGCTGTTCCCCGGTCTCGGATATGCTGCTGGATACAAGGTATACCCAGGCACCTTCTCGAAGTGAAAAGGATTGGATTGACGATTGTAGGTCCTCCAACGAATCTATAAATACGGCGGCCAGCCTTTCGTTCGCGACTACCTGGCGCAACACCACGGCTCGGTTTTTGATCAGACGTTTGGCAAGGGTACTGGCAAGGCTGTGATGCATGCTACTGCTGGAAGGTATATCCATATCTGAAATTGACCTGAATGAGAAGAAGAGAGACTAATGGGAACAGTATCGTCGGCATCGGTGAAATCGTCCTCCTCCCCCTCGACGTCCTGAAAATCAAGCGCCAGACCAACCCCGAGGCCTTCCGCGGCCGCGGCCTGTTCAAGATCGTCGCCGACGAGGGCTTCGGCCTGTACCGCGGCGCCGGCTGGACGGCCGCCCGCAACGCGCCTGGCTCATTTGCAGTATGCCCCTCCCCCCTTTAACACATAATATTGCATACTGACAAGCGATAGCTCTTCGGTGGCTCCGCCTTCGCCAAGGAATACATCTTCGCGCTCCAAGACTACAACGCCGCCAGCTGGAGCCAGAACTTTGTCGCCTCCATCTTCGGGGCCAGCGCCTCGCTCATCGTCTCCGCTCCGTTGGATGTGATCAAGACTCGTATCCAGAACCGCAACTTTGAGAACCCCGAATCGGGCGCGCGTATCGTGGCCAGCATGTTCAAGAACGAAGGCGCGGGTGCGTTCTTCAAGGGTCTTGTGCCGAAGCTGTTGATGACGGGACCCAAGCTTGTGTTTAGCTTTTGGCTGGCGCAGACGCTGATTCCGGCTTTTGGGACGGTTGTTTAATCCTCATATGTCCTTCAATTAATTAATTAATATGCGTGAAGTTCAGGTTCATGTTCAGGGTCGGTTAGGATGGTTGGTATAGATTTCTTTCTTTCTGAGGATAGTTTATCATGTAATTTATTTAGTAAAAGTTCTATCCACGTCAATATATAGCTCCTCTCTTATCTTTCCAAGGTTGTGAACCCTAGATTATTACAAGTCTGAGAAATAGCAAACACCCCTCGATGTTAATACACATAGCATCTACATATCAACATCTCCAATCTACCTCGTTTCTCATACATATAGACCCGGGGGCCTCCCCATATCTACCTCCCATCCGACCATTAACACAGCAATTTATCACCGACTCATTTTTACACATCATTATATTTTCATATATCCAAAAAGCCATCTCTCCATCCGTCTCGTCGTTGTTATACGCATCTATGATCTATCTATGTAGTCCCTCCCTCCACCGATTGGCCGCCCAGCCTGGTCCGTGCGTTATCAAACTCAACTCACCTCACCACCTCTCAAGATGCATACACAGACAAACAATACAAAACATCACCAACCAAACCACCGAAAGGACTATACAACATACTCCCTCTATCGTGCCCCTCTACCTGCTAAAAGATAAATATGGCGCATCCATATCTAATATCAAAGTACGCCCCTTCCCCATCATTCAAGCACTTTTTCCTCCCAAACATCCACGAAATCATGAATATGAATGAGACGTACTGACAAGACAGAATCGCCGACCCCCTCTTCGCGCTCGCCATTGGCTCGTCGAGCGCGTATCTGCGGATTCAGCGGGATATCGCTGAGGACAAACAGCACCAGCACCAGCACCAGCAACAGAGCAGCAATGCTGAGTCCGCTGTGAGGGAAGGACAGAGGCAAGGGCAGAAAGAGAGACTGCCGCAGGTAAACGCGTCTGAGATATTTGAGATTGGGGCAAGGAGGGTTGGGATGTGGTGGCGTGGAGAGTTTAAGGGACTATCTTAAATTCTTGATGAATCGATGATTAGAGGGGAATGAATGTACATAGTTAATAAAAGTCTGGTCTACGATGTAAGATAGGATACGATGGAAGAGTCTACGAGGAAGATTGAGTGTTAAAATGGATTAGCAGTAATCATAAACTGCACTATCTATGCATCATAAGAAAAACATGACCCGTCATAAACATTAGCGCCAGCATCACTCGCATTAGCAAGGAGAAAATTTTTGGCCAACAAAGGAAATAGAATTATTTTAGAAAAAGCAACCAGAGAAAAGAATTTAGTCAAGCTCCTCAGGGCGCTCCTCGACCTCATCGGCAGTGTGAGTGGCAGAAGCACCGGCGGCGCCAGGGGCGGCACCAGCTCCACCGTAGGCGGCGGAGATGATGGGGTTGGCGACGCTCTCGAGCTCCTTCTGCTGGGACTCGTACTCGTCCTTGGTGGCGGTCTGGTTGGCGTCGAGCCAGCCGATGGTCTTCTCGATCTCAGCCTCGAGCTTCTCCTTGTCGGCGGCCTCGATGGTGAGCTTGCCCTCGCCAAGGGTGTTCTTGAGCGAGTAGGCGTACGACTCGAGACCGTTCTTGGCCTGGATACGGGCAGCCTCCTCCTCGTCCTCGGCCTTGTACTTCTCGGCCTCGGCAAGCATGCGCTCGATTTCCTCCTTGGAGAGACGGCCCTTGTCGTTGGTGATGACGATCTTGTTGGACTTTCCGGTGCCCTTCTCAACGGCAGAGACGTTCATGATACCGTTGGCGTCCATGTCGAAGGTGACCTCGATCTGGGGAACACCACGAGGAGCGGGGGGGATGCCGGTGAGCTCGAACTTGCCGAGCAAGTTGTTGTCCTTTGTGCGGGCACGCTCACCCTCGTAGACCTGGATCAGGACACCGGGCTGGTTGTCACTGTAGGTGGAGAAGGTCTCGGACTTCTTGGTGGGGATGGTAGTGTTGCGCTTGATCAGGGCAGTCATGACACCACCGGCAGTCTCGATACCGACGGAGAGAGGGGCAACGTCGAGAAGCAAGATCTCGTTGGTGGACTTGGAAGAAGTGTCACCAGAGAGGATAGCAGCCTGGACAGCGGCACCGTAGGCAACAGCCTCGTCAGGGTTGATGGACTTGTTGGCCTCCTTGTTGAAGAAGTCGCTGACGAGCTTCTGGATCTTGGGGATACGGGTGGAACCACCGACGAGGACAATCTCGTGGACGGAGGACTTGTCGGTCTTGGCGTCACGGAGGACACGCTCGACGGGCTCCATGGTGGAGCGGAAGAGGTCCTGGCAGAGCTCCTCGAAACGGGCACGGGTGATGGAGGTGTAGAAGTCGATACCCTCGAAGAGAGAGTCGATTTCGATGGAGGTCTGGGCAGAGGAGGAGAGAGTGCGCTTGGCACGCTCGCAAGCAGTGCGCAGACGACGGAGAGCACGGGCGTTGGTAGTGAGATCTGTTCAAGTTAGCATGTTTAATCATGAAATGAAAAGCAACGAAATAAAGAAGTGATTTGCGAAGACCTCCCATACCAAATGCTTAGTCATGGCATTTGGTACGGGAGTCCCGCATGTGATCATATGGTCCGATGGACACCACAATCACAATCACGAAAAATCACGAAGAAGCATGAATAAAGAAATAAGAGCTCTTACCCTTCTTGTGCTTGCGTTTGAACTCAGTAACAAAGTGGTTGACAAGGCGAGAGTCAAAGTCCTCACCACCCAAGTGGGTGTCACCGGCGGTGGCCTTGACCTCGAAGATACCCTCCTCGATGGTCAGGAGAGACACATCGAAAGTACCACCACCAAGATCGAAGATGAGCACGTTGCGCTCGCCCTCGGCCTTCTTGTCCAGACCGTAGGCAATGGCAGCAGCGGTAGGCTCGTTGATGATACGGAGGACGTTGAGACCGGCAATGAGACCGGCATCCTTGGTAGCCTGACGCTGGGAGTCGTTGAAGTAGGCAGGGACAGTGATGACAGCGCTGTTGACGGTGCCACCGAGGTAGGACTCGGCGGTCTCGCGCATCTTGATCAGCACCATGGAGGAGATTTCCTCTGGTGTGAACTGCTTGGCCTCGCCCTTGAACTCGACCTCGATGACGGGCTTGGTGGCCTTCTCGATGATCTTGAAGGGGAAGTGCTTGGCATCAGCCTGGACCTCGGCGTCGTTGAACTTGCGTCCAATGAGACGCTTGGCGTCGAAGACGGTGTTGTGAGGGTTCATGGCGACCTGGTTCTTGGCGGCATCACCGATGAGACGCTCGGTGTCGGTGAAGGCCACGAACGAGGGGGTGGTTCGGTTACCCTGGTCGTTGGCAATGATTTCGATGCGGTCATCACGGAAGATACCCACGCAGGAGTAGGTAGTTCCCAGATCGATACCAATAGCGGGGGCCATTGTGAGAATGTGTAGTTGAAGGGGTATCAAGAAAACAAGGTAGTGTACAGAGAGAGAAGAAAAGAGCTCGCGAGGATGGGATAATCCAAACGAGAAGAGAGAAGTATGAATGTGAGAGAAGATGAGTGAGTGAAGAAAAAAAGAGCGAGAGTTGGAGCTGGGCTGATACATATACTGCGGGCGGTGAGTCGGGCTGTTTCTAGAGACTTCCTTACGATTCCACCGCCGACTGGGGCTTTCCAGCGCAGTCGATTGGCCGTTTTGCTTCTTTGTTTTTTGGTTAAATTTTCTATGGATAGTAGATATGTATTATGATTTATTTAGCAAATAGTTCTACAAAAATAACAGCATAAAATAATAGAATAACACTGGAATATAGCAGATCTGTACAGTGCATGGCGGGGTGATGACGTCTTGACAGAATTTTAGAACAAATTTTCGTGGGTGCCTGAGCGCTCAGGCTTGCCGTCACCATGACGCCCAGCAACGAGGGCTAGCCCTATCTTTATCTAATGTGTACAGGTGTGTATTCTTTATTGATGACTACGTGTACCTCCTATGAATACCACCGTATTATCTGCTGTACAGTAGATGATGACAGGATAGAGTTATCCCTGGCACTCCTTGCGTATCTTGGATAGACTTCTTGAATCTTGCCACCTGCTTGCTGCCTTGCTGCCTTGGAGCCTAAGCCCTGAGGCCGAACATTGTTTGACATGTTTGACAGTTTAGACAGGGACTGACTAGCGCGTCTCCAGCCTCGGCCAATCAGCGCCCCCGCCCACGTCCCTTGCTCTGCTCGAGCTTAAGCATCGCGTCTCTCTGAGTCCTCTCTGACTTCTCTCTCTGACTTCGCTTCTCTCACCCAGACACGTCTCTCTCTATCTATCTCTGACATCTCTCTCTCTGACATCTCCTATCAGACCAACACATACAAACAAAACACACCCCGCAATCCAAAAATGGGTTCCACCAACTTCAGCGACCCAGCTGCCAACGCCCCCGACGCAGCTGCCTACCAAAAGGGCAAGGGCAAGGCCGAGCACGAGGACGTCAACATGGGCGAGGAGGAGGACGAGGACAGCTCTGAGTCGGAGGAGGACGAGATGGTACATTGATCTCTTAGACATCACAACTCTGAATTGTTACTAACGTGTGTTGCTAGGGCCACGATGGTAACTATCCTGCTGCTTCTACTTTACCCTTGTTAGGGGATATCAGCTAATGGTGATTAGATGACGACGAAGACGACGGCGACAACCTCGAGCCCATCTCCGCCGACAACATCATCAACGGCGGCCGTCGCACTCGCGGCAAGCGCATCGATTTCGCCGAGGCAGCTGAAAAGGCGCGGGCTGCGGGCGACGATCCCATGGACGACGAGGACGATGACGACGAGGACTTTCGCGGCGAGGAGCAGCACGACGGCGGTGATCACATGGAGGAGTAACACTCCCACGACGACGACGTTGCAAGGGGGTTGCATCTATCTCGATGATCTCTACTCGATGAATACTACTCGATGGTTAGTTATGGGGAGTGCAAGATTTACGCAGATTTACGACTGCTCGACAACAAACAAACAAAATAGAAGAACAATCTCGATGGTACTCGCATGACCAGCGGTGTACTATCAGGTTGCATGATAATACCATGAAATTCATACCCAACTTTAATAAACCCGTAATCATAATCCATAATTCATAATCCATAATCCATAATCCATACAAACAACGTACGCGTTAGTAAACGTAGCTACCTCACTGTTAGGGCCTCAGGCTGTCCCAGCTAGCCGCACCAACGCCAAGCTACATCTGTCTATCTGTCTATCTACCCGCAAATCATCTCCGGACTTCACCAACCTCACCCAAACAACGTCAACACAAATACAAACACAAATGCAGTCCCCACGAGCATACTAGCACAGCTAGCACCCCATCCTATATAGCCGAGTCAAATCCAGTCAACTCACCAATGGCGTCGCGGTACTCCCTACCACCTCTACCACCTATACCACCATCTCTATACTACCTCCATACTAACAGAATTGAATGGAATAGCTTCTCCTCAACCCTCCACCAGCGCGACCCCCGCTCCTCCTCGTCTCTCTTCGACTCGTACGCCGGCGACAACCGCGCCTCCTCGCGGCCGAGCAGCCGCTCTCCACATCCGGCCAGTCCGTACGGATACTCGAGTACCAGTACCAATGGCCATGGCCTAGCCCCGGGCCAGTATCAGGGGGGAGGGTACAGGGCTGCGACGCCGAATTCACGGTTTGATCCCCCTACCCTCATACAGGTTGACTGGTTTGGGGATGGATGTGCTAATGGGTGCGTGTGGGCAGGGGGCAATACTCGAATGCCGTGCTCGACGAGCTGTAAGCCACCCCCCTCTCCTCTGGGGTTGTTGAGAAGAGGACTGACGATGGACAGCGAATCGCAAAACGACCACGAAGTAGAGGGCATAACCGCCAAAGTGCGCGCGCTCAAAGACGTATTCCCCCCATATCCACCCAGTATATACATACATACATATAGCTAACATGGGTCTATGATAGCTCACGGTCGCAATCGGCGATGAAATCCGGTCATCTTCCTCTCTCGTACGTCCTTCTCAAACCCCAGGTTTGGTGAAGATTGCTGACAGTGGCAGGCCGAATCAATGAACGACGCCTTCGACACCACCCGCCTGCGTCTCCGCGGCACGATGAACCGCATGCTGCGCATGGCCGAGCGGACGGGCGTCGGCTGGAAGGTGTGGCTGGGCTTTTTCCTGGCGGTGTTTTTGCTGTTTGCTTGGGTGTGGCTTTTTTGACCTCTCCTCTGTCTTATCTCAACATACGGAGGTGGAGGATGTATAGATCTAGCTGCTGTCTAATTACGATGCATGGTTGGAGTTTTCTTTTATGCAAAATTCATGTGTTCCATTACCAAAAGTGCATTATCATTATCATACCCTTTAAGAAGGTCTAGTTAAGGAGGTCATCATCCTCCTCGTCAACCCCCAACATTTTTCTTTCTGCTACTTCTCTGATTTTATCCTCTAGAATCGACCGCCCATACCTCTGCGCAATCTTGACTGCTGCCTCGACCATCTTCCCGCTCCTGTCCGCCATCATGCCCACTAGTTCGAGCGCACGCATGCCGCGCTCCTCGCCCTCGCGGCATTCCACCGCTAGCATCTGCAGGAGGATCTTGTCAATCTCGACTTCCCTCCTCCCCAGCTCTGCGCGTTGACTGCGCGTTGCGTTTGTCGTCGAGAGTAGATCTTGATACAAACTGTGGAACAAGCTCGACCGGACGAACGATTCCTGGAAGCGGGATGCATCGTTCGCCGTATCCTCCGAGTCGTCCATTTCGTCATCTTTCTTCTTCGGCGGGTTAGAGATGGGAATTTTAAAGTCAAATTCGCTGAGCAGCGGACGCGGAAAGTACGGGTGCGTGTCGCCGCCCTTGAGGATTATGCAGTGGAATTTGTCCTGCGCGACGGCCACGGGCCAGTAGGTTTCTTCGCGGCGGCCCTTGGACAGGCGGTCGAGGTGCCGCGTGTCGAGCAGCGGAACCCAGCGGGCCTGGCCGGGCGTGCGCCAGTGTTGGAGGATGAGGAGCGTGCCGGTGGTGTCGTAGATGCAGGGGTCCTACCATACCACTATTAGCTTAATATAAAACTAGGGGAAGGGGAGGGGCTTACGCCGTTGTCTGAGAAGAACACGTTCTTCAATCCCTCGCCGTCGGTTACGGCGACCACGTCCTCGTTCTGGCATATCTCGTCGCGCTTCACGTTCTCGATGGAGTATGTCAGCGAGGAAAATCCGGCGTGCCCGACTGGCCCGTTGCCGATGGTCATCACGTAGTCCCGCCATGCGACGCACGTCACGGCCGGACTCTTCTGTCTGTAGACGCGGAACGGCGTGCCGTACAACGTGTAGATGCGCACGTAGTTGGCGGACGTGAGCACGACGATGTACGAGTCGCTGAGAGCAATGGCGGTGATGGTTTCGCCTGCCGGTAATTGCGTGCGCCAGTCGCCGCGCGTCGTCCATGTTTCGTGCGGGCGGTAGTAGATTGTTGCTGGGGCGCCATCCGGGGGGGACGAGGAGGTGAAGAGGGTGCCATTTTCATCTATATAGTCAGTATCAGTTGTATACAGCGTGGACGGAGGACGTACTTAGACAAGCCTTGTCGTAGCGGTACGGATCTGTGAAGTGAAAGTTGCGGTGCATCTCGCTGTCGTAGAATTCTACAGTCACGGTGTTGTGCGATTCTTGATCGACCGTCCAGACGACGCCGGTCAGATTCAGGCCTGTCACGTCAGCTTATACAATCACAGAAGGGAAGGGGGCCTACATAAGTATCGACGATTCCCCCGCCACGGCGTGCTCCCCGGCTGGAACGATTCGTGATATGTCGGCTCCCAATACGACGCCACACGTTTCTGGTCTCCCTGCAGACCATCCAAATGGGCATTGCCGCGCTTTCCGTTCCCATTGACGTCGTCCTCTGCGTAGCCGGCGCCGTCGTCGTCGTCGACAAAGTTGTCCTCGTCGCCCGAGTTCAGCAGGTCGTCCAGAGAATCAGGCGTGCCGGCTCGCCCAGCCTTGGGTCTGTTGGGTATCGACTTGCGCGCATTCCCAGATGTTTCTTTAAGTGCACCAGACCGAGATTCGAGCCTCTTCTCGAGGACGGACTGATACTCCTTGGGCACAAAGTTGTCGTGGATATACACCTCGCCATCCGACGTCGTAAAGCACAGCAGGTTTATGTTTGGATGCCACGCGAGGTTAATCACATTTGCAAAGTTGTACCGCTTTAGAATGTTTCTCGTGCTCGTCTCCCACAGCACAATCTGCCCATCCGCACCCGCCGAAGCCAGCATGGCTCCATTCGGCGTCCAATCCAACGCTGTAATGTCGGCATTATGCGCACTTCCCGTAAACGACGTCGCTGTCTGCTTCGACCAGTCTGACGTCGAAAACACGGCTATATCGCGCGTTGCTTGAGCGGTAGCAAACGCCGTGCCGTCGGGGTGCCACACAACCTTTGACGTAGCCTCGTCCTCCGGCTCGAGCCGTCTAATAGCGCCGTCGATTTTGCGCACGAGTTCGGGCTCGTCCGAGACAAGCGAGTAGATATACAACACACCGTCGGTGCAGGAGACAGCCACAAATTGGCCGCTGGGGTCGAAGGAGACGTGTTTCGAGCCTTTGGTTTGGTCGCGCAGGTACTTGACGTTGGTCATGTCGTTGGTGTTGACCACTTTTACTGTCAATTCACTACACTCGTCAGTCACGCCACCGGCATATGCCATCCAATGGTGTAGACTTACTCGCTCGCAACAGCAAGCCACTGTCCGTCCTTGGATATCGCCAAATCCCGCACCGGCAGCGCACATCTTAACAGAAGTTTATCCATCTTGCCAGATTCAATGTCGTACCGCCAGACGGTGCCGTCTTCGGCGCCGGCCATGAAATAGTCATTCTGCGTCGTCAGCTTCTTCCTTTTCCTCAATGCTTAGACGAGAGGGGGCTACCGTCGCCGCAATGCCAAAGTTCCCCTCGACCCCATCGTCAATGGTCTTGGGCTCGCCGTCGTCGCCCACGGTGTAGATGCGGATGGCGTTGTTGGAGCCGGCGGTGATGACATGTTTGCCGTTGGGCGTGTAGGCGAGGACGGTTGGGCCGGGGGTGTCTGTACATGTCAGTATTCTGTATATTTATATTTGTTTGAGGGGCTGCGTACGTGCTGGCCGGGCGCGCGGCCGGATTGTGTCGGACATGCTGATAGATTATTGCATGCTAATTGTCAAGCAATTGTTGAAGCGATGATGTTGGTGTTGACTCTGTTGAGGGTGGATAGGCTGAGGATACACGCGTTAAGTGAACGCGTCGCGTCCCGAACGGGAAACTAGGGCTAGGGCTACTGTCTTATCTTATCACTTCCCACTTTAGCGCCTTGTTTATCCTTACGTCCTCTCACGGACTTTTATTCATTTACATATTTACATTTATCGCTCATAATTCATTACATTCGCACTCGCTAGACCAGATCCTGCGTACTCTCCACACTCCCCCTCTTACTCGTCAACTCAATGCTAATCGTCTGCTGAATGCCGCCATCGTGCGTCCTCGCAACGCCAATCCCGTCATCCTTCGACGCTGACCACCGATTTATCGTCGCCGTGTAGTCTGTCTGGCTCGAGTCGCCGTGCAGCACGCAATGCGCCCCGCTGCGACACGAATAGCACTGGTCTTTGCGCCAGTACGAGGACATGCTGCCCGAGGGAGCGGTTTGTTGTAGTTGGCCGGCGGTTCCTTCGGTTTGCCGCCGGTAGCGTTGCTGTTTGCTGCCGTAGCTGCCGTTGTGCAGCAGGATTTTGCGCTGGAAGACGACTTTGTAGAACAATGGCATGGCGGGGAAGCAGATGCAGAGGAGGATGGAAGCTATTTCTGCGAGACTTGACGATGTTAGGGAGATTTGCGAGAGAGAGGGGGGGGACTTACGTCCACAAGGACACCTGCGCGTAGACGTAGGTGGTGTCGTCGGTCTGCGTCGAGCGGAAGGAGTATATCACTCTCCCGAGAGAAGAGGACACGGCACTACAGTCAGTCAATATCATACCAACAACCGTGAAGAAAGGAGAAGGGAATACATCAACCCCGTCAAAAACACCGCCGACACACCGAGCTTGTGCTTCAAGCCCAGATGCAAATGCCAAATCGCCCACAGCGGCAGGACAAAAATGAAAACATCCGAAACAAAATTAAATATCCCCGCCGCCAGAATCTCCGCATTCCGATTCAAACAGTGGCCCGACGTAATGGACGAATCCCATATCATCTTCTGCGGCGAGCACATGAACAACACCGCCAAAAAGATGGCCGTATAGAATGCAAGATTCGACCAGATCAAGATCTGGATGGCGACAAACACAACGCCGCTTTTGAGCGGCGCAAAGATGCCTTGCAGGTGGAAGAGCAGCGAGGCTTTGGCGAGCCACATGAGCGGGCAGTAGATGAGTTCGAGGGCCCAGCTTTGCTGCAAGCTGTCAGCTGCAGATTACTTTGCGAGGGAAGGGGGAGTACCTGAGAGATGAGGATCGCATCGCTGGCTCGCACGTCCCAGACATGCCGGCCAAAGCCCGTGTGGCCCTGCCAGATGAGCACCGCGTTGTAGCCGACGTTGATGGACCAGGCTGCTATCAGCATGTCTACATCACCACCCATTAGCACATAAACACACATAACACCTGGACTGGGAGAGGGGTACAATCGTCCATCGATATCCTCGCCGTCATCCCGCGCGCCGTCAGTCGGCAGGCCGTGAATATGGTCGTAATCGAGATAATCAGCGAGGTGGTCGTGATGATCGCGCAGTACAAAGAGTCCGGCGGATCGTCAAAGTTGGGCGTTATGCCTGCTGGCGGCGGGCCGGCGGGCGTGAATGTGCTGGCCATGACATGGACCAGACCAAAAAAAGAAAGAAAGAAAAAGCGCCGAGAGAATTTAGATGTTAAGGAGAGTATACAGTATACAGCCGGCTGTTGATGCACTCAGCTCGTGGTGTAGGCGGACACGCAACGCCGATCTTCGTCTTCGGTCTCAGTCGATCTATCCCGATACCGTAGATGTGGTAGACCTCAGCGCATGTTATGCGCACATGGCTCGACTCGGACAGTATGTCGAGACCGAGACAAGATTCAGAGCGAGTGAACTGAAGACAGCGCTGAGGAAACAGTCGCGCGCGGCAAGTAAGTAGTCAGTAGCAGGTTAGCGAGACACTAAGACTGCATGCATGACGCCAATGCTTGGAGACTCAAATCAGAGACAGACTCAAGGACAGACTCCAAGACAGACTCAAGTAAAGCCAGGATGATCGACGCAGTACTCCGGTGACTGGACGGAAGACAACCTTGCAAGTCAACCAACGGAAATAAACATACTCCGTACAATACATAACTGCATACGGTGCATAGGACCAAGATAGTACTAGCAGACAGTCCGGGGTTGCCACTTACAGACGAGACGAGACGTCGCATCTGCCAGGATGATCTAATAATCGATGCTACCTAGTCCGTCCAGTCTGGGGCTGGACTCTTAATAGTTAATATACATGCAAGGAGCAGGCAGACAGCGTAGTATCGGACACCACAATACGAGAAATAAGACGATGGGGCTGTCATATTATCGTGGACCGTCGGACCGTCCCTAACACGTACTCCATATGTTGGTTACTCTAATCCTGGGTTTGCGCCAACACCCACATCGATTTGACAGACAATTTGACAGACGAAAATTGGGATGGATTAGCCCCGCTAGGCTAGTCGTACCGATCTGTGCATATTTAGTCTCTGACTATGGATTCTGCAGAATACGCTGCGCCGCGTTCTATTGGCTAGGGCTGTTGGGGGCGAAAGGGCACATGCCTAATCGGGTAATTTTGGCTTAGCTCCACCACAGTGCACAGTGCACGCAGTCTGACGCAGAAGAATGGTGCCATGCATTTCTTGTTTTTGATTACGGAGAGGAGATCGTATGATTATATATACGTACTAATATACGAGTATACGAGAGATGAAGAGGACCCTGAGGACTCCTTAGGCTTATGGTTATTGTGTAGAGTAGGTACGATGTGGTCGGAATAACCTTAGGGTTACGTGCATCGCGCGACTATGCTTAGTATGCTATGTATGCACCCCTCACTCGCGAGTCATGCCTGTACTATGTATGTACTGTACCTACATACCGTAGCACTACCGTAGTGTTAATGCAGCGCCGCAAGCCATGTCCCCAACTGCGCCGCATCAACAGCCCTGATGTCAATTTTGTCCTCGCCAACAACGCTGAGCGTATTGTCCTGCGCATACCGGTGCGCCCGGCCACGATCGATCTGCAGCGAGAAAAATTCGAGAAGCGGGAGGACTACGGCGCCGCCGGGGTTTGTGCGCGCGGCTTCGAGCCAGTGTGCAAAGGAGACCAGCGTGACCCCCTCAGTAGCAGCTGCGCCTGCGCCTGCGGCTTCGGCGGGGGCAGACCACGCCTGGATCGCGGGCACCAGCGCCGCCCACGGCGTGGAGATGGGGTTCACCAGGTTATACACTTTGGGACCAGGTAGAGGGCCGGACCGATCTCGGTGCAAAACGCTCTGTGCTAGAGCGACCACGGCGTCGACCGCCAGCCAGTCCGCCTCTAGAATATCTGTAGGAATTGCCTGTAATCGCTTGCAGGCGCGCAGGAGCACGGCCACGGCGTCGCCGGCGGGCCAGACAATCTTTTGTGCAGAAGATGTAGATGTCGACGGCGCAATCTGGCCGACGCGCAGGATGCTGGCTGATAGCCCGGATTTCGAGACGAGGTGCTCGGCGATGTGTTTCGACTCGCCGTAGCCATTGCGCAGCGCGTCAGCGGGGTTGGTGATGAGTGTTTCTGGGACGAGTTTGGAGTCGGGAGAGGAAGACGGGGACCACACGCCGGCGGCGGCGATGGAGGAGATGTAGACTAGGCGTGCGGATCGTGCGGAGGATGAGGCGAGGGTGATGGAGTTTACCAGGCCGCTGAAGCTGTCGCTGAAGGCGTCGAGCGGGGCGACGAAGTTGACTTGCCAGGCGGAGTGCACGATGGTGTCTGCTTGCTCGAGGATTTCGGTGTAGATGGTTGAGGCCAGGCCGAAGGAGGGGGCGGTAAAGTCGGCTTGGAAGAAGCTCACTTTGTCGGTCCAGGGGGGTGTATCTGTAATGCCTTCGTTGGCAGAGAGGTGAGTGAGCCAGCGCTCTCGTGCTACCGGCGAGCGGTTTAGGCAGATTATGCGTTTGATATTGGCGTCCTGCACGAGGGCGGAGAGGAGGTATTGCCCTAGATAGCCTGTAGAGCCGACAATCACCACCGTCAACGGTCCTTGACTTTCTGGCAAAGCAGAGCTGGGGGGTGCTGGAAGAGCGTTTTCGTAGCGAGCCAGCACCTCCTTCATCTTACTGACTCGATCGACCTGTTTTGGATACGTGCCCTCGTTCAGCCACGTCAATAAGAGATTGCTGAGCTGGTCGACGGACGGATAGGTGTATACAATCTCCGGCTTGAGCCAGGCCAGGCCCTGTCCTTGGCCTAGGCTTTCTTTTAGTTGAGAAACAGTTTCGAGCGTTTTGACCGAGTCTAAACCCTGACTGTATAGATCGTCGGAGTCATTAATCTCCTCGCCATATAGCGTATCTTGGATAATGGAGTGCACGACCTCCTGCACGTCCGCCAGCCGGAACGCAGTCGGCTTCAAGACCCTTGTCTTTGGCTTCTCGACGGAGCCTTTGAACAGGGCATCCAATTCCTTTTCGTACGCATTAAGCGTTAGTTTTCGCACAACAGTTCCTTTGCCAGCCCTAATAAACGGCTTGTCGGCGCTGGCCACCAAGATCATCGATTTTGAAACTCGCCCCGGACCAGCTGTGTCTGCATTCAGTTTCGAGATTGCCGGCCACAGACTCTCCACTGGCTCACTGCCCAGTCCATGATCCGGCCGCAGCTCGACTATCAGCGCAGTCCGCGGCTGTCCCTGCCCGGCCACCACCGCGCCCGCAACCCCCGGAATAGCCTCAACGCCCAGTTCCAGCGGAATCGGATTGAATTTTTCTCCATTCGACAGCACCAAAATATCATCTCGCCTAGCATGAAACTTCCACAACTTCGGCTCCGTCGGATGCCGTCTGAACAAGTCTTTTGTGCGGAACTCGCTGACGCCCGGCAGGTTGTGGTTCAGCCCTGAATGCGACTCTGTCTCTTCATCCGCAAACACCACTAGCTCGTACGCATCGTCGTCTGCGGGCTGCAGTTCTAGGCGTGATAGCGGGTGGAATTCCATGTACTGCCAGTTCTCTTTCGGCGGCATGAGTTGCCGGACAAGACCCAGCTCGGTGCTGCCATAGAACTGGCAGAGCGTGACGTGCTGCACGAGCTCGTTGCCGATAGACTCAGCCAGCGGGCCGCCGGCGTAGCAGAGCACTTCCAGGCTTTTTAGTAGTTCCAGGCCATTCGGCTCGGTGTACAGATCTGCCACTATCGACGGCGGCAGGAAGCACCCTTTTACCTTGAGCGTCTGTATGATGTGCGCCGTCAACGCGCCGCTCGGCAGTCTCGTCGCGGGCCCAAACACCGGGATTGCCTGCGAGTACAGCGGCGTCATGACGTTGTTGAAGAAGCCGGCCAGATGGAACAGCGGAAAGGGCACGTACAAGCAGCTCCCAGGCGAGGAAAAGTCCCACGTCGTCAGATCGTGGTTCCGCCGCCCGGGCACCGTCGGGAAGTTGCGGTCGTTGTCCAGGATGGCGAAGCTGCCGTGGGTCATGGTGATGGGCTTGGGCAGGCCGGTTGAGCCAGAAGAGTGTAGAATGACAATGGGCTCGCGCTTTACGTCGGCAAAGTCGAGGGTGTATGGCACGGCGGCTGCGTGCGCTGATAGCAGCTCGTCGAGCGTAGGAAATTGCAGGCATTTGACCTCGCTGGCTGCCCCCTGTAGAGCTTTGATCAGCGGCGCCACCTCTGGCGAGTGCACCAGCTTCGTGCACGCCGTCTGGCCCAGCAGCGACGCATTGGTCGACGGGGGGTTGCGCGGCGAGGGTAGAAAGACCTATCCAGTCAGCCTTCCATAGAGATATACATATAAGAATCGATATGTAGTACCTTCAACCGCAGCTTCAGCGCCGCATAGAACAATATGTTGTACCTCAAATCGCTCACGCCCACATAGCACAGCGTCTCGTGGCGCGCAAACCCGCCAAAGTTTTCCTGCAGCCAGTACACGGCATAGTCCACGGCGGTTTTCAGCTGGCCAAACGTGACTGCGCGGAAGCCATCGGCTACGTCTGCAGTGCGCGGGACATAGGCAAATACGCGTGAAGCGTTGTTGGTGCCCTGCTCGTCGACGATGCTGGCCATCAGGCGGCGGCCATACTGGCTGCTACCAGATTCGGAAGGCATAGTGCAGACAGACAGACAGACAGACAGACAGACATGCAAACTACGAGTCCAAAAAATGAGGCAGAGCAACCGGCGCGGGGTACAGATAAAGCAGCTGATCTACACTACAGCATGCCATGACATCGTAGTGCATGTCAGCGTTCGCTTTGTCTCTGCATGGGGCTACCCCAGCCAACCCTAACCCTGCATACATCCGAAGTCGCTACACAACCCTACATTACATTACATACAATAATACCTAGTAGGTACTAGGTAGTGGTACAGGTACAGCGCATATTAATATATCCTAGTGTTCCTGTAGGATGCCTGTATATACCTCATACCTCATAACACGCCTACTATTAATATGCAGCATGCGACATCATACGACCCTCGGCTTCTAGACTGATTATTAATGTGCGCCTCTACCACGGATACTCTTGTCTGCTACATAGTTACGACGGAGTGCATATGCAGTACTGCTAATATAGTATACGGAGTCGCATGGGAAGCTGACGCAGCTATATCTGCCGAACTATGCATACACTTGCATGCACCTACTAACTGCCAGCTAATGCTGCTAATGCTTACAGGCGACCAAAGCGCGCAGTGCAGCGAGCTTGTCTTGTCTTGTCCGCGAATAGAGGCCTGCCACGCAGCGTGTCCTCTCGTCGGGTTAGCCAAAGTATGATCTGCGTTTGTATTCTGTACGGAGTATTCTTGGACATGATGATGGAATGGAAAGAAGTAAAGCCCGCTTAATACTAATTAATATGGATATACTCCGTAGTGGCTCGGCAATTCGGACGGAAGAAGCGAGTGTGGGATTAATAAATAATATATGAATAATAAAGAAAAAATAATAAAGAAAAATATCTAATCATAAACAGGCTAAACAACAGCAAAACAAATCAACAGGTATAAGCAGATAAACAAGTAGCAAACGTAAATAAATGCAGTCGTGTCTCATATCTCATCATTCTTCACATTCTTCAGACTTCACGTCAGTTTCTTCAGCAGTCAGTCTCAGGCTCAGCGAGTCAGTTCCCAAATAGAACAACGGCACGCCCATCCCTGTTTCCACGCCGTGTTGCATGCACTTGCATGCACTTGCATACACTTGCATACACTTGCATACACTTGCATGCGCTACAGCTGCATACATGCATGCATGGCGCTGCAGAGCGAGCTGGCCAACCAGCTGCCGGCCATAGGTATGTACCTAAAGGCTAGATCCAACAGTCCAGCACCGGCACCAAGTACAGCGAGATGATCCACAAACACCACAGCTTGAAGGTGCTCTTGTCCTCGCGCACGCTCGCCGGCGCGCTCCAGCTCGCGCTCAAGCGCCCAGCAATCAGCGCTGCTAATGCAATCGAGGGGCCCGCACAGCCCGCGCTGCCAGCGCCAATAAGGCCCGCGGCGTTGAGCGACACCAGCGACACCGACGCGATGATCAGGCAGCGCGCCCAGCGGTCGCCCCAGACCAGCGGAATCGTCTTGCGGCCGCGCTGGGCGTCGCCGACCTGGTCGTACAGGTCCATGGCGTGGATGCCGGTGGTCACCGCGGCGGCGATGAGCAGCAGCCAGCGGATGGCCAGGGCCGAGTATTGCAGAGACTCCTGGCCCAGCGCCGCCTGCACCGCGCCCAGCAGGAAGCTAATGTAGCCGCCTGCATTGATGGCATTGCGGAACCACCAGCGCTCGCCCAGCTGCAGGTCGTTGTACGCAAAGGTGAGCGTCTGCAAGCACAGGCTGGGGACCACGCCGCCCGTGAGGCTGCTGATGACCCACACGGTCGGCCAGAGGGCCATGTACAGCACTCGTGCCTGCGGTTGGCTGATCCTCTGCGACGGTAGTGGTCGCCACGGCTTGTTCTCGCGGTCTTCCGCCACGGCCTCGTCCTGTATCTGGTTTGACACGTTGAAGAAGAGCAGGTTGATCCACACCCAGCCCACCACCGCGTGCATCCTCCCGGCGATTTGGGCGGGCGCAATGGCAGGCCCAAAGGGACTGCCTGTGACTGCGATCGCCAGGCTGCAGAGCACGTTGGGGAGCATGATTGAGAAGACGTCGTCGGCCGTGAACAGCCAGAGCGACTTGGCCACATGCAGGCCGTGTGCGAATGCCACCCGGAGGGACGGTGCTTTGTCTTTGGCCATGCTTATGAGCTTATGATAGCGTAGACATTGGCGTCTTAACAGTAGACAGACAGACGTAGACGTAGACTTGGAGGCAGACGGACGACGAGACCTTAGGGCTTTAAACAAAGCAGCCGTTGAAACATCCGTCAAACACGACAAGGATATCATCCATATTTATCTTTAGATTCTTGACCCTCCGCCCACTTAGCGTCTTTGTTATCCTGTACGTAAGGAGTCTACGGACCAGTACCAAATACTATGTAACTACTAGTATAAGCCCCATCGTTCTTACGAGAAGCCAAACTAACACGTAGTCGGGTCGGCTCCATCTTCGAGCAGCCTACTGCATCCAGCCCGGGTTTCCGGTACGGCTTTGGTTTGGCGCCCTTTGTGCGTGCTATATATGCCATCGTCCCAATTACTCCTTCACATACCTAACTTTCACTTCTCAACTGTCGCTCCAATTACATCCATCCCATTCCAAATAAACTTCCTCTACGTACGTACTCGGTCTTCAGTGCAGCGTATCCACCGCGTCGCTTTAGTCTATCATTGAGACTGACTGACTAGCTAGTCTACCCCTCTCTGTCGACCTGTCGACCTGATAGACGGACGACACGGATCAGTGTCCCCCTGACCATTATATACTCCGGAACACTGGATGATTTTTTAAAATATTCCAAGGTTGTTGTCTTGTCTCGTCTGTCTTGCATCTGAGCGTAAAAATGGACCAAGCACTCGTCAAAGTCGGCCTCTTCGAGACCACCTACACCTGCAAGGCCATTGCGTTCCTCGCCGGCGTAATCGCACACCGCGCCGTCTTTATCCACGGCGAATGGCACCTGCGCGCCTCGGCCGTGCTGCGCGCACACCTGGCCATCTGGGCTGCGGTGCTGTTTCCAGAGTCCCGGTACCTGGGCGTCCTGGGTGCGCTGCAGGACGGCTCGCTGATCGCTCTTGCGTACTTTGTGGGCTTGTTTGGCAGCATCGCCGTCTACCGCGTCTTCTTCCATCCGCTGCGAGACTACCCTGGCCCTCTGCTGGCGCGCATGACGAAGCTGTGGCATGTTGTGCGTTGTCTTGACTCGAAGAACTATGTGGTGCTGGAGGAGATGCATGAGAAGTACGGCGAGTTTGTGCGGACGGGTATGTCTCTTTGCCTTCCTGTCTAGAATATGCTGACTGGACAGGCCCCAATGAGCTTACTATCTACCACCCCGACACCCTGGTCACCATCTACGAGGGCAACAGGAATCCCATGACCAAGCCGGCGTGGTACGACAACCTCCGGCCCTACACCGGCCTCAACACCCACCGCAGCAAGTATGTGCACGAGCACCGCCGGCGCATCTGGGACCACGCCTTTTCCACCAAAGGTACTCTCCCTTTTGCATGTCTTGTATCAAGTCTTCCTTTCTAACAGATTGTAGCCCTTGCGTCCTACCAGCCAGAAGTAGCACACCACGCAGACCGCATGGAGAAGCTGCTCGCCGCCCAAGTCGGCAAGCCCATCCTCATCAACAAGTACTTCTACTGGTTCTCGTGGGACGTCATGGGCCAGCTGGCCTTTTCCAAGTCGTTTGGCATGCTGGAAGAAGGACAGTGGCACTATGCTATTAACATGCTGCGAAAGGGCCTCGAGTTTGTGGGCCCTTTCACCCCGGTGCCCTGGATGGTCCGTCTGGCCTTTGAGATGCCGGTGACCAGCACGGTGCGCAATTTCTTGCGGATGTGCGATTGGTGTGCGAACGAGATGGATGAGCGGATTACCGTATTCCCCCTTCTTGATACTTTGGTGAATACTGGCTAATAGTTAATAGCAAGGAACAAAAGGCGTAGATGTACGTCTATCCCCTCTCTGTCTAAGTACATAACTGACTGACGATTTGTAGATATCAAGCTACCTCATCGGCTGGTCCGCCAAACACGACCGCCTGAAGAAAGACCTGCACACGCTGTACGGCGACTCGATCGCCCTGATCATCGCCGGCAGCGACACCGTCGCCTACACCATGGTCTACATCACCTACTACCTCGCCAAATACCCCGAAGAAGTCGAGAAGCTCCGCCAGGAGCTGGTCCGCGAGGGCGTGACTGATCTGCACGATTTCCGTAAGTTGCAGGCACTGCCTCACCTGAACGGCGTTATCAATGAGGTCCTGCGTTTGCATCCTGCTGTGCCTACCGGCGGATTCCGTGAGACGCCGGCTGAGGGCATGGAGATTGGTGGGAAGTGGGTGCCGGGGGGTACGCTGATTTGTGCGCCGAGGTGGACTATTTCGAGGCGTGAGTCTTCTTTTTTCTCTTTTGTTTCTTGTTGTTTGTTGTTGTTTCTTTGTGTTCTTTCTTCGTCTCGTCTATTCTCCGTTCTTTCTTCGTCTAATGTTTCATCCTTTCATCCTTCATATTTTCCGTTTAATCCTTTATACGTTCATCCTTGATCATCTGACATCTACTGACTGGTTAGTTGAATCCTGCTTCGTCGACGGCGACAAATTCATCCCCGAGCGCTGGTACAGCAAGCCCGAGCTGGTCCTCAACAAGAAAGCCTTTGCTCCGTTTGCCTTGGGTACTCCCCTCTTCCTTCATACACAAAGAATCTTTACTAACGAGCTAGGATCGTATTATTGCATCGGCAAAAACCTCGCCTACATGGAAATGCAATACGTCATGTCATCTATTGTGTCCAAGTACGACATCCGCTTTGCCCCCGGCGAAGACGGCAAGGGCGTCGTGGAGGATATGGTTGACCAGTTCACTGCTGCGCCCGGCGAGTTGAGTGTTGTGCTGGAGCAGAGGAAGGATCTGTGATGATTATGAATCGATGAGTATGTCTTATGAGTATGAATGAGTGTGTCTTATGTGTTGGATGATTTGATGAGATCATGAACGAGCAAGCGAGAAGTTGGAATGGTTTATGTGTTTCTTTTGTTTGAGTTAACAACGTTTGGGGTTAGAGGGTAGTAATGAAGAATGATATACACATCTACGACATCTGCATAGTTATATCTACGTAGTCAAGCCACTGGCAGTCAAAAAATCAAAATCAGCCCCCTCCTGCGCCTGATTGACCGACCGGACATACAACCCCCGATACCCTCGTTGCCCTCTCCTCTCAGCCATACTCGCCTCCAATCCCGCCGCTCTCGCAGCAATCCTCTCCTTTAATTCCCCATCCGATACTTCTAGCTGCAACCTCCTCGCCTCTACATCAAGACTAATAACATCCCCCGTCCTCACAACCCCAAACACAGACTCCCCCACCGCCGCCTCGGGCGATATATGCAACACAATCGTGCCGCCCGCCGTCCCCGACATTCTTCCGTCTGACAACCGCAGCATATCGCCCACCCCCTGGCTAGCCAACTTGCGCGGCAGCGGTATTAGCCCTGCTTCCGGCATTCCGGGGTTTCCTATTGGCCCGATCCCCTTCAAGACAAGCACCGAATCCTTTGTGACCGGCAAATCAGCATCGTCGAGCCGTTTCGCGAGATCTGCGCTGTCCTCAAAGACCACAGCCGGGCCGGCATGCTTGAGTAACGACCGCTCCTTTGACGCAGACGCTTTGATGACGGCGCCATTCGGCGCGATGTTGCCGCGGACCACGACGAGCGAGGAGGATGCGTACAGCGGGGTTGAGAGCGGTCTGATAACCTCCGCGGAATACGGGAATGGGCGGAAGGGCGTGTCGTCGAGGACCTGTCCCAGTGTCCTGCCTGATATGGTCATTGCATCCAGGTGAAGGAGTGGTCGGAGAGTATGCAGCAGCGCCACCATGCCGCCCGCGTTGTGGAAGTCGGTCATGTAGTTTGCGCCGCTGGGTTTCAAATCGATGAGCAGGGGTGTTGTGCGGCCTATGTCGTCAAAGGTTTGGAGTGTGATCTTCCCTTGGAGTGCCGGATGCCGGTTTGCGATTGCGAGCAGGTGCACGATGGCGTTGGTTGAGCCGCCGATTGCTTGCAGCACGGTGATGGCGTTGAGGAAGGATGCTTCGGAGAGGATTTCCTGGGGAGTAGTATTGCGAGTGCCGCTGGTATTTGCCTGTGCGAGGGCGACGGCCAGACTGCCCGTCTCCTCGGCGATGCGTAGGCGTGCAGACGACACGGCCGGTGCGGACGCGCCTTTGAGCGGCATCAGGCCCAGGGCCGCGGTTATGCAGGCCATTGTGCTGGCGGTGCCCATGACGCCGCATGTGCCGGACTATGCTATCAATACATGTTTATTGTCTAGAAGGATGGAGCTTACTGTCGGCGCCAGCTCCTCGTTGATAGCGGCTATGTCTTCGACGTCAATCTGGCCTGCCCTATATGCAGCCCAGTTGTTGCGACAGTCAGTACACGCACCCAGGCGCTCGCCCCGGTAGCTGCCCGGCATCATGGGCCCGGTGATGAGCGGTATAACGGGCTTGTTTGCGGATATGCCGCCCATGAGCTGCGCAGGCACTGTTTTGTCGCATCCTATCATCGTCAGATCTATACACATACATATCTAGTATAAGAGACATACCACCAATCATAATACACGCATCCATCGGCTGCCCCCTCACCATCTCCTCCGTATCCATACTCATCAAATTCCTCAACAACATACTGGTCGGATGCGCAAACGACTCGTGCAGCGTGATAGTCGGGAAATCGACCGCCAACCCACCGGCCAGCTGCACGCCGCGTTTGGCCGCTTCGATGAGCTGCGGCACGTTTGCATGGCAGGGGTTGTAGCTTGAATACGTGTTTATAATGCCTACAATAGGACGGGAAAGAGCGTCGTCGGTGTAGCCCAAAGCTTTGATGAAGACTTTGCGTAGGAAGAGGGAGAAGTGTGCGTCGCCGTAGGAGGTGAGGTTTTGGCGGAGGCCGGTGTGCGTGGGGAGCGGGATGGTGAGGTTGTAGTCGTTGTTTTCTGACATTTTGTTTTATTCAGGTTGCTAAGATTGGTGGTGTGTGTATATGATATGATTGTTGTCTTGATGTATTGGATATGATGTTTAATTTAGAAGAGGCATGGCGCAATCAACCGAGATGCTGCTCGGATATTAGTCCGTCAGTGGAAAGTTTGTATACCAGAGATCAAGTGCTAGTTATGTAGTAAAAAGGTTAGTCCATGGGCATAGGACAGTTTTCGCAATGTTCATGTAAATATTAATCACTTAAGTCGAGGTGGAAGAATACGTAGGGTTAGGGTTATGAGCTAGAGGTATGACGTACTGACAGCGGAATATTACGACCAATACACTATAAACGAGAACTACCATTAAGCTATTAAGAGGACCTTTTTGTTGGACGGGTGGTCAAATATTCTTTTGTTATGGTAGCATCCATGGTCTTCGAGGACAAAACAAAACGCGGAAATCGATACATATCGATCCTGGAGTAGTTACATCCCGAGTTTAGTTGCCTCCTTGATGTTATTATTATAAATTTAACGAGGAATGATTAATCAATTTAATATACCTAGCTAGGTATGTCGAATTTTGTATATTTAAAGCAAAATAAATTCGGCATACTAATATCATCTGCTCTGAACCCCAAGCTTACTTAAATCACCACCAGACAAGAAATCATAACCTTGAGAGTGAAAAATAGACCACTTCCCCAAAAACGAGGCACCGTTAGAGGGGAGGGGTTGATGACCCTAAATTCCACCTTACTCCCCCCTCTACATACAGGATTTGTATGAAGCCTTGGAAAGAATGGCAGCAGAGTCCTGAATAAATTTTAGCTGATATCTAGACTGCATAAGCGACATCTCATATACGTCTCCGTAGTTACTGATTTCTGTTGGTAGCGGTATAATTTCATCACCATGAGGAGGAGGATGACGAGGAAGACGACGATGGTGGTCTTGCTCTTGTTGGTGATGGTGTTGCTCTTATTATTGGTGACGTTGATCTTATTATTGACCATGTTCTTGTTATTGATGAAGTTGGTCTTGTTGATGACGTTGGTCTTGTTGATGACGTTGGTCTTGTTGATGACGTTGGTCTTGTTGATGACGTTGGTCTTGTTGATGACGTTGGTCTTGTTGATGACGTTGGTCTTGTTGATGATGTTGGTCTTGTTGATGACGTTGGTCTTGTTGATGATGTTGGTCTTGTTGATGGCGTTTCTTCTGTTGTTGATGATGGTGCTTCTCTTGTTATGGATGGTGTTGGTCTAGCTATCGACGGGATTGTTGTTGTTCTGATCATTGCAGGTATCTCCTCAAGTGAGTCGCTGGAGTCACCGGATTCACTGGATTCACGATTCTCGTGTTTCTCGTTTTTTTCTTCGTTGGTTTCGATAATGGGAGATGATTCTCTGTTTGACGTTGATAAACAACAGGACTTGCACTTGACCAAGGACAGTAGCTTCTCATTGTCCGGGAGCAAAGAGAAGAGTTCGATCAGTGTGATTTCAGACTTTTTGTAATATTCCATAAAATATCGAAAGAGGTGTTCGATATTGCTTTTCTCACCCACCGCCAAATCCACTTGACGCTCCTGTCTCTCCAATATGAGCCTTACATCGTTTCTACCGCCGGTATTCTGTGGTGATAATGACATTGTGAAATGAGCATCGATTCCCGACTCTAAAAGCTTTTCCCACAATATAGTCGTTTTCCGAAAGGACTGGCACTTTCCCGCAAACGTGCCTTCTTCTTGCATACGCCTGGTACTGTTGGCGATGCGAGCGATGTCGTGAAATAGAAGGTGTTGCCAGATTCGGAACTCTAAACCATTGTTCGAAAACGCATAGTCTAGATAACTCTTAGGACATGCGCTGGTGAATGTGGTAACAATGTCGAATGTTAGACTCTCATAACAACGCACTATGCCGGCTTTCAGAATACAGTATGCTAGGATAGCTTTGTCCAACGGAGACTCTATACATGACGGATCCTGACTTAACTTCCATCTGACATACGCTGAATTTCCAACCCAAGCCGCGATGTGTAAAGAATTGCATAAATAAAGGGTTTTGGACGCTCTTGAATTAATGCACCCAATAAAATACCAGCCGTTCGTTGTGTTGGAAATGCATATTGTATTGTAGTTATCACTTTCTTCATCATGCGTCTCTTCACATCTGACAAGAGCTGATTCTAGTTGATTTTCCAAAAAGAAGGGTTCCTTGCTGACCTTGTTCTCATGCCTGAATTTCATTATGTTGTACGTCACTAGACTTATCCATTCAGGGTTTTGAGGGAAATCCGAGCAAGATTTGTCCCATATATGTGTCAAAAGAAGCCGAGAGATGGCGTTCTCCACACCGAAGTCTTTCAAACATCCTTCTAGTTCTTGGAATTGGTGAGATTGCAAAAATTCTGGGACGGAGCGATGTGTGAAGTCGACTACCCATTGACGGTGTTTGAGCGTACCTGAGCCATACTCGATCGGTTCCAGTAAACCCCTACAGCTTCCCATGAGCATCTTGCGTGCTTCTACCAGTCGATTTTCTTCAGAGTTTTGCTCCCATTTTTCTAACAGTGTGGGTATGGTTCGTTCATCCGACAATTCTGTCGAACAATCGTCAATGAAGTAATAAGCACCCAATGGGAATAAAAGATCGGTTTCCTCTTTCTCTCTATATTCGTTCCACTTCTGAATGGTTGCAAATGTTCGATAAGCTCGTATTCTATGAAATCCGCGGATAGACCGAAGAATGTGTTTGAAGGCATTTTCAATCTCAGTTGGAATTTCGTCAACCTCTTTCATCATTGCTTTGATATCCTTCCCATCTTCATGCATTTCGCGTAGCTGTCCTATGACCAAAGCAACCCAAAGAAAGAGTCCCGCGGATTTGTCGCTAATGTTTGTCTTAAGAACATCAAATTCTCGCTGTTGCTGTACGTCCAATCTCTCTTTGAAGTCGAGCTTATCGTCGATAAAGCACTGAATATCAGGCCCGTTTAGGTCTTGCATATATATCCTTTGATTCTCCGGGAAGCGGTTGATGAAATGGTTGTCTTGCCGACTAGAAACGCAAAGTTTCATGTTGCCTCCCGATTCACTCCATTGATAAAGCTTCTTAGCCATATCTACGTAGTCGGCATTTGGAGTTTTCTCGTACTCATCGAGTCCATCAATAAAGTAACAAATTCTGTAGCCTTCAATTTCACGCAGGCGTTCGAAGGCATCCTGGAGATCTTGTAATGAAAAGTTATCCTCTGGTTGCTGTACCCGTGATGATTTGATTTCCTCCCATTGTTTAGGAAGCACCCTCTCAACAAGCTTCGGGGCTGACTTGAGAGACTCATAAAGTAGTGAGCGAAAAAGTCCTTCCCATGACTTCTGAAGGCGTGAGCCTGGTTTCCAGAAAAAGAATTTGGCGATTATAAGCTGATTTTCACCAGCCCATTCCATTAATCTTTTCTTGGTTCGGTCGTCTTGAGAGAGTAGCTTCATCAATGTAGACTTTCCTGATCCGAGTTTGCCAGAGATATGGAAGATTCCATTTCCTGATGAGAGCCAAGTATTCAAGGACTGACCAAGTTGATCTCGACGTAAATACCTGTTATCGGCATTCAGTTTATCATCAAAGATCCATTGGTATGTGTCCTTGAGGGCCTGAGGAACAATATCAAATCTTGTATTCATGTCCCCAAACTTAAGAGTCGAGACTATTTTTTGACTGAGCAGGGTATTATAAGCGTCTTCTGAGATATCCAGGAGATCTCCCATCTTGGATCTGGTATCTGGAAGTGATAATTTAACCACCATCTGACCAAGCTCTTTCATCTGAGCGTGCAGCTGCACTATCCGCTCGTCGTTGTTCTTAGAGGTAGTCATCAACATAGTTAAGGATTTCTTGATCTCGGAGCTTAAAGAGAATTAGCAAATGAATAATGACAAGTGGGTCTCTAGAATAAATACGACTGGCATACCTTGTGCTCTTACTCAAGTGTAGGTGCAATTGTTGTCGATACTCGGCCAATTGATCTCGAAGTTCTTTTCTTTCACTGTAATATAAAGAAGTTTTGAATCGACCAGCCACGATTTGGAGTATCGATCTTGAATCCTGAGGCTTCGTCTTATCCAAGTGATGAATGATTTCCCGGGCCAACTTCCTGCAATTACATGCAAGTTCAACGATGACCTTGTCTTCGTTGGAAGTTAGGATAGCCGTATGCTGTGGGACAAGATTGTTCGAAAACTCTTCCATTTTTTCTGCCATGAACTTGTGGGTGAGTGCGCTCTCGGTCATCCCGGAGCCTGACTTGTAAACTTCTCGCGCATCTTTGAATATGTTCCATCCCAGATCAATGAATCCTATGATGTTGGAAAGGAGGCCAATGGCTGTCACGGGATCCATGTTGTTATGTTTCTCTTGAGAGTCTTTGAAAAGAAAGCGAACTCTGAAACTTTTCGAGGGCTGTAAATGCAATTGGAAATAACTTTTCAGGAAAAGGCCTCAAATTTACCAAAACTTGATTGACACTCGGCCTGTGCAACTTGAGCAGGAGTATGTAACAAGCGTCCATTTTGTGGTTAGTTGGCATCCTGCAAGCTGCCGAAAATCAAATAAATTGTGTTGCTTCAAACAATATTTGGCTCAGCCTATGGTGGGGGGTGAGGACCACGCTCCCCTCCTTCGAAGTCGGGAATTACTCCGTCACCCTCAAGACAAGTTTATTGGCTTAAAGAGTTCCTTCCTCCAAAGCTCGTAGCACAAGCATCTGCAGTGAGAATTGAAACCACATCGGCTAGATGTCCAAGGTTTTTCTCCTCTCTTTTCTTCGTCCGTGTTACACCGCGTCCGGGGTGGTAGCACAATTGTGATGACTAGTATGACTTTCGGAGGACCGGAAATGAAAATGCGCCTGTTTCTTCCTAGAAATGACAACTCATCAGTCGGGAACTTGCAGGCTACCATTTTACGCTCGAACTTGGTTAGCTTGCCTTGGAGGTGTCTTCACAACAGCCATGGCGGGACAAAGCATCAGGGATGTTGTTCAGCTTTCCGATTTGTGTAATGCCTTTATCCGGACTTGTTGGAGAGGGTGATGCTTGCATCGATCGTCGATTGTGTCGGTCGGTTGATGTCGTCGACATGTTGGCGGACTCCATTCACATACTGTGTACAACTGGTAATGGTCTAGGACACAAGAGACCTGCAGCTTCATTTCACGGAATGATTTCTCAGAGAAAATTTTTGAGTAGACGAAGCAAGTGTCAAGGGGAACAGATGCCACTGGGCAGGGACGATGAATAGAGTAGGTGGGTCGGAAAATCACATGCCATCCATAACCCTAATTTGACCTCACTCACTGACAAGCCCAACACTCTATAGCTTTTGTATATATCAAAAAAATTGATTTGAAGTAAAGATATGATTTTTAATTACTGAATTGTTTTCAGTGCATGGGCAACTTGAAGTACTCATGGAATCATCGATTGGAATATCCTTATCATGCTAGAGAATGACCAGATTCAACCTTCAACATACTCGCCATGCCACACCTCAAGTCCATAGCATAATTAAATATAAATATTTCCTTCCTTGTCTGTGGCGATGCGGATTCTTTTCCCATATACGTAGATGGGAATCGTCAGCAATCCAAATATACCCATTAGCATACCAAATATGCCAAAAGGTTCAGCGGCGCCATCGGCCTCGACCCAGGTTCCGACAAAGAAAGTCCATGCAAAACCAATAACTGCCCTCAAAGAAGTAACCATCACGAAGCAGTCATGGGCAGCTGATGGATATGACTCGATAATCTAATGAAAGTTTAGATAAGCCATATAGTGAACGAGGAACGTAGCGTGACACTTACATAGTTGAAGTCGATAGATGGGACCTGCATGACTCCGAAGGTGAGCATCCCGTATCCGAATTGAAGACCAACCCATCCAGCACTGGAAGTAGCATATTGCGCACAAAACCCAAACGTCAACAGGCCCATGGTAGACAGGAACAACCCGATGAAAAGACCTGGCAGTCGTGCCTCGGGCTCGCTAAGCCCGCGCGCATTCTGCTGAGCATGTCTTTTTAACAGATGGTCCGCGACGAAGAAAGTGAATGCTGCCCCAGCAATACTCCCAACTAAGCCCCCGATATTGATCAGACCAGAATTTGCTCCCCAATTGTACGGAGGCTCAGTAACGAACTGCGGACCAACGGTAGAAATGGTGACAATCCCACCTACAAGACCTCCGTAGTGTAACATGGCTAACCACACGGCCGGCAATTGGAGGGTTTCCCACGGCGCCCAAAATTGCCCCCAGACATTACCACGGTACATTCCGGTCTTCAAGGAACGGGCAAATGTGTAGGGCTGATATACATGGGCACGAGCTGCTTGTTCCTGCTCTTCAACGTTTGATTTTCCCGAAGTCGCCTGCTTCTCAAAATCTAGTTGGCTGGTATTCTCGACGGCCAGGTCCATGGCAAGGGCAGCATCCCGATCAAAGAGGGTTTCCGGGAGGAATATAGCACATATTAGCAGCGTCACTCCTGACAGAATAACGTTCACCCATTGTGTCCAACGCCAGCCGTATCTAGCAGCGATATAACTGCCGATCATCCCACCGACAAGAGGACCCATGCAAAGGAAGACGGTGTATATAGCCTAGAAAACTTTAGACACTGGAATGATGGAGAGAAGAATGCACTCACCATCGATCGGCCTCTTTGGTGTCGAAAATAGATTTCCCCAATAACTCCAGGACAGAGTGTATCTGCTGATGCCCCTCCAATACCCTGGAAGACTCGTGCCGCCAAGAGACTTCCAAAAGTGTTGGCCTTGGCTGTCCAGACTGAGCATACCGTAAGCATCAGGAGACTGATGAGTATGACTATTCGTCGGCCAAACACATTCGACAGAGGAACCCACCATATATTGGCGGCGCCAAACATAAGCACATTTACCTATGCAGCAGTTATCAGTCAGTACCAACATTGGTGGATGCGGATCGGATAGGGTCAACGCACCGCGATTAAATGGCTGAGGTCTGCCTGGGCCACTGGTGGGTTAAAGTCCGTTGCTAGGAAGGTTAATGCGCTGGCTAACGAAGCAGAAGTGATATTTGCTATGAAGCAGTAAATTGAAACACATGCAAGAGCCATTGCTTTCCGGAAATTGCTCCAATTTAAAGGATCGGCTGGGTCTCTTGATGGCGTGGGAGATAGAAATAGCCGGGAAGCTGGGGTTGATTCCGGTGTGTCACCGGCTTCGTGATCTTGATGATTATACATGAGTCTCAAGGCAGTAGAAGGACTATCAGAGGGAAAAATATACCATATAGCTTGACCGTCCCAGGAGGCATGGCCTGTTGGACAACGGCCTTGGGAAGGGAGAAGGCGTAGGCAAATCCTGACATGTTGGCTGCTGTCAAAATGGAAAGTGAGAGTGGCTTGCTGGGGAGGGCTCATGGTTAAAAGGGGGTCGCATACCCCGGATCGCCAGGCAAATACCTAGGTATGACCCCCGATGTGGGGAGTCAGGGGAGACCGGCTATATGCTGCTGCGGTAGATTATGGGATGTGCACCTAGGTGCTCCCTACGCCAAGGGTACGGCCAATTGGCACTAACCATTATATTCCTACTTTGTGAATGATTGAGATATATTGGAATGATGGATTAGCAATCTAGGCTATCTACGCGATGGTGTATTGTGAATTACACATGTTGGTAAGCTCCCATGTCTCCGCCATCAACTTTCCTCTTGCTCCCAGATCAGCCTCACTACCAGCTGCCCCTGCCACAAATAGTGCTGCCATGTAGTGGTCGTCCGTTGCATGAGCATCCCGAAAATGGGGATGCTTCATCAGCCGAGTCATGGCTCGACGTAGATGAGGCCCACTATTGTTTGTAATGGCATCCTCTACAGCCTGGCGGAAATCGAGTGCCCATTTCTCCGGTGGTGTTTCCTGAGCAAAATTGTCGCTGTACTGTACCATAGGTGCCCACACATTGCGGTAGAGGTTGTGTACCGCGCCTCCCGTGCCAATAATCAGGTAGCCCTGCTCTCGCAATGGCCTCAGCGCTGCACCAACGCGCATGTGGAAGTGTGGATCATATTGCACATTGGTTGAGATTATCGACGTAGGAGGGCAGTAATCTGGGAACATCCGGATGAGGATGAGGTACGTATCGTGGATCCATTCGAAGCTCTCGTTGGCGTGGACATCGAAGCCGTCGGCGGCCAGGAGCTCGATACACTTGCGGCCGCCTTCCAGGTCTGGTTCTAGCTGGTAATCAACGTATTTCGAAGGGTGCACGTAAGCGACTGGTGATTTGGTAGGATTGGGGTTCATTGCGACCTCGAGTCGATTGTGCCCTTTGCAGCCCCAGTGCGCACCCTCTTTCTAATCAGCTTTCCTCGTGTTGACTCGAAGCAGATTGTATACATACCATCATGACGACGCCCTTGATGCCACGAGCCAAGGCTTCATCGCCGCACCTCTTCCAGTAAGCGGCGGACTCGGACTCTTCTCCGAGCATCATGGTAGAGCCATGGGAGAAAAAGTGTACCGGTGTAAGCGCTATTGATTGAGGTCAGCACTATCACGAATGGCACGCTTTGAAATAGACATACATGTACTGGCAGTCATGGTTAATGATTTGAAACCTTGCCTGATATGATGTTGAATATGCTTCTTGTTTTCTTTTCTTGTTGTATACTTTCTTCGGCTTAGGATTTATCTCGATGATGATCCCGATGTGGGGGAAAGTGACAGCTTCTTCTCTCCACATAATACCCGATTCCCCTGGTTACTCTCCGGTCCGCTGCGTGTTAGGCCGTAGTATAAATACCTTGAGCGGGGAAGTTCTAATATATATAGCAGTTTTATGTACATAGCGCTGCTGTATAAGTATGATCCCCGTATACTCCGTACGTAGTTCGTTATAGTTAGCTGGTTCGTTGGGGCACCCCGCATTCCCCGGAAACCTTGGAAGTTCTTCATGATGAATCTGTTCTCCTCATCCACCCCTGCCGATGTTGATTCTTCTTGATTTCTGACCTTGTAAATATCTAAACGACGTTTTAATTACCTCTTATTGTTGCCTATAAGCTCTAATGGCTTCCCCACGTACACCCCGGACTTCCACTTCCGAAAACCGGGGTGGAAGCAACAGCGGCGCATTCCAGTGTGGCACTTGTTTTCAATTCTATTCTCGCATTGACCATCTCGCCCGCCACGTTCGCTCTCGTATGCTCGCTTCCATCTAGAGTCTACAACGACTGGGCTAATCATTTCATGCAGATACCCAGGAGAAGCCGTACCGCTGCGGTGTATGTGACAAATGTTTCGGTCGCATGTTAGCTTTACCCTTACTATATAAAAAAGAAGAGAATCACGCCGAATAAGCTAACATACGCAGTGACCTCCTCACTAGACACTCAACTATTCACGACCGTTCCAGGGAGTCCTCCTCAGCAAAGCGGAAGCGCACTGGCGGTGACGTGCCTGTTCGCACGTCAAAGGCCTGCAAAGCGTGTGCGGAGGATCATTTGCGTTGCGATGATGCAAAGCCCTGCCGACGGTGTCAACGAAGAGGGATTCATTGTAGCCTCGCTCCCATGGCCGTGGGGGAAGCTCCTTTTACTCCGGAGAGAGTCACCGACGTAGACGAGGACAATATGTATCAGCTACAGCAACCATCGATTTACGAACCGGACCCTGAATTAGCCGTAGCAGATAACCACGAGACTCAAATTCCGATCCATTTGTCTTCGACAGCTGTAGGAGCAACACCGACAGATTCAGCTGAGATCTTGTCTGAACATTCATCAACACTCCTACCTCCAGTTACGGAAAGTCTAATACCAGACTATCACGACGTCAACCCGAGAGGACTAGTTGACTTTGCGCTGGAAACCAATCTCGATCTCAGCATTGCTGACCTTAGCTTTCTGGAGTCCTACAATGTACAAATCCCTTTCGAGGATGAGATATCCTATACGGCACCATCACTGTTAGCATCCTCCATACAATATATGGAGAATGAAACTACTACTCGATCGCATATTAACACAAAAGAAGAGAATTCCGTGCAAAGCCTTCGATGGCGATTTGTACCCGTCTCCCAGGACCATGGGTATTCAGAGCACGGCAACCTGCTTCTCACCAACCAGACAGCAACATACCCTACGACTCCACAGAGCCTTCAACATTTGGAAGTTACCAAGGACTCTCTAGACCTAAGCATGCGTGACCGAATCCTTACCATCATGCTAAGGCAGATGCCGCAGTCCCTGTCTCGTGCAGTCAGCTCGTTCCCGTCCCCCGAATTACTAGATCGCTTGATTCGATACTTTCTCACAATGCCCGTCTCCAGTGCTAGTGCCTGGATCCATAGTGGGACTTTCAACATGAAGCAGACTCGTCCAGAACTCCTCATCGCCATGGCCGCTGCCGGCGCTGTGCTCACTCCAGATGTGGCATTGCGAAAACTGGGATTCGCAATGCAAGAAGTCGTACGGCATCATCTTCAAACCGTATTTGAAGCAGACAATACCTTAATTCGTGATATTGAACTACACCAAGCGTTTTTACTGCACCTCGAAATCAGCATGTGGAGTGGCAACAGCCGCAAAATCGAAATCGCGGAGAGCTTTCGGCAACCATTAACTACTATGATGCGACGAGGTTACATGTTTCATCCTGCTGGCTATCCGCCCACTACTGTGCATCCGGGTGATACCGGACAGGTCCTAGAAGACAAATGGAAGGCCTGGACCCATCAAGAGTCCAACAAACGACTAGTTTATCATCTGTTGCAGCATGATATGGAGGCCTCTATGGTGTTACAGACGGGCCCCTTGCTGTCATACGCCGAAATATCAGTTCCTCTTCCATCCTCCCCGGTCCTTTGGCTTGCTAAAGACCCAGAACAGTGGAAAGATGGGTATTTAAAATTACAGGCCGAGTGTCCGTCTGTCTCGCGAATGCCAAGCATCATAGACTGTCTCGTGAACATGGATTTACTTGAGACTCATCGCCGCTTCATAGACATAAGCCTCTCCTGTGCTGCTGTTCTCCGCTGTCTGTGGGGCATGGTCTGGGAATATCGACAGATGAACGTGCTCTTATGCAGAAACGGTAGTAGCAGTAGCACAGGCAGTGCTCCATCCCATTACTGGCACAATGGTTTACTAATGGCATCACGATACCACCAGCTCATCGAGATGCTAGACTACTTTGCGATCGGATACCATGATGAGAGCGACCTACTGCTCCACAGTATCCAAATGCACATTCATATGTCCCTTGAAGACATCCAACTCTTTGCAGCTTCTCTGGAAAAACCGGCCACACCTGCCCTAATCCCATATTCAGTCCAAAATTGGTCTAGAAGCAAGGATGGTCGTTTGGCTGTATGGCATGCTGGCCAAGTTTTCCGTGAGCTCAAGGCCTTGCCACCGCAATATCTACGCGATTTTACCGCTATTGCTTTGTATCATTCCACCCTGGCACTGTGGGCATATAGCATGGGCGTGAGGAATCGGGTTGAGACAGACGCCCAAGCACCTGCCACCATTTGGCTGGACGGTGCAGAGAAAGAAAACAATGTACAACAATTCATCAATATGGAGCGCGGCCGGCCCTTCCTCAGAGGCACATCGCCTGAAGCCGGCGCCGTGGATTTACACGATCCAACGGCGATTCTAGCTTTGTCCCTTTGGTTGATGAGGGAGAACCACAGCGGTCCTGACGCCATTGAGCCTCCATTAGTAATAAACCTAGTGCACTTGATTGAGAAGCTGTGCGAGGTGAGCAACTAGTTAGCTGTTATTGAAGATTCATATGCGAACTGAAAGCTAGGCCTGTATTGTTCAGGGGTTGAGAGACTGCTTATCCGTTGAGGATGCATATAAAACTCTTGTCTAACTACCTACATTTCAACAGAGACCATTTATCCACTTCGAAGACTCTTTGCACTAAATACATGAAAGCCGATGGAACGAGTCTACGTGAAGTTTATACATAGTTAAAATAATGACAACATCTATACACGAGACCGAGCTTTCATTGCTGCAATCCATGCCCAGTAACCCATAGTGCCCACAGTAGCCACGATTGTAGCAGAAAACAGGGCCAAACCCGTCAAAATTCCCTGCTCAAAAAAGCCCACGCCACCTCCTGTCTGCCGTTTCGTCGTTAATATCAACTCTGCCGACTGCTGCGCAACCGTTGTTTGCAAGGGCTCGGCCGATTCGCCGCGCAATATCTTCATGATCGACTGCGATAGAATTGTAACTCTAGCAAACTGTGGCCGAGGAACAGTGAATAGTGTAGTGGGATATCGAAGTGTGCAATTGAGAGCGACTTCCTTGGGCGCGGGAGGTCCAACTAATACGTGTATATCAGTTTTTGCTCCAGAAGTTTTTATCAGTTGGTGACGATGATTTACCAAGAAGTTCGACCGGGATGTGGTTGACAAATGATGCATGCGAACCTGTGAACTGGGCCATATACTTAGCAGACTTTAAGTCGGCAAAGATATACGCTGCCCGGAGACTCCCAATCCTAGAACAATCAGTTCACCTAATACCATCATCTCAAGGGGGTTTTACTGACTGGTTTGATGTGTCAATAGCATGATCCAGTGATCGCACGGCATATACGAGTAGTATATTATTCCGCGTCAATTTCAAGTCTCTACCCTTGCGATATATCAGTCCAAGTCACCTGCACAATTTATGTGGCCTGATGTCCATACAGTTTGTGTGTTTCCACAATAGTGGCCCGTCCTATTGTTGATACAACATGCAACCCATCATCTTCTCTGTCGTTCTTTGGAAAGCCCCCATCACCAGTTCGCAGGGGGGTCAGGTTAGGCTGGAAGGTGATAGTCTCTTGCATCAGGGCCTGTAGGAAGGATTCCTTGATATATTCGTTCACGAGGACTACGTCTGGTGCATAGGGCGACCGACAGCCAAAACTGAACTTTGCAGCCACTATTGCTTCAGCAGCACAGGCGATATCCGCCGTGCGATCTACCACAGCCACTGTCTTGGAAGTCGAGTCGGCATCTTGATAGAGCTTGATATGGTCAGGGCCGAGATCCTCGTCCGTTGCGGGACTCGGGACAAACGCAATTATGTTTCGGTCGAGCGATGATTCGAGGATTCTCTTTATCAGTACAGGGACAATTTGGAGGGTGTTGGGGAACTAGGAAAATTCGAGAATTGGTAATTAGCGTCTTTGGCAGCTTGAATGCATAGCGTCTTACCTCGATGACGATGCAATTCCCAGCGGCTATTGCACCGGCGACGGCCGTTATGACCGAATAGAAGGGTGTATAATCTGTTGGAACAATACATACGATTCCAATAGGGTCCCGTCTGTTTTCGACGTCCTCCTCTCGCGTAATGGCGTATTCATCTCGTAGAGCATTCTCAACGTCCAACGACTGATGGTACTCCTTGACAGTTCTGAGTGTTAATAGGTACTCAACTGCAACCTCAGAAGCCGCAAAAACTGTGTCGTCGCGGATGGCATCTTTAATCACGTCAGCTTGGGCAAGTAGCGTTCGTTGAAGGGCTTCAAGCTCGGTACGTCGAGTAAACACGTTATGCATTCGGCCATCAATAGCCGCTTCACGAACGGCTTGAAGAGAGTGGGACATGACGAATTGAGCAATCCGACTCGACAACGGTTATAGAAATTCCTAAGAAGTAGGACAAGGGCAGGACAAATCCATGTGGCCATCTAACATAGTGGTCTTTATTTACTTCTAGAATTCCACGACAGTCTTGGACTTAGGGCTAGTATGCCGAGGCTTCCTCCACATTCCCGCATTCCCGAAATCTGGATGCGCTGGGCATCCAATGATGAAGAAAACAAACATGAGCAGATAATATTATCAATAATTGTTTATCAACATTTCTCTTTCGTCACATTATCTTATATTTCAATATCCTTTCGCACCACATCCCAAAAGAAATCTTGCTTATTGGCCTTGAAAAATGGCCTCCCCCACCTCCACGATCGTGAACAACGATATTCGCAAAGCTCGCCTTCGCACGCAGGGTTACCCAGATGACTATAATGTATTTGAATCTGATGTGGTAACTTCTACTTTTTCCTCGAAACAAGATGGAAGAAGAGCCACTGCAGAAACACATGATTCCCGCAATCCTCCAGACTGGCCAAACAATTATCGCCGCATTCCACCCCATCGACCGATCAACCGCAATATTGAGCAGAGTCAGCGAAAGGTTTATACAAGTCTTGGGGAGCGGGTATTTTTGACTATGATGTTTACTGGACTCCAGCTGAATGTGGTGAGTTAGTTGTCTTTGGAGGAAGAGAACGTTGCGTGCTAATATTACTATTAAGGGTGCCAATCGAATCTGGAAATTTACAGGGGAACGGATATCGCAGGATTTATTCACATACAGTGTGGGAGGCGAGTTTTAATATGAATACTTTAGTAAAGGCAGATCCTTGGAGAAATAGAGTATACTTATATTCTTTTTGCTGTGCAAAATCTACATCATTTAGCTGTCAATTGCATTATTGTCCTATGACAGATCCAAATCCTCGCGCCTCTTTGCGTGGCATTAATAATATTGATTTTCGAGTAACTATGTGGTGTGTTTCAACTTATCATCCAATCAGTCTCGCTGAGGAATGATAGGCAAAGTGACATAGTTTTGGAATTGGGGGCCAAAATGGACATGGTTCATTCCAAAGAACTTCTCCTTCGACCTTATTTGATAGTTAGCATGTTACCTTAAGAATTCTATATGACACTTACCGATCAACCGGGCTGTTGTGCTGGAATAAGCCACATCCTTGAGTATCTCCCGAGGAAACTTCGAACACGATTTTGCCTCCCTTCTCCACCACCACATTCGTAGGCCAAATCTCCACGTCTAAAGTGTATATTTCACCCACGATGACCGGCTCCGAGTCAGTACTGACGTAGTTGCGCTGTGGTAGCCAGGGTCGGTGTTTATAGTGGTTTGGATCAGTCTTGCGCAGACTGACACGAAGCCACCCCTTAGTTAGAGGCACAGGGTCACCTGCAGTACCAGTATAAAACACTTCATTTCCAGCTGGAGAGATATGTCGTAGTGTGACAAAAAGATCAATTTCACATGGGATGATATCGCTATGCGAGTAAGGGGTAACCGAGACATTCAAGTGAGCCATAACATGGCCTGTGATTTCGGTCTCCTGGGCAAATGGCTTTGTCTCAAATTGTAGTAGTTGTGGGCTGTCCAGGGTACCCAACGAGGCATAGGAGAGCTTCTTCACGGGCTGGGATAAGGCTGTGGTTTCATCTGGGTCCAAAGCTTTGTCTGGCAGCAGAAAGAAGCGTATGTACTCCGTGCGTGCAATTGGCCATTCATTCTCGCTGCGCCGGGCATAGGCTCTCTCGGCCTGGGCATTGTTGAATCCCACGTCGCCCTTGCGTAATATAAGACTAACAGGGGGTAACTTTCCCGGTATACTCCAGCCTTTACGGTCGTCACCCTTGAGGAAAGCGTCAAGAAAGCTACGTTGTATTTCAGCTTCCTCGTGATAGTAGAAGGGTAAATCATGTCGACCGGTTATAAAACGCAGGTACTTGAGTGGTGACCCAGCCCAAGTCCAGCCCTCAACGTTGCCACGCAGATGTAAACATATCCCACCCCAGTTCGCAACGCTTAGTACCGGCACCTGAATGTCGCTCATGGTGTACTCCTTGGATGCATAGTAGGGCTCATCGCGGAATTGATGGGCTGTGTTATCATGGATCTGATCTCGTCGATTAGCCGCGAGCTCTTCCTCGGGCAGATCTCCCTCAATAGTGTCTGGTCCCCAGTTGCGCGCAGCACGGCCAGGGCCTCCATACTGGTTGGTAATGACCTGGCGGTCCCACCAGAACTTGATAAAGCCGTTGGAGAGGATGCCACCTTGACGGCAGCGGTCACGATAGTAATCCGACATGCCTTCCCAGGGAATAATGGCTGCGAGACCCTTGGGCTGCCGTGCGGCAACACGCCACTGGCTTCCTCCGTAGTAGCTATATGGTGTCGTCTGTAAGCGTCCGGTCTTGATAAATTCGAGCAAAATCACGACCTACCTAATCCCAAGCAGACCAACCTTCCCCGATGACCATGGCTGCTCCGCTGCCCACTCAATGATGTCGAAGAATGCCTCGCTCGTGCCGCGAGACATGGTATCCAAGACTCCCGGAGACTGTCCCAGGCCACGTTCATCAGCACGCACGACGGCGTAGCCATGTTTAGTCCAGAAGCCGGGGTCAGGCGTCTCCCAGGCCGAATGCACGGATTTGTGCTCCGGGTTGACTTCACTGAAAGATTTAGGGTGGAACCTATTTAGTCGCGTCAGTTATGAATTTCTTTTAGAGACGGATAGGAGCATTCATTACGCTTCATAGTGAATATCTTTACCATATGGACCGTAAGTCGCAATCACTGGGACTGGTCCATCGCTCACGGGTCGGTAGATGTTGCAGCGTATGACGCCCCCTGCCTTTAATGGAACAGTTATATTTTGCTCGAAGATGTAGGGGAACGACGAGGAGTCTGTCGTCTGGATGTCGCGAATTGTGTTGGGCATTGTGTAAGTAAATTGCTACTAGACTATCCGTTACAAATTGGAAGTAACAAACAAAGTAGGTGATACAAATTCAGATTGGCCAGTCTTGTTTATAGATATGAGATTCATTCATGGGACTTCTTGAATGTTCGGGTATTCGGGTTATCGGGACCACATAACCCTAACTAATTCATCCCCTCTCCCGATCTCCGACTCCTATGTATGGTGGTTACTGCTTGAAAGTGATTGTCTTTGTCACCAGAAACTCATCAAAGCCAGCATCCGCATTGAATCTGCCCCAGCCACTATTCTTGATGCCGCCATGCGGCAGTCCGGCCTCGTCATGCACACTTTTGCTGTTGATATGCACCGCCCCCGACTGGATCTGTTTCGCCAGCGCCAATGCTTTTCCCAGATCACGGGTGAAGACTGCGCCACTTAACCCGTACTCGGTATCATTGCTGATGGCAACGGCGTGCTCATCACTCTCGCTTGCAATCAAGCTAACCGTGGGGCCGAAGCTCTCCGTCTGATACAGGTCCATACCCTCGGCCACTGCTTGGACTACCGTTGGAGATAGCTGAAAAGTCGCGAGGGAATGTTCACTATCACCTCCATGAACGATTGTTGCCCCTTTGGACACGGCATCTGTAACCAAATGGCGATTTCTAACCACGGCGCCGGATTGGGCCACGGTTAGGGGCATGCCTTCTGAACCGAATATACTGGAGATAGCAGCTTTTAGGCGTTTTGTAAATTCAGACATGACCGCTTGGTGAACTATTATACGTTCTGTGGACATACAGATTTGCCCGGCCTAAGTATATCATTAGCACCCATGAGAGTAGTATTTGTAGTAGTTGTTAAGACATCTTACGTTAAGAAATGCCCCGATCGCGCATTGCTCCGCTGCCAGGTCCAAATCAGCATCCTCACAGACAATAGCACTAGCCTTGCCACCCAGCTCCATCAAGACCGGCTTGAGATTCCGGCCTGCGGTTGCAGAAATAATGCGGCCCACCGCTGTACTACCTGTGAAGTTCACTTTCCGCACGGCTGGATGCTCAATGAGTGCAGTTGTTATCTCTGCCGCAGTCTCTGGGCAGTGATAGATGACATTTAAACATCCATCTGGCAGACCTGCTTCACGGAATATAGACCCAATAAGCCAGAAGCATCGTGGCGACACTTCGCTACCCTTCAAAACGCAGGTGTTTCCAGCTGCCAGTGCGTATGCCACGGCTCGGAACCCAAGAGTAAAAGGGGCATTCCTGGGAAATAGAATAGATAATTATTAAGAAGCTCCTCCATTTCATCGTATCGATGGTCTCACCATGGCGCAATTCCTAAGATCACTCCATACGGCTCACGGAGGACGAGTGCATGCGTATCCTCTTCCTCGCAGACTGGAACCTTTCCGGTCAGTGCTGAGGTTATGCGTCCTGCCAGGTCACGTAACAACCCCACTGCGATATTGGTGTTGATTGAAAGGAAGGGCTGCACAGCCCCTATCTCCTGGGACATGCATTTATGAAATTCTGCTACACGAGCCTCCAGAATGTCGGCCACGCGCAGAAAGATGCCACGACGGAAGGCAGGCTTGGTCCTAGACCATGTTGGGAATGCCAGTGAGGCCGCAGCAACAGCGTCATCCGCTAAGCCCCGGGTGACGCTTGAGCAAATCCACAGAACCTCGCCTGTCTGTGGAGAAATAACATCAAAATTCTCAGGTGATGGGACATCCTGGCCGTTTATTATGAGTGGAACTGTGGCCGGCTGGTCAAGATTTGTTTGTGATTCTGCCATTGGAAGTGATGCTGGGAATACAACGATGAAATTTAGATATAAATATCAGTTAATCCTAAGTAACTACATATTTTAAATTTCCGGGTCTACACATAGTTACTATATCATATTCCTTCAAAGTCCGAAAGTATAATCTTCCATAAAAGACAATCTCCGGTTGGTAGTTCTCGTAGTGATGAAACCCTTCTGTCGGGAGGGAGGGGGCTCATTCCCGATGACCGAGGCCTATTTAACACATCAAATGCGGGGTCTATCTACCTAGGTACTAGGATGGTTTCATGCCAAGCTGTTTGTCTACTGGGTATAGAGACACTTTAGGACAGGTGTTAGCTTGGAGCTATTGCGAGGGTACGAGCGGACGTCAAATCGTAAATGAGATATGATGTATATGTATCTTAGCATAGTAATCAGCAGCAAGGTGACAGCTTCAAAAGCTCAATATAAACAATCCTGTCATTTTGAAACTTATGGTTCTAATCGACTGCAAAGCATCAAATTATGGTTACGGTTAATGCGCAAGGGGTAAATTGTGGTCCCGAAGCGTCTGGTGGAATGTGGGGGAATGGCAGCAATATCAGAAGCCAGGAAAGACGAAATACATTTATTTGTATAAGGTTGAAATACTTCATTCAGGCCTGGGTTATTTCTTTCCTTATATACTGCGTAGATGAAAATCATAGGCTATCAGTCGCCCATTGATCTGCTCGCATCATGGCCCAAATATCCACCAATGGCACGAACGAGACCAGAGCCCTTAAGATCCTGGTCGTCGGAGCTGGAATTGGCGGATTGACTGCGGCCATCGCACTAAGAAATCAGGGCCACAAGGTTGAGGTGTGTAAAATGGACAGGTGTGGAAGCCGCAAAAAATCCATTAACGGTGCATGACATAGGTCTTTGAGCAATCGCACTTGGCCACTGAAACCGGCGCAGCCGTTCACATAGCACCGAATGCTAATGGACTCCTCCGGCGTCTGGGAATCTTCGCGGAAGAATTCGGTGCCAATCTCATGGAAAGAGTGTGGTTCTTCTTCGTAGCCTCTATAATACGTACATAATGCTAATTTGGGTGTCTAGCTTATCGAGTACACCCTGACAGGTGAGCTGCAAAGAGAAATGGATCTTACAGAGCCAAATAAAAAGTGGCAACATGTTCGTACTACCTATTTTGCCTTCCGTCTACTTGATGAAAAGCTTCTAATGCCTAGCTCTAGCCCTGGCTCCTGGCCCACCGGATTGATCTTCACAACAACCTGAAGAAAGTAGCAGAGACACCGACTAAGACCTATGACAGTATTACCCTTCGAAAGGGCTCACGTATTTCTCGGGTTGATGCGGAAACCGCTACCATAACGCTAGAGGATGGTGCTCAAGTTCAGGGTGACGTGGTGCTGGGTGCTGATGGCGTACACTCGGTAACTCGCAGTGCTGTTCCTGGGGGTCAGGTTCAGGCAGAATGCCGGGGCAAGAGTGCATTTCGCATCCTCGTGTCCAAAAAGGCTGCGGTGGATGATCCAATCACCGCTAAACTGGTTGAGCGCCCGGGTGAGCTCAGCATCTGGTACGGCGTTGACCGTCGCATCATCATGTATCCCACGTCCAACAATACAGTCCTGAACTTCGTTGTGATTCATCCTGAGAAAGAGTCCGCTGAGGATTCCGACAATACTTGGGGCCAACAGGGTAATTTGGATAAAATGCTGAATATCTTCAACGGCTTTGATCCAGCCATACTTCGCCTTTTGAGTAAGGCCGATCCGCAAAGCATCAAAGTGTGGAAGCTCTTAGATATGGATGTCATCCCTCAGTGGCACCATCACCGCCTTGCTCTGCTCGGTGATGCAGCTCATCCATTCCTGCCTCATCAGGGACAAGGTGCCGGCGCCGCTATCGAAGATGGTATTTCGTTGGCTGTTGTGCTGGGACCTGGGACACCAGTTGCAGAAATCCCAGAGCGTCTAAAGCTCTACCACGACATCCGCCACGAGCGAGCCACGCGCATTCAAGATTTCTCGCGGCTCATAGGTGAGGACCGAGTTGATAAAGAAGTGGACAGTAAGTCTGAGTACCCGGTTTCAAATAGTGGCTGCTAACTGACCGTTTTAAAGTGTACGGCTTTACCGACTTCAACTTTGGCCATGACGAGTGGGATAACTCCACACAGCGTCTGCGTGAATGGACTTGGAGTCGAATTCCCAATCCTTATTGGCGAATGCCCATTGCATTCGGGCCAATGCCAGGACCTCGACAGACTCATCTTGGTGTTCCGCGGGACGGCACAAAGTCCACATTTACAACAGCTTCAATCAAGTTCAAAACCTCACGTACAGTACTACAGAACCTGTTCCCACCTGGTCGTAAAGGCTGGCGTTTTACTGCTCCTGATACCATTGCCTATGCCTCCTTCTCGCAAACAACGCTAAATAAAATGGAGTGGCTTGGTGGCTCTGGGTATAGACATATTGGTCTATACGTCCATGGTGTTGAGTACGCCAAGGATGATGGATCTGTAGTTAAGGGCACATATCTACCTATTCTTTTTGAATCCTTGACCGACCCCATCGTGTCTGGTCGCGAGGAGCTCGGCATGCCCAAACTCTACACCTCAGTGGACATTTACCGCCGCACATCCTCATACCGCATCCGAACTGGCTGGGAAGGCGCTCTATGGGGAAACTTTTTACTTGAGGACCTCGTAGAGGTTGACCCATCGACGACCACAGGCGCCCTGAGCGGAGAAGCAGACGCAGGAATCTTGGGTTATAAGTACTTGCCAAAGAGTGGACGAGCCAACAAGAATATCCCGGCCGAGGAATATCCCATCTTTGACCCCTTTGCTAAGGCAGTGCCTACACCTCGTCCGCAAAAGGTGTACAAGACTAAGAAAGCCAGCATTGAGATCGATGCGTTGAACTGGGAACAGCTCCCAACACTGCATCATATCATTTCCCGGTTGGCTGAGGTGCCTGTGTTGGAGATAGTCGAAGCTAAGCTCGTGGAGGGCGAGGGTGTGCCGGACGTTTCTGGGGCGGGTCCTATTCAGTAGATATACATCTGGGAGATAGCGAAATTTTATTGTTTTGTTACAAATTCTTGTTTTGCTGAGTACCTAGGTAACCTATATGGTAAAACTGTGATCCTGTTGTAAAACCTATATCTTTACTTGGCGATACAGCACCCATCACGGTATCTTTATTTCTATCTAGCGTCTATGTCGCTTGCAACAAGATAAAAATTACAGTGAAAAGCCAGCATCGATGACTACGTTGATGCCGGTTATAGAGCGAGACATGGCGAGAAATTTAATTTGCTCTGCAACATCCTGTATTCTGGTAAGTAGTCTTCCTTTAAAGTCCTGCCATACTTCGTTCCTATTCAAGGAGTTGAGACCTACCTCTGGCGTTGCCAACCGCTTCAGCACATTCTTCTCTTGTACTTCTCGGATCTTTTCAGTGGAGAATTGCTTCCCCCAATCCTGTACTCGTCAGCTTCTAGGTAAATCAAAAGCATCATCGTAACTCTCACTGTCATAAGAACTCCTGGGGCTACCGTGTTGACGCGGATGCTCGGCCCGGCAATCAATGCCAGGCTTTTGACTAGGTAGATGAGCGCCGCCTTGGTTACAGCATATGGCTAGCTTCCTATTACTTCATGTCCCGACCAATATTATCAGATTCAGACACTGACCAACGAGCTACCACTAGGCTTGACTCCTGCCACACTCGCCGTGGCGATGAAAACACCCTCGCTGCTCTCCAGCTGTGCCTGGCAAGCTCGGAAGAGGCGGAAATGGCTCTTGACGTTCACTTCAAAACATCGATCCCAACTTTCTTCATCATCTGCCTCTGCCAGGTCCATGAAGTTCGTCATACGCGTCCACCCCACATTTGAGACAACAATATCTAAACGACCCATCTGCCGGACTGTCTCCTGCACCAGCCGTGCCATGTCATCCCGACTGGCCATATCAGCCTGGATAGCAGCGACAAAGGGTTGCTGACTGTCTGTCGTATGTTGATCACATTTGGGCCGCAGTTCCTCCAGTTCCTCAACCAGCCGTTGAGCCACAGACATATCGTTGCGGTAGTTAACCACAATTCGGGTGTTGCCTTCAGCGGCCAGGGTGCGCGCGACGGCAGCACCGACGCCGCGCGATGCGCCTGTAATGAGGGCGACTTTGGCAAAATCCATGGCTCTCAGAACAGTAGCTGCGAAATTACCACAGAGTATCAACCAACAATAGGGTAACTAGATCATAATTGTTCTGCTCTCATCCTCGGGTCTTCATAGACCTTCGGCCCCGCTTCATCTTTGACCACATACCCGATACATGTACCACTTTTCCCAAATTAAAATTCGCATTCGCACCCCCTGTTAATAAGAAATTCACAGTCAAGAAATTCTTTCCCGAAACCAGGTTATTTTCATCATAAAAATGGAAGACAACGGACTCCGTCCTCTCACCCGCTACATTACCAGCCACGATGCTACCGGAATCACCGAGTTCCAAGACAAAATCCCCGAAGCCCTAAAATGGCAACAGTTGGCCAATGGGGCGCGATTCTCCTTGGGATATGCTACCAATGAAATCCCCGTTGAGCTCAGCGACGACAAGGACCTGAATGTCTATCAGTCCTTTCTGGGTAATCTACCGGGCGTCACCATTCCCGGTGGAACAGTCTTGCGCGTGGTCGACATGAATCCCGGATCAATCTCACCAATGCATCGCACCGTCAGTCTAGACTACGGCGTGGTTCTAGAAGGGGAGGTAGAATTAATCCTCGACTCAGGTGTCAAACGACTGCTCAAACGCGGCGATATTGCTGTGCAGCGTGGTACAAACCATGCTTGGAGAAATCCGAGCACTGAAACGTGGGCTCGCATGCTTTATGTCCTACAAGAGTCAAAGCCGTTGCAAGTGAATGGTAAGGGATTAGAAGAAGATTACGGTGGTGGTATGGACGATGTAAAACCGTCCAAATAGAAGAGGACTTCATAAGGACTAGAAGTTATATTCAATCTACATGGAATCTGATACAGCTTCTTTCCTTCCATATCTTTGCTCATTCTAACCTCTATAAAGCTGCAACACTATAGACATTGTACCTGTTTTACAAAAGAAATCAAGCACAAATATACAAACATAGAACGCCTTTAGACAGATCCCTTAGACCACTTTCCAGCAGCCCTGATACGCGGACCATAGATATAGAAGACATAAGGAATAGGAATCAGGGCAATGGAGACAAACCCTAAAAGACTCGATGCCCAAGGAACACCCAAGTTGTGGAACATGGCATTCGTAAACAGCGGAAAGGAGCCAGCAAATACACTGCGCAAAAACGTGTTGACAGCAATTGCGCTCGCCGAGTATTGCTGGAATGTGTCAATTAGATAATTCAATGCCGCCTGAAAAATAGTGAAAAAGCCGAGACCCATTGAGGCAGCGCCGAATATTGGACCCAGCCAGAATATATCTTTATTACTGGTCCAGCCAAGAATGAATAGTCCTGCTGCGAAGAAGATGGAACCGAACATCATAGGTGGCAGGCGAGCTTCGGGGACAGGTCTATTACCATTCGCACGAAAATGTTTCACATAGAACCTTTGGTTCAGTAAATTGATGGCGGCGCCACAAAATATCCCCATAAGAATGGCAAGAAAAGGCAAAGAACCAACAAGGGAATTCCATCCGCGGATTTCTTGAAATTCAATGGGAAATGAGGCTAATGTGAGGTAGAGAATGCCATAGACGAAAGAAGCGTATAGTGCAACAAAGAAACAGATTGGTGTTACTAGCAGCTGAAAAGGCCTAATCAGATATTTATTGCCGAGTTCTTTGAGCGATACGTCCCACTCTTCGTGCTGGGCGTGCAAAGCCCAGTTCTCTGTGTTCATACGAATACGTCGAGCTTTGTAGACTAATAGAACAGGCGGATAGCTTTCATCGATCAAGATTACTCCAAGAGTCAGAAATAGTGACATGAGCATCCCAGTGATCTGCTGTAGTTAGTACATAATTTTGGCATGGAGCAGGAGAGGAAGACGTACATATTCAGCCCATCTCCAGTCGAGGCCACTCACCACAATCGCGCCACCCACGATGGGTGCAAGGACTGTTCCTGCAATCAGAGTGACTGCATAGGCAACAATCGCAGCACCACGATGCTGCGGGGCCCAAATGTCACTCAATGCACCGCCGACGTTCGTAATAGGGGCAGCACCAAAAAACCCTGTGAAAAAGCGAGTAATCATGATTGTCTGGACGTCTTGCGCAACAGCTGTAGCAAACGAGAAGACAGTAGCAAGGAAGTACGGAATGAGCACGGCAGGCCGTCGACCGTAGACCTCGGAAAGCGGAGCCCATAAAAGAGGACCCAAACCGACTCCAAACAGAAATAGAGATATTCCCAAAGTGCCAACTTCTTGTCCAATATGGAATTGACCATCTACTTTGGAAATTATAGGCGAGAACCTAGATGATTATTAATATCAAGAAATAAGCATTGGTGGTTTTGGGATTAACATACACTGAACTCGCCCAAGCCGCACCTACGTACCTCGAGTTAGTTAGGTTACAGTAAATAAAAGTATGCAATCTGAACAAGACGTACCCATAGTAATAGATCCATATATCAGCGTTGTGACAATCTTTTTAGTGAACTTCCAGTTTACGGGTCGATAAGGATCATCCGGTCCATCGAACCCGACGAGGCAGTCACTGTTCGTTTTAACATGCGAAAGTGGATGATCAAAATGATCACGACTTGGAGCCTGTGCATTCAATTTCTGCTCTGCGATAGAGTCTGGTGGTATCGCTAATCCAGTGGCACGGATTTCGACTGGAACTGGTGTAGAAATTTGTGCCATCATCGGTTATGTTATATCGGAAGGATGTATGTAGAGTATGGGCAGGCTTGACAAATGATGGTGCCTTCAATATTGCATGTTTATATGAGGCAAGGATGGGAATGCGTATTTATTTCACTTTTTAACAGCGCGATTGACAGCTCTGACCATGCGGAAAATAAATAGCTAGAAAGTAAATAGAAGTTCAAAGACAAATACCAACGAACCAAACTAAAACAAGAATGGAAAAAGGTTAACTATGGAAGACCGAGCTATAATTAGTCTTGGAGGACTTTTTCGGACGTGATATCCGAGCAAAATGAAAATTTCAAACGTACGACTTCTTTTAGAGAAACTCCGTTGTCCAGACCCCAACCAACAAAACGATTCTGATAAGACCAAGGGTGTTTCCAAATTAGGAAGCATAGCCCGACCCCGAGCCTCTGGAGGTGCATCCAGAACTGTCACCACAGCCATAATTCCGATATGTACGGAGTGATCATCGTCACATGTGCCCAACAAAATCTTAAAGAGAGATAGCTATTGCCACTTTGCCGGTCCCCGGAGGTTTACTTAAACGTTAGTAATGAAGAAAAGTGTTATATTACGTGTCTATGGTTGTAAAATCACTCATAGCAGTTAACCTTTAGTTCAAATCATACACAAAATGATGGAGTACAAGAATGCCCCTTCGTATGCTGCAGAAAATAGTCATGACGGTAGTGAAATTCCCTGATATAGACTTGAGCGCGTTTAATTCACAGTGCTGTTGTTTAGCACTCAATGCAGCAAATTCGGTATGAAAAGTGGCGTGGAAGGGTATTCTGGGAAGCAGTGTCGTTGCAAGTTGTAACTAGTATATATATTTAAAGTAGCCAATCATCGGTCTTTCCCCAGGCGGTTGTAGCGGGTAGCGCGGATGGACCCACCGGTGGCTTTCGCAGTGGAGACAGACTTGGAAATTACCTCCGAAGATCCGCCTCCGAAGAACTATCTCCGAACCTGGTTGAACACAGGCCTGCCTGATATGTCGTTCTGGGACATTGAGCAAATACCGGGACGAAAATTCTTCCATTCCATTTCCTCCAGTTTTTGATCATTTATGAACCCAGAATCCCACAACAGGTCAATTCACCACCAACTCGCAAACAGCCCATCCAACAATCCTTTGTGAAAATCCAAGATGGCATCCCATCCTCCTGCAGCTTGCTGTTACCAGGGTGTTAAGCACGAAGGCCAGCCTATTGGTAGCTTTTCGATGCTAAATGGCTTTGAGATTTACACGAGCTACCCTGCCAACAAGTCCACGGACAATGCCCTACTTTTGTATGACCCCCTATCGCTTGTTTTGATTCATATATTGAAGGCATATTTCTGATCATGTAATATAGTCTCACTGATATTATTGGTCACCGGTTCACCAATGCACAGCTCCTTGCTGACCAGTTTGCCGCTAATGGGTACTTCGTCATGATGCCCGATCTATTTGGTGGTGATCCCGTCCCACTCAACCGCCCAGAAGGCTTTGATATGCAGGAGTGGAAAAAAGGACACGGTCCTTCGGCAATCGATCCCATTGTTGACGCTTGTTTGGCTGAATTGCGGAACAAATACAATTGCAAGGTAAGTTTTACACTGAAATTCGGATTTTATTGGGTTTCCCATTCGGTGTGAAGACAGACGTGTAGGTAGAGAAAGATATCTAATCGTTGTTGCTACACCAGAAAATTGGAGCCCTGGGCTACTGCTTTGGTGCAAAATATGTCGTCCGTCGCCTCCATCCAGACAAGGGTGATATTGATGTTGGCTATCTTGCCCACCCGTCATTTGTCACAGCAGATGAGTTGAAATCTATCAAGGGCCCGCTCGCCATCTCTGCCGCTGAGAATGACCACATATTCTCAGCAGAAAAGAGACATGAGTCGGAGGGGATTCTGAAGGGATTAGGATTGCCCTATCAGATTAATCTATACGGTGGCGTTGAACATGGCTTTGCTGTCAGGGGTGATCTGAAAAACCGCTTGGTGCAGTTTGCCAAGGAGAGTGCGTTCCTGCAAGCCGTTCAATGGTTCAAGGAACATTTGGACAGCTAGATGGATGCATATTTAACAATAATATGTATTAGTTGAAGACGTGATGTTGAACATTCGATATAGTGGCCTCAATAGGATCGAGGTGGCAGTTTAGTAGCACATCTTAGGGTTATGTTGGGGTAGATAGTCAAATAAAGGTTTATAGAATTTATTAGACATTGTATACATGATTGATTCAGGAAAAAAAAACACAATAGAAAACGCAAAAATTAACTGACAGGCAGCCCCTGCCTACGCTCATAGACGAGCTGGCGGTGCCAGATTAGGCACCGCCCTAGGGCTTGAGCATTCTCTAGCTAGGTCTCTAAATAGCCTCGCACAATCTAGTGCTCGCTGCTTCCTTCTAGCAAGCAAGCTTGCCTTTTCCCACGATCAGCCCTCCATGATTAACTTTATGATTGTAAAAAAGTTATCGTTGCCCATTTGGAATGCCTTGTTTTAGGGCTAAGCTAGGCCGAACTTGGCAAACTACGCCGAGCTTGAATGAACCCATGTTTCACCCCCTCCCAGGACTGAAACATCCCAACAAATTATCGGACGTCCGAAGGCATTGGGCGAGTTCGTTTTTCCAATCTTACCAAAAATTTGAGAAACACTGGAACAATAATCAAACTCCGAGCTCGGATATAAGCTATATAGTACATGTCTGGATGTATGCAACACCGCTGACGTCGCCCGGCTAATGACATAACCACACCAATAAACAACTATATAAATTGACCCGTCCCTCTCTATTTCTCCATCGTAACATTTATGTACAAACCCTCTTTTATTAGTTGATACTCAGCCGAACAATAAACGAAAAAATGGCAACCAAGCTTCCTCTCACATTTGCTTGTGGGCCCTACGATCGAATGGACGCCCTGGCGAGGGGAGACGTGTGCCCAGCTGGAATTGATTTGAATTACATTTCAATTGACCACCCCAGAGATATTTTTGACCGCATGATAGGTGGCATGGAATTTGATGTATCGGAGATGTCATCTTCGGAGTACATTTGTCGATATGCAGGTGGAGAGAGGGATCTAGTAGCGATTCCCGTCTTTCCGCTGAGAAGCTTCCGCCATAACTTCATTGCCGTTAATACGGATATCATCAAAAAACCATCCGATCTCAACGGTAAACGCATCGGTGTCCAGCTGTATACCATGACGGCTGCTGTGTGGATCAGAGGCATTCTCGCGAGTGCCGGCGTTGATCTTTCCACCAGTACATGGGTCGAGGGTGCCATCGACAAACCTGGATCGCACGGGAAACCAAATGCCAAACCTCTGCTACGTCCAATTAAGCGCATTCCGAATGATAGCCCATCAAAGTCGCTGAGCCAGCTTCTCGAGGAAGGCGAAATCGCAGCCACCATCGGTGCCCAGCTGCCTCCATGTTTTGGGAAAGCCAGCAATGTTCAACGGCTGTTCCCAAATGTCCGCGATGTACAGAAGGAATACTATCGAGAAACCGGAATTTTCCCCATTATGCACGTTGTTGTGATAAAGAAGGCGCTTGTCGACAAGTACCCATTCATCCCTACCAGTTTGTTCAACGCTATGAATGACTCTAAAGATATCGCAATGCGTCGATTAAGATTTGGCGGTGGCTCTCGTTACATGCTGCCGTTTATGCAATCGGACCTCCAGGAGGTTGATGAGTTGTTTGGGGGCGATCCTTGGCCGTACGGTCTGGAGGCAAATAGGAAGACGTTGGAAGCCCTTGTATCCTACCTCTATGACCAAGCGATGATAGATCGCAAGGTTCCATTGGAGGAGCTCTTTTTGCCGACCTACGATCATAACATCAAAATTTAGTATATAACATTATAATAAGTGCTATGGAGTGTTTAAAGTTGATGAGATTTGTTCTAAGACTGGTTTTTCTTCGCTAGTACCCAAGTAGATTCATTCGGGATATGATCCATTTAGAGCCATATTAAATGCTAACGTGAATTCTTCACCAATAATTCAATCGTCATTGACGTATTTCTGATAAACATCCCCATAAAACATTCTCCCAACATCTCGATGTGATCGAATCTTAATTCTCAACTGGGACTCTCCCCAAGTATCATACTTTCCCTTCAAAAACGGAGAATCAATATTTGTCCCTTCTTCGTGCCCCCCCTGAGTCTTTTGATCTTGCTGTAACTTCCAAAAGTGCTCTCTCAATGTCCCCACAGCCTCTTCCTTGGTTAAATCACCCCTAACCCCCTGAAAGAACGGTATACTATACCTCTCACTAGCCTGTCCCGATGGAATCACAACACGATGAACGGTTGCCTTGCACACCCCGTTCGTCACGACTTCAAACGCCTGTCCTATATTGACCACAAACGTGCCTGGAATATTTGGTATGTCGATCCACTGACCCTCCCGATCCAGCGCCTGCAACCCTTTTACTGAGGGCGGTGATGCTTGGAGGAGAAATGTCCACCAACCGGAGGAATCTTTGTGAGGGCCAACACCTTGCTCCTCTTCATTTTCTTTTCTGTCTGCAGAAGAAGATGCAGGATAGTGAACGAGCTTTAGACGATGCTGTTCAGATAAGAATTGAGAAAAGACCCCTCGAGGAAGCGAAAGGGCTTCAGCAACAAGTTCGAGAAATCGCTCACTCAAAGCTGTTAATTCAGAGATGTATTTCTCGACTATTGCTCTGAGTTCAGGATACTCAGACGGCCACTGCTCACATTCCACGATTTAGTAGGCGAAAACAACCAAATGACAATAAAAAGAAAAAGTACCTGGTTAGGCCCCTTCAGCCTCTCATACAACGGCAATACACTCCCCGGTGACCATTTCTCATCCAACTCAGTCGCATATTCAACCTGCTCCCTACGATCTACTTTGCCAGCAGTAGTCTCAGCACCAACACTGCTATACCCCAGGAAATGCGGGGAATTATGGAGTGCGATTTCTGCTTTGGTTTTTTCTGTCAAGATTGAGGGCGAGAAGAGTTTTGGTAACGTATTCACTAAATCGGATATCACCGACGAAGGGACATCGTGGTTGGTGATGTAGAGGAACCCGACTGATGTGAGGGCACAGTAGAGCTTGTTTAAGAGTTCTTTCTTGTCGGCGGGAGAGGAAGACTGAGCGAGCGAAAGGTCTAGAATGGGGATTGAGTTGAATGATGGATAAGAAGACATTTTCCGGAGGTTTGATTAATACGTATTTAGATTGGACATTTAAAAAAGATTTCGGTTGATGCGGGGAGGTTGATTAACGGAGATAAACCCGATTGCGTGATGGAGCTTAGCATTGATTAGGGTTATATTCACTATGCTCATTGTATAAACGAACTATTCTACGCATTCTCAATTAAAATAAGACAAAAAAATGAGCATCGAACCTCATGACTAACAAAAGTATGAACTAATACGTTGTATGCGGCGCAAAATGCATTTGCGTATTTCCCACGTCAAAAACAGCCACCACGTTGTGCAGAAAAACATCCCCAAGAATATAAAGTCCATCTGGATAGAGACTAGCGTCTAGAGAAAATCCACGAGTGATACTTGTAACACAAATTCCATCAAGGGCAGCGGCTTCTACGAACATATCGGCGGAATTCATATAGAAGGGTTTGCCCTCGATGTTGACTCCAAATTGGGGGGCGGTAGCATTGCATGAAGTCACGTAGGCGCCGTATGATGGAACATATGTTGCTGGGGGGTTACTATAAAGAAGATCAAGATCAGTATTGGATTTTTTTCATGTGTATATATATTAGGAAAGAAACTCACAATGCAGCATTGATTTTATCAGCAACAGCGGTTGGAAAACGATTGAGATATGTCCCAGTATCAACGACCGCCAGGAAAGACTCGTTTCTATACGTCTTCCCGTTCAATGTGTAACTTGGAGTTTGGATTGAGTAGAAAGGACGTCTTGCCCCTTTTGTTCCAAAGGGAATGGACAGCAACTCGGTCGTCACAAAATCCTCCTCAAAATTCACAGGCGGGAGCCCACCGAAGGCAATATAGCCTCCAGCATCTCCTCGCTGAAGAGCTACACTGAATAGAGGATTAATTTGTGCCGTTCTGTTGTACAAGGATTCAAACACTGGCATGTATGGATTTGGCACATCGGAACCAGGAGCAAAGGCCTCCGTCAACCCACGACTGCCAACACCGACAACGCCGCTGAGAACACCATCGCCGGCCCAATACCCATCGTTGACTAATGCGACTTGTTGGTTCTCAATGTTGAGCCCGGCAATAGAAACATCGGCATATCCCATTGGACCTGAGGGGTTCTCGTTATTGCCGTAGGAGATGCTAAAACTCTCGTTTAAGCCAAGATCGAGTAGGGCTTTGCCGGTGTAAGGCTGCCCGATATTACATTGGGATGTAGGCACCGATGTCCCATTTTCAGCCTTGCAATCGAAATCTTCGGCGAACATCCAGGTGTCGGAGCTGCCAGTGTCGAGGAGTAGATAGCGTGGAATGCCGTTGAATTTGACTTCAATTGCATACTGGAGGTTGGAATTGGTAGGACGGATCACGGTGCTGTTGGATTCGTATCGTTTGTAATTTCTTCTTGATCGAGACCGAGGATCTTCTCGCTGGACTTTCGATACCTCAACATGATGGGGCGAAGGGCCGATATTGAGGGAAGCCGAGCTTCGTTTATTGTTGTTCCGCGTCGGGATGGTGAGGGATGAGACGAGCTCTAGGAAGAGGGCGAGATGAGCGAAACGGGCAATCATATTCTATATTTTAACGTGCAACTGATGTGAATCAAATAATACTAGAAATTTTTCTGGGATTTCGAATTGACGTATCGTTCTAGCGTTCTATGAGGGAACTTGAAGGTATTTATATATATAGTTATATTCTGGGCATGATGACATCCCTAGGCTTAGCGCAAATTAGTCTCATTCCGGAATAATGCGGCGCTTCTGGAAGATTTCGAGATCTCTGTAAACCCAAATATGCTAAAAAAGAACTACGTATTTTGAATTTCTGATGGCCAAAACTCCGAGCTGATGGATGATCTTCCTGGCTGCTAACCGGATTTAGCTGTATGTAGCGCTCTGCTCCAGCACAAGCCTCGCAATGACATCAGGCCAAGAAACACGTTGTATTTTGATCTTATCATTAGGTTTGATGGAAGGGGCTAAAATTTGCCCTGACTAGTAAAATGACATGCCAGCTAATAAATAACTCATCACAGCCACCATCTCGAAGTACGTGGCTCGGCGATCGAGTCAATAGAGGCTCAATTACATATAGGAACTCGCCGCTAACAAAATAGTGAAGGCTATGATTGGTGGACTTGATACAGAAGAGGTAAACGTCAGACACAGAACAAGAAATAAGTCTTAGGCACGGCCGTTCGTGAACACTAAGGCTACCTTGCGAGACCAAGTCTGCGTGCGGTTCAGCGGTCGCACGGCAACAAGTTTCGTGGATCAATCTATAGGGTATCTACATATTGCACTGGTTCGAGGCGGTGTTCAATACTTGGCCGGATCATCAGGATGCGCCATGTCCTTCGACCGCAGCGGGGTCCTCAAAACCGAATACTCAAATGTCCGATTGACGAACTTCAGGAGCTCGGGATTGACATTGTTTGTGTTGAGCCCCATTTCATATTTTCCTCCGTCGGGAGGCGGAGGTCGAATGGGCCACCAATAGCACCTACCATACACAACATCAGTTTTTGATAGAATGGGACGGAAATTGATTAACTTACATGCAGCCGCAGTTATCGCAGAAGTTAAAAGCCAGGTCTCGATCGCCCCAGACATACTGCTTGGTCGTTGCGTTCGGCTTCGTTTCGATCTTTACCTCGTCGGGATGGTAGTAGCCCCAAGCGGCGCCGTAGCGTCTACAAAGCGTGCATTGGCAGACGTTGATGTACACGGGGAGTCGGGGAACTGTGACTGTGATGGCGCCGCAGTGGCAGCTGGAGCGGATCGAGGTGTCTGTCGCCGCCATGTCGTCTCGTGTTGTTCAAGCTGGAGTGTGTGAACGTCGGCTAGTTCTCATTGATTGAAGTCCAATCTTTTTCCGAGTGACAAGGGAGCAGTTTATATATGAAGGCCTGTCAAAGAAACAAAATTTATTAGCGCAAGGCAGCAACAGGCCTTGTACAACTATCTAGGCCCGTTGTTCTGAAATATACGCACTCACTGTCAGCACTATCCTTTGTTGGCCTACTGTACAGATAGGCTGAGATAGCTCTTGCTGGCTGCAAACGAGGAACTGGCTGTTCTGGCCACTCACAGGCGGCGGTCCAGATTATGTATCCAACCGTGCGTGGGTCTGAAATCTATTCATCTGACTCCGTTCTTGTACCGTACAGAGTAGAGAATAGACCCGTTCCTAGATCGGCAGTATCACGAACGGTACCCAAGATCTCCCAAGGCCTTTTATCATAACCAAACCTTGTCAGGTCTGACAAGTCACAAAAGTCTCTGTCAGTGACCCATCACTAGTTACACTAGGCTGCGCCGCTAGTAGATCCTTGGGCAAAGTAGATTCGCAATTGGCCAATACCGGCAAAGATACAACAACTACTTATGCACTCCGGAGCCTGGCCGCTGGCGTGCAGATGAGGAGGAATGAAAAAAAAAAACCATTTTGTACTGTACTAATACAATGCAGTTTTGCGTGAATAGTCCGCCGTAGAATCCACGTCTTGATCGCGTATGTTTTGTTTATCATAATCCGACTATTTCATACATGCCGAAGAAAACCCTGGAAGGGACAACATGATCATAAAGTTTGTCCTAATTGGCATCTACCTTATAACACGTGCATATGGCACGGCACACCCAGGTCCAACTGCATGTACAAACCTCACAAGTTCCCTGGGTACCGAAAAAGTCATCAGCAATCCGCTGAACTTACAGTATCTCGTCACCACAGAGGATTACTGGAACGCGCTGCAAAGCGATTACCAGCCCACATGCATCGTCTATCCAACATCTGCACAGGACATATCAATTGCACTGCAAGCAATTCGCGTCTCTGGGAGTCGCTTTGCAATCAAAGCGGGTGGGCATAATACCAACAACTTCTTCTCATCCGTCAACGAGGGGGTTTTGATTGATCTAAGCACCCTAAATGCAATGTCATATGACCCATCCTCTACCCTCGCGACATATGAGCCTGGCAGCACTTATGGTGAGTTGTATGACTACTACGCCCAGTTCGATCGCACTATTCTCGGTCCTACACTCGGTGGTGTTGGCACGGGTGCTGGTCTAGGTGGTGGTCTGAGCTATTTGTCGCCCCAATATGGCATGGCTTGCGACGATTTCCGTGAACTAGAGGTTGTCTTGCCCAGCGGACAAATCGTCAATGCATCGTCCAAATCCTATCCCGACCTCTTTTTTGGCCTGCGCGGAGGAGGCGGGAACGCGTATGGAGTTGTAACCAAATACACGGTTCAAAGTCGACCGGCTGAAGAATTCTTTGCGGGCAATCTCATATATCTGTTTGAGCAGACCGATGCTGTGGCTGATGCTATTGGGAATTTTATGCAGTACAATCCAGATCCAAAAGCAAGCATCGTTGCAACATATTTGAAGCTGCCCACTCCGGATCTGGACTTGAATCTTGACGAGGCGATTTTAATGTTTCTCGTCTACGATGGTCTTGATCCTGGTGACGTATTCAACAATTTTACAAGCATCCCATATTTGCTAAACACCATGTCCGTGAAGACATACCCAGAAGTAATCAACATGCCTATACCAGGTCTTGCCCAACTAAGCCGTGGCGACAATATATTCCGCGTCGGCGTCCACCAAGTCACAGACGATAGCTATAAAACAGCGTTGGACGCCTGGCGCAATTGGGCTGAGACCAACAAAGGCAGATACGAACTTCTTACCTTTGACTTTGAGCCGGTCCCCGAGAGCTTGACGGAAGCGAGCAATGCTCAAAATGGCGGAAATGCAATGCAAATGCCTGCTGGACCATGGTACTGGATTAGTTATATCCTCGAGACACCTCCTCTTATGTCTCAGGTTGATTACGATGCTGTGCACGCTAGTTTTAAGGAGATGGTGGACTCTGTTGGCAATGCTGAGGGATTGCCGTTGTTCATTAATGATGCCAGTTATGATCAAAACCCGTTGGCGACTTTTTCTACATTTGCTGAGCTACAAGGAATTAAGAGCAAATATGACCCTGACGGCTTTTTTGCTGGAAAAACTGGAGGTTGGTCTTTTGCGTGACTGACCTGGGATCTAGTGTGGCAGTTGGTAGCTCTTAATGTCTAATAAATAATCTTATATCATTTCATATAACACTGATGCTCCTATTCTCAATGAGTTCGGGGTGCCATTCATGAAGGCTTATTCTATACACATTCTAGTTTATACTTGCTTAAAATAAATGCACTGCATTTACAATTATTAAATATGTACCCAAATAGGTAGGCATTGTATCTGCTATTTCCCATTATCGCTTCATCTCCTTTACACAATATTCCGACAAGGGAGGGCAGGACCTTCCGCAATATCTACCGGCGAGATGGGTTACCAGGGAGAGCATTCAGTGACGCGTCTGGTTGCTCTTTCCTGATATTCAATACTAACGAAATGGCTTTCTCTTTTCCCTCTCCTTTTCTTCTCTTATCCTCACCTGTCCTTTTGGCCTCGCGAGTTTCTCTCACAGTAGTGTCTTATTTTCCTCTTGCAAAAAAAGTTTCGAATATTCCGAAGTCTTTCAACAACGCATCTTTTCTCTTTCACCTCGCGCGAAAAAAATGTCCAAACACTTGATCAATTTCGTCGTTCTCGTTGCCTTCGTGGCAATTTCCGGCGTGGTAGGCCTCACTCCGGGTGACGAAAAACGAGCCGTCCAGAGCCAGACTATTAGCACTTGGAGGTAATTCAATCTCATAATATTGGCTTTTAACAGATTCTAATTATATTCTAGTTATCTCGGCATTGTTGTTAGCGAAATTTTCGCTCTTGCGGGTGCAGTTATTATGATCATCTTGGCCTGCGCGGCGTCCTATAGAATGTATATCTTTGATTACCCTAACCCCGAAGTCGAGTCTGATATGGAGTATTGACTGATCTGGTACAGTGCCTTTGGATTTTGGATCTGGCAGTTGCGGCGTCCCTCACCGGAGATCGAGATGGGCACAACAGTGATAACAGTGACACAGGGCCCTGAGAGGACGTGAAGAGGATTGATTCCATGGAACAACAGAAAGAATCGAAGGAGGCCGAGCGATATGAAGGAATGTGGTGTATGGTGATGAACGTTTATAAATATCATGTACACGCGATAACAACTTGGACTTATTAGATGCTTCTTTCTGGTGTTCGCTACAGACGTTGACACCAAGCTGACCCTCTCAACGCAGAGTCTATTGCACAATTATCTGATATTTTGTATATTGATTAACTAGCTCTAGTAGCCTGGAATATAGAGGATGAGAAACGTCCGATGGATGGCCACCCCTCGTTTCAGGGCAATCTTCATCACGTGAGACATTCAATTATGCTGGAACGCATTGAATAAACTATAAAAATAACTTATCCGTTATTGCATATGTACGAGGTGAAAATTGACGTAAAAATTGACATGAAAAGGGTACGCCATACGCGTATCACTCTCCAAACCATGGCCCGTTAGACTCGAGAAACTCTTTCCACGTTGTCAATCTCTCGTCTAGTTGGTCGAGTGTCCACTTAAGATCCTCTTCCCCAGTTGGGCCAAAATATGCCCATTTGGTGAGTAGAGAGCTTGGCCGGGAGAAGCTCTGCTGGACTGGATCACTTGACAGGAATGGGATATCTTCTTCTGTTGGTAAGATCACATTCCTTCCTGACACAGCAGACCACGTATCGACCGTTTCCTGGGCGGTGTAAAATTCTGTTGCAGCTGTAAGTCGACAGCCATTGTATCTCAGAGGATCCCTCAGTGCTGGGGCAAGGTATTTCCCGATGTCAGTGATATCGATCAAGGGGACCTTAGTTTGGGGAGGCCATGCGAAGCCGAAGAACACTTTTCCGTCGCTCATCTATAAGAAAACCCGAGGGTCTTGTTAGATATACTGACAAAAGTAGAGAGAGAGAAATACTTAAGGGGGTAACGAAGATATTACAATTTTCGGTTTTGGAGCAACTTTGTGCCACACATTCTGCATGAACCATCCCGGCATGAAAAAAACACTGCTAGGAAATGACAAGCTACGAATGTATTCTTCCACTTCAGCCTTGCTGTCATAGTGATGGATTGTAGTCAACTGTCCTCCGGTCACTTTCGTAATATTTGGGAGTGAAGACCATATGAAGAGACCAACTCCCGCAGCAAGGGCGGCATCAGCGACGGCTTTTCCTTGGGCAATCTCCGCTGCTTTGATGCCCTTGGTCCAGACTAAAACACCTGTATAAGCATTCTATGCACAATTTTGTTTATTAAAAAGAGTTCTTACAGTCGGTAACTGCAAATACGCCGTATGCACCTTTGACTGCTGCAGGAAGGGTCTCAGGCTTTTCCAGGTCTGCCTGTTTTCAATGCGTTACTACAACTGACCAGCGACTTGCTCCATGAAAGAAGGCAAACCTCGACAATTTCTAACCCCATTTTCCTGAGCTCCTCTGCCGCAGATGAGGCGGCATTCCTGGTGATTCCACGTAGATGAAAGGCTTTGGAAAACTCATGGTGTTGTAACATGTAATCGACGAGCGCGCCTCCTTGTTGCCCGGTAGCCCCGAAAATGACAAACAATTTGCTCATTGCGATATCACAAGCGAAGAAACAATAAAGAAAATGATGAGATGTGCAAAAATTGAAAAACCACAACTCCAATTGATATTTGTCCCATTGAAATGGTCAAAGTCCGATATTAGGGCTTAGACGGACATTTTAGTCCGTCTGAATAAGCAGCTGAAATCCCGACGGACTTTCGGACTTCCACCTTTCACCAACAACAACTCTTCCATGTCACCAGAATAAATGCTACGATGCCACCGTCAAAGCGAGTACGAGGGCATTCATGTGTCCGCTGTAGCCAGCGAAAAATCAAATGCGATGGAGAGCAGCCATGTTCTGCATGTCATGGCGCCCAGGCAATTTGTTCTACTCGGCCACCAGCGAAGCCTCGACGTCGTAGAGACACACCGAATCCGTTGACGCCTACAGAGCCATCAGAAGCCAATGGAGATCCGACGCATGAAATTCTGATAGAGGATGAGGGTCATCCGCGCTATCTCAATGAGTAGGTTATGTCACTTATCTCGATGGGATAACATCGCAATAACTAACCTCACAAAGCCCGCTATGGAATGATCTATCTAAACAAGTGAGAAGGTTCAATAGCAACTATTTTTCTTGAAAATGATCTAAAAATAAAATTCGAAATAGCTTCCTCCAGCTTCACCTTCTAGACGCATTGCCGAAACTGAGACGCCGAGTTATTATAATGGGCATGGTATCCTTTGGGGTCCTTCTGAATATCGATCGGTGCAGTCATATCATCCGGACCCAAGCCGCATCTTTCAACTTTGGCAGATATTTTTGGATAACGTAAATCCGCTCTTGAAAATTATCCATGCAACTTGGGTTCAGGACAAGATCGTGACAGCTACGTGCGAGCTGAGTCGAGTGTCCCGAGACGTAGAGGCTTTGATGTTGACCATTTACCTCTGTGCAGTGAATTCTTTGGAAGCATCGGAATGCGAGACTACCCTTGGCGAGTATAAGGATGTGCTATTTCAAAGATATTTGCTAGCGACGCAACAGGCACTTGTCAATGCCGAGTTTCTCAGGTCCGGCAGTTTAATTGTGTTACAGTCTCTAACATTGTACCTGGTAAGCACGATTTCAGGTATATCAAATACACTTCTAACCACCTCAGATATGCATGCGCCAACATGTTGACCACAAGTCAGCCTGGCTCCTCACGGGACTAGCATTTCGCAGCGCACAGAGGATTGGTCTTCATAAAGATGGTCAATCAGATTTGATATCTCCTTTCGAAGCAGAAATGCGTCGCCGCTTGTGGTGGCAGATCCTGTTACTTGACTCTCGTGCTGCCCAACTTTCAGGATTTTCCATAAATTCGCAGACACAAGCTTACTTCGAGTGTCAACGCCCGCTTAATCTTAATGACTGTGATTTATGGCCTGAAATGACCAAGCCTCCGCTTGATGTTGACTCACATTCAACTGAAATGGTATTCTGTCTAGTGACATACGAAGCCGCTCTTTTTTTGGCTTCTCCAAGATCCACTGAGCCCGGAGACGAGACATCAATCGACGAATTTAGACTGCTTCTTCGGTCAAAGTACCTAAGCTTTTGCGATGAGGCTGTTCCCATTCACCTCCTCACCAAATACCTATCCCAGACCCTCATTGCACAAATCTCCATCAAAAGTCTGAGAGCACGTAACAATAACGACAAGTCTCGACTATCTACAAGAGACCGAGACGCACTATTTACCTGGAACATTGAAGTGATCGAATGCACGAATAGGATCTATTCGACAAAATTCTTACGGCGATATATGTGGTTCATACACGGCCTCTTTCCCATTGAGTCCTTCGTGCATGTCCTAATGGAATTGCAGCACCGTGTGCAAGGGGATTTGGTTGATAGAGGGTGGAATGCTATTGATAGCATATACAATACATTTATGGGGACTAATTGGATACCTTGTTCAAATCCGAATGATTTGTTATACTGTGCGGTGGGTCGACTGGCATTGAAAGCGTGGCAGACGCAAGCTGAACATAGAGATCATCTCAAACCTATGTGGGTGACTCGATTAGAAGAAAAGACACATTCAGCGGACAATCTTGTTTGCTCCAGTGTGAACAACATTCCCTCCAAATCAGGTGGTTTTCTCGAAAGAGCTGAGGATATGTTTCAAAATCTAGACATTGACTGGAATTATTGGGTCCAGACACCAACAGTTGAACGTTGAACGTCATTTACAGTTCACTACAATCCCGGAGATTTTGCAATAATGGATACTCAAGCATGTCATCACAGCTACTCTTAAAAACAACAAATAACTTTTCTCCTAGAGTAGAGAGGACCAAAACTCCGACAGCAATGGAATAAACTCAAATTTATCTAGATGTATCTATGTAATATCGTACACAACAGGGTCAACACACAATAATGCACGTAAACAGACGCCTTCCAAAATGCATACTAAATTTGACTACATGGATGCTATGTCTTTCCCTCAAATATCAGATCTTTAACGACTTGAAAGATTTTCGTGACTCAAAATTATTCACGACGCCGTCTCAGTCGGGCCCTCACCTCGGAGGAAGGCATATAGGCATTGTCAGATATCCTATGACCCGGAATCTTGAACTCGCTCTTCTTCTCCTGTTGACTTGCAGGCTCGATATCCCATAGAGAAATAATCGCTGCTGTGATCAATAGGACTTGCTTTTCGATGAGCGGACTGAAAGTTTTATCCCCACCGAAAGGTAAAACATTTTTCCAATCAAAAGAAGATGATTCTTCTGTTTTGTTGCTGTCACTGCTGGTGTTGCTGTCTGAATTCGAAACAAGAAAACGTTCGGGATTGAAAGATTTGGGTTCGGGATAGTATGCGGGATCGATGTGATGAGCGCCACTAGCCAAGCCTATAATGTCTCCTGTAGAGAACTTGTAGGATCGCGGTTGTTTTCCACTACCATGGAAAGCTGCATCCTCGTCTGATTCTTTTAGCGTTAGATTGGCTGTGAGTTGCCGGTATGAGATTGGATTTGAATCCAGTCGTATTGTCTCAGCGTACGTCGCTTTTAATAATGGGCAACATGTGAAAAGCTTTCCAGTGTCCATAGATATTCTCGGTGGTTCCACGAATGGAAGCCCCGTTTCTTTGGGATCTGAACGGATAACTTGCACATATGGCGCGATTTCTTTTCGCACCTTGGCAAGCAAGTCCGGATTAGAATATACGCGAATGATATTCCAAAAGATCAGTTTTGAGGAATCCATCGTCATTTTCCACAGTAACCAAGTGTCCAGTCGATTACCAAGCGATGGCGAGATTCCCGATGTTCTCCAAAATCGCATTCGATCCTGCATTAGCTCCGAGACGTCGTCTAGATCTCGGAACTCCAAGGGAGCATTCCGGCCATCTTCTAGGGCTGAAAACGACGCCTGGATCACCGACATGGTCTTCAGTACGCGGTCGCGAGCTGCATATGCGGCCGAAGTAACAGGCGAAGGCATCCATCGCGGAGCTCCAGCTATCAGTGGCAAATATCCACTATCCCATTTCCACAGGTCATACAAAATCTCGGAGTGAAAGTCTAAAAGAGCCTGGCCCATAAAGACATTCGTGATGATATACGTAGCAAAGCTTCTGGTCAATGCAAAGAGGTCGGCTCGACAGCTTAACGAGTCGTAATCGATAGTACTGCTATCGCCCTCTTCTAATGTAATGGCGCCATTACGTTCCCAAAATGTTTGGTCGACAACACTCCGGTTGAAAGTGACGAAATCTGATGTCTCTCGTTCCAAAACTCGAGCTAGGGCTGCCGATACCTTCGCGAGGTAATTTTCTTGAGTCAGAGGTAACAGTGTACGATTGATTGATGCTAGAGTCTGTGGTGACATTCTGCGGAATGCTCCAGGGTCGCCCACAAAATTCTCCATGACTCTCGTGAAATATACGCCAGAGCGAGTTTCACTAGAGCGGAGAAGGGTGCGAGTCATATCAGGAGAATACACAAATTTTTGTGTGTGCAGTCCCATTTGCAGCGCTACAACAGGTTCTTTCATAGTCTTCCTGTAAGAAAAAAGTTAATTTCTGATACCGCTTAGAATGTTTATGTGGAGGAGGTTTTTTGGACATACTGAGCTTTGAGCAAGAAGTCTCGATGACTCCACAAATACGACGGCGCATGTCCCAGCACTGGGATCCAGTAGGGAAGCTTGCGTACACGATGCGGCTCGTCACCTGCTGAGGCCTGTGACTTACTCTGCAGTCCAGTGATAGTCCGGGTTGAGAGACATGAGAATAGCAGGACGGCGAGTAGTATGAATATAGAGTATTCTTCTGCATTATCCTTGACGAATTGGACCACAGTGTGCGGTAACGAGATATAGAATTCTTTTTCCATGTTGAAGGATAGATAGATTGACTGAGCAAATGCAGCTTCTGTATCTTGTTATTGGCGGCGGCGCTCCGAGTCGCCCTTCAGCAGCAAACAAAGATAGAAGGTCGAAAGTAGTGACAATATAAAGTATTTGTGTCGATAAAAATATTATTTTTAGACATCCATCATCGATAGCTCCTTAACTAGTGTGAGCCGCTAGATGTCCATAAGATGCAGCTGAAGCCAGCAGTGCAGTCCGGAGTAAAGCGTTTCCGCCACAAGCCACTATGTATGGCAACTAACCCCGAATGGTAATATGGAAGGCTTAGATGCCGGCTTGCCGAATCAGATCGTGCAGTGTCGAAAAGACGCGCAATATGAAACACAAGCGCTGATGTGGACAAGTCGAGGCCGAAAGGTGGCTCAGCATTGGAGCTAAGGCATTAAAGCGAACTGGTCTAGCCGAAATGGGTCTGCGCTAGGAATAATAATAGTCCGGTGTCGGCCATGCTGAAACTTGCCGAATTAGGAAAAGATCCAGATGCTGACTGCGTGCCATATTTGCCCTAAACTGTGATTGCCAGTAGGTGTTTAGAGATGTCTATGGACTATATTTGTTAATCTTTTACTAGATATAATTTGCTTGAGATGGGCTACCGCCATAGCTAATTATAACCAATCTCTCACTATCACAGCTTCTCGCTCTACTGGATATTGTCAGCATTTTTTTGTTATGGAATTGTTGATATGCACCCCTTCAATGCTTCTTTGTTATTATATGGAGTTTCCCTGTGGAACAGACTTTCCGACTTCAAGTGGAAATGGCCACAATCGCTAAGGTTATTCTGATTCCAGGCCTACAGATTATAGAAGTTGGTTTATCCACTATCATGATATGCCATACGATTATTGGAGAAGCGTTCCAGGAATACCTAATCAGGTAACTAGTAACCCTAATTCACGCATTTTTCCCAAATAGGGAACAAAAGCAGAGAATTGCTTTCTAGAGAGAAAACAGACTCTGTAACAAACAAGCAGAGTAACCTACTATGAACCGATCTCCATACCAGCTATCATAGGCTTTTGTTCTTACCTCAGCTACTAGGAATTTTCCTTCATAGATGATTTCTTGTTGGGATGTTTCCTCTAAACCTTACCAGGATCCTGATCAACAGTCTTTGTGGCTTTGTGTCTATCCAGACAACTGGACATGGACAAAAGTACCGGTTCAACCCTATATTTTATTACATTTATTCTTCTTTAAAATGGCTGACTTCTTAATTCTATCTTCTTTTCCCTTCCTCATCATCTTCCATCCTTATACACAGCTCTGTTCCAGAAATTTACTCACGACGTCTTCTGCTCGCTTCATCTGCATCCTTGCTCATATATCGACGTTTTTCGAAATTGCTACAATGGCCCACTCAGCAGACCCCATAGATGTCATTACCGTGATCCTGGTGTTCTTCCAGATCTTGGACATTATCCTAGCAAAGCTAATTCGGCTCTGGTGTTCAAAGTCTGACGATGCCCTGATTAAATCCATTGATAAATGCGAAAAACACTTGTCTGAGATCAAGTTCCACCTCCACGATATGGAAAATAGGACACAGCAAGGTATGCCGACCAGGATACTCAACATTGTCTTTAACAAGAAAATTCTTCGCGAAGCCACTGCTAACTTGACTGCAGCCAATCCATCTTCACAGGTTCAACCAGTGTCAACTCCGATGCGTGAACACATGCAGCCATCAAATGAGGTTACGGGAATTCGTTCAGGTGGATCAGGGGAGTCGTGGGCTTGATGTGAATAACGATGATTCGTTCAATACGGCGGGTTACATATGGTGCAAGGATGTTTTTATTGATTTTATTTCATATCTCCATGTAACATATCAACAAATGCTTAATTCATAGCGTAGATTATGGTTGTTAATATCATTCCGATGGTATCCACGATCTGTGCCATAGTTCATGATAATCTATTTCGCGATGACGAGGTCTCCAAAAATTGTCTTCCATTTCCGTCTCGGATTGGTGATACCACGCATCATCAGCTTCACCCATGGATGTGCCAAAGCATCTCCTCGAGGTCAACGAAATACAATCAGGTCTAATTTCATGGCTATTCCGCTGCTTAAAACTCCATGATGCATTAAACACGGTTGTCTGACACCATGGACAAGACAGAGAACTTTCGGTGTAGTGCCAGATTCTACCGTGTAAGGCTTGTGATAATCCAATGCCATTATGATTCATCCTGTGATCTGCATGCCGTTTTTGAAGCTCACAGACATGATCTGCAACATCCCGATGGGGGCATAGTTGCACATGACCTGGCCAGAAGCTCCATGAGAATGATGTTAGCGAGATTCGGTACTCAGTCTCAACAATGAAATTATTGTCATTCTCTTCTTCAACAGACAGCGTTAGTTTGCACTGTATCGCGACGTGATGGTTATACTCCATCTTATAGGAATGGGAACAGTGATGGTGACCTTTAGAACCAGTCAACTCTATGACACTATTCTTAATTCTATAGCAGTTTGTGTTTGTGTTTTCCCGGTGAGATAGTAGGGCTTTCACGAGCTTCTTCTTATCCCGAAAAGTAATCTCTATGCAGGGGCAAAGGCGAGCAACACCCGCAAAGGTACTGCAGACATAATCCGGAAACCAGCCCTGTGCAGGGTGCCCACGTGGATGCAGTTTGAAACAGCCAACGCAAATAATCCAGCGCAAATTCCTCATTCGCCTCAGGAGTTCCCAGCGGGGGCTTTCCTGGGTCTTGTACCGATATTCTCGGTTCCAGGGTTTGTCGGGGAACGTTGCAGTAGCTCTAAAGATTGGCGAGCGCTGCAAAGCTTTATCTCCGTCGAGTATTTCCAACAGGGATTTGCATGTCAGTGCAAGACAGAGGCGATCAAGTTCGGGTAGGTAGGTAGAGATTTCGAGAACGAGCTCTACGGGTAGATCTTTGAAGCCCACTCGTGGACGAGAATTCCACCATAGGTATGCCATGAAAGCCAAGAGAGCGGGTAGCACAAGAGATTGCATGCAGTGAGAAGAGGTATGAAGGATAAATCTTTAACCTTGGAAGTTGGGAGCTGAGCCCTGGAGACCATTCGAATGGTTCTCGAGGTTATTTATATAGGAAGACACGGGATATTGGACGCATTATTCGCATATTGACTCAACTACAATACTTTCATAAAGTCCAGGCTTGTGCATATTCTAAGAAATTTTGTTTCTTTGTGGCCGCTTTGACGTTTCATGCCTACCTAGAAGGAACTATAGTTCCTGTTTTGATTGACAATATCTCACTAAAATTGACTTCCGACAACCTCAAGAAAAATATAATAATCAGAAAAGCTAGATTTACTAAATCTTCCCAGAGAGATTAAAACTTCCCCCATCAAGCCACAAAAGATTCAACAGACTCGCATCTTCAGAGTCGAAAAGATCAAAGGCTTTCTATACCAAACTCTCAAAGAAAGCCAAAGGTTTCATCAATGTTCAAGAGCTTATGAAACAAACATTGATATTCAAACATTGAATGAGCTCAAATTCGTAGAACTAGTCGTGGAAACGGTCAAAAGAAGCCGAGGTAAAGCAGCTTACTATCTGTTGGATTTAATGTGCATACTTGGCTCTGTAAGAATATCACTCAAGCTATACCATATGCCACAAGCCCGACCCAATTTCATGAGCACAGTAGCCAAACAGCAAAATAATGGTTAGTTAATGCTGTACAGCATACAACTCATCGCCGGGTAATAGAAGGTTAACTGGAAAAACTCTTTGTATTCCGAAGTTGGGCATGGGTATTCGGTTCTTTGCGGTATTTGTGCTATGGAGAATCTATGGAAATTTTGAAAATCCTGAAAGGATTTCGAGTTCATTCAATGCTTCATAGCTGAAATAAAGAATTCGTGTTGCCTCTAGACGGAAGTGCATACAAAATATTGGATGACAAATAGCACCGGTATATACCTAGGTATGTTACATGCACCGATTTTGCTGAAACAAGTTTCAGCAATACCACAATCATTTTTCAGTAAATCGGCAATTGCCAGGGGGTTGAAACTGAATCGTAGCTACGGGAGTTCCCATTTGTACTAGTTTTCAAAGTATTCTTTTTGTCTGTTTCATATATACTTCTCGTTTTGTTGCTATTCCCCTTCGAATTATTGTTCGAGTCACGGCGAGCCGTAGGCAGATAAACACATAGAATCGCCTCCTGACATTCTTTGCAAAATTCAAGTAAGGGAAAACTAACATTCGAAATCTCTACCCAACAGTATCAAAACTGTGCTCCGAACAAACCCCCAAGATGGAGCCGGATGTCCCTAACACAACTGGCGAGCAAAAGCGTCCGAATATCCTCGAGCGTGTTGAGAAATTGGAGAAAACGATCCAAGACCAAAACGAACGACTCAAAAGGCAAGATGAACGTCTCTGGGACCAAGACAAAACTTTGTACGAGCAAGGTAAACGTCTTCTGGACTACGAACAACGTCTCAAGGAGCTCAATCCGGACCAACATCAACGCCCCAAGGACTACTCTAAACATATCGCAGAGCTCAACACTGACAGAATGTCACTCCACGCGATTGAACTAGAACATTTTGGTGAACTTGCCGCCGATTTCGCAACTGGCACCCAAAGCAGCCACATTGTCCACGACGCAAGCATCCACACTGATTTTGATGCCATTAAATTCTTGGAAATAGAGAACGTGTGGACAAGGCTGGAACGAGCTATCAAGGGCTTCAAAGCTCGCTACGGTATCTCCAAGGATGATTATGTCAGGTTGAAGGTGCCCATTGCGCCGTACGCAGTTATATTTGCGTACAATACGAGGAGTGATGTGCAACATCTTCCATCCTACCAATGGCAGCCCGATAAGAAGAAAACATTGGCCGATATGTGTGAGGGGATAATACAACTGTGGGAGGCGTATATTACTGCGCCTGGTGATCGGGAATATCCTGGAGAGGCTATGAGGGAAGAGGCTGAACAGGTCAAGTTATTCCTTTGATTCGTCTGGAGAGATCGAACGGAAGATCAGATTGGGAAGAGGGCAGAAATACGGTTTTTCCTGCTTTTTATACTGTCTTTTCCTCGGTCATAGATGGGTTTTTTCCAATTTATTAGCTACAATGGTATTGTGTGAGCATACTTACCGAAGGCTACTGGTAAACATGAGAATACTGGTGCAAGTGTCAACATATTCAAAGAATAGAATGTCATAGACAGAATTATCCTAGTACTACCAATCATTTCTCTACTTTCACTCAATCAAGAGTGGCTTGTATATTGGCACCCTCGGCGTAAATACTTCTTGCGATGCACATATATTGAGTAATTCACAAATTTATGGCTATGATCTGATTCGTTTCATAAAACAAGACTTTACTCAATCAAATATATACAGTTCTGCCTATCAAAACGTCGGCTGTAGCAAGACTTTAGCCAGATTCTCCGGCTGACTCAAGAAAGGCTCATGGCCCGCTTTGATCGTCTTGATAGACCACGTCTCGTCCATAACACCCTGCAGCATGGCCAACTGAAACTGAAGCGTGGCCGTTTGGTCAGCAGTCGTGATGACATAAGTTTTTGGAATTGACAAATGCCAGGGAGCATCCGGGACTGTCTCTGCCGTGAAATCATTACGCTGAGGCTCGAATTTAGAGAACCAATATTGCTGAGCAGTCGGGTCGAGGTCGCTGAATAAGAGCGGTATTGAGTGTTCATTGGGGATGCGCTCGTCGTTCTGTAACATATCAGCACTGTTCTATGCATATAACTAGGTGTTTGCTACCTCATTCGTAAGCCAGGGCGGTAGATACGAATACATCGCCATAGGCGCGTTATCAGGCAGCAAAAACGCAGCTACAAACACAAGCTCGACAATGCCGTATTTGTGGCCTTGCTTACTTCTGCTTTCCTTATCAAACCCCTTCACAGCCCTACTTCCAGGCCATCCACCATACGAGTGCATAACTAGAATAACATCTCTCTGCTCGTCATCCACAAAGCGAGATACGGCATTCTGTATTGCTATGACTTCATCCTCCTGTGTCGTGCCAGCGGTATTGCGGCCAACAGTGGGATAGCTGACGGCATGCGCTTGATAGCCATGGCGCTCGAGACTGCTGATCAGCGCCTCGAAGAATACAGGCGTGTGTGAGACGCCGCCCACGAGGACGAAGACGGGGCGTTCTGCTGTTTGGGATGTCATTCTGTTGTTTATGCACGAATATTCTTCATGTAGGTGAAAGAAGAGATGGCAAACTAGTAGCTGACTGACTGACTGCTATGTATCTCAGCCGCAATTATCATAGTACTTATACGAACAACGCCCTCCAATCATGTTCGAATACTGGAATAGACTAACTGATTTGGTATGGTTTTATAGAAGATCGCCCGGTGCCTCTGATTGGACAATTTAGCGTCTCTCAACAAGAGGTGATGTTATGTTTTGAAAATAGATTGCATTTAAACACAACTTGACATAAGGTTCATACCTCTCAGCATGAGTCTATGGACGAGATCTGCCCGGTTTATGACTCCATGAGATTCTACCCACAAAGTCTGGATGTCTTCGCCAATCGGTATTAAGTTCTTGAACAAATAAACTTCCTTGTCGATGTTAAGACTTGGTCCGGCATAACCCTAGAGGACGTGTATAAAGATATAATCCGGGACTTACAACAAGCCAGTCTCCTACTTTCATACGAGGAATATTGCTGTTTAAAAAGTATTTTTTATAAACCTTCTTGTTCAAAATGGCCATTAAAATACCCTATCAGTGAGTTTCATTCCGCCGTCTGCAAAAACTTGGCCAACACTCCGCTCTGCCTTTCATACTTCTCCAACTTCGCCTGGGCATCCTGCAGCTTCTGCGCCACCCACTGCACGCGCGAATTCAGCTCCGTCGGATACTTCTTCAAATTGCCTAGCAACTGCAGCTCATTTTCGTACTTGGCGACTTTACCATTCTCCTTGCCTATCAGCTGGCCCAGTATTCCAAGATCAAGCTTGTTCCGCAGCACCTGGTCTTCCGTGAGATGCTTGAAAGCGGCATGGTAGACTGGTCGGCCGGGCTTGATTGCTGACGGGCGGCCATTGACGGATATCACGGTGATGAGGTCTGTTTGCTCAAGCGCAGATAATGTTTGTTCGCCATTCTCGGCGAAGAGGTCGGAGAGCACGATGGCGTTGTAAGGGACAGCGCCGCTGGGGTTTGCGCCGATGTTCTTGATCAGGTACCAGGCCTGCTCGCGGGTCCATTTGGAGTCGCTGTGGCTGGCTTCGAGGACGTAGACTTTGAGGAGTTCGGCGGCTGCTTGTTCGGTGATGTGTTTGACGGCGCCTGATAATTAACAATTAACAATTCATCCGGTTTTAATTGAAAAAGGGGGGTCTTACTTTTCGGGCTCTCGCCAGACTTGATTCGGTGCGCCATAAACTCCAAATCGGTCAGGCGCCCTCCAACCGTGTGAATGCACTCGTCTAGATCCTGTAGTCCCTCCAGCGGCACCTCTGGCTCTTCTATCTTATTTTCGGTCTCCCCCTCGCGGTGCTGCAAATAGCGAAGAATGAAATTCCGCCCTACTTCAAGCGAACAGTCACCTAGTGATATCAAGCGAAAGACTTGATTCGGGAGCGCCTTGCTAAGTGACTTTGAATACGACGCGTCTTGCGTCAGGAAGATGACATGAGCGACGTTGCTAGTCACCAGAGCCGCAGCCCATTCTGAAATCTTGTCGTAGACAATGCCCTCACGAGCGCCGTGCAAGAAGTTATCAATCACAACAACTGGCCTTTTCTCCGGGTGCGCTTCTAGGTATTCTTCATCGGACAGTCCAATGTCCCGGTCATCCTGCTTCCTATTCTCAAGCGCAATCTGCCTCAGAGCGGTTGCAGTGTTTGTCCATATTTTGCTAAGCTGAGAGTCCAGCGTCTCCGAAAATCCCGCTTTGGTGCCAATAACAGCCTGCGAGGCCAGATCTATGAAGCTGCTGATGCTGTTCATCCATGAGAATATCGGCCGGTAGCCGACTTGCTGTGCCGCCACAGAGATTGTCTGCGCATCGCCTCTGGCTTCTTGGATTTGCTTGCAGTCGATAATGAGCTTGTGGTTTCGGTCTTTCAGAGCCTGGTCGACGACAATCTCCTTCTTTCCAGACCCATGCGGGCCCTGGACGACGATGAACGTGTTGCCATTTTCGACCAGCCATGTCTGGATTTGAGTAATTTCCTCTTTGCGATCATCCCATATAGCGCGTAGCACGTTCTTCTCGCTGCGTTTTTTGAACGACAGGAAGTTTGCTTTGCGCACTTCCTTGCGAATCCATGACCACAGGCGCTGGTTGTCGTCTGTGTTCAGCAGGTACTTGACCTTGATCTTGATGAAAAACGTGCGGATAGGATCGAAGATAATGACAGTAATCCCTGCAATCAACGCTGCTATAGCCGGAATCACGATACGAGGGTGATTGAAAAGCCACTCCCTAATCCAATGAGCTTTTATCTTCCGCTCATAAGATACTTTCAGAACAGTCCCAGGTCCCGCATCTTTGGTGCCGCTCACTTCTCCCGGAATCGTGATGCCGTGTATACAACTCCGCGCCAGAATCGCATACTTGATCCTCGTAAACTCAATCACAGCATACTTCGGCAGTATCTTCGAGTCCGCCGGCTGCCTCTCAATATCCTTAATCTTTCCATACCGTCGAAATATCGAATACAGCGCCTCTGGCGTCAACTCCCCCGGCGACGTCGACGCCGACGCCGGCGCCACCGACACCGCGCCCGCCGCACTCGCCGACAAAAACTCTACTTTCACTTTCGGGCTGGGCAGGTGATACATATCCTCTATCCAGGGCTTCCCCAGCACGCGGCCGACGCCGACGCGATCAAAGGGGTTGAACCATGGCCGAATAGGGTTTGCCTCTAAATAAGCGTCCACGGCGGCGGCGATTTCGCCTTTGGTTTTTTTGTCGTGCCCTTCAGCAGGGGGCACGGAGTATTTTATGAATAGGCCGCCTTCGCTGAGGCGCGGGAGGACTTGTTTGACTTGCACGTTTAGGTTTGGTGGGAGTGCGCGCTGCACGATCGCCCAGTGGTCGGCGGCGGCGTAGGAGGGTTTGTCGACGTGTTTGAGCAGGCGTTCGACGCTGAAGGTGTCGCCGAGCCAGAGGACGCGGTACAGCCATTGGAGGCGGAGGGGGAGGATGTCTGTCAGTCAATTAGCTTGTCAGAAACGAGATGGATGGTGGCATGTTATCATACTGTTGATGAACAGAACCTCCTCATCAGGAGCTACATGGATATGCCCCTGCTGCAGGTCCCCGGTAATAGGATCGGTTGTCGACGCCGATGCTGCAGCTGCAGCTGTCGTTGTCTCTGTCGTCGAATTGTGCCGTATCAGCGCATAGCCAGCAGATCGTGATACATGATGACAAGAGGGGACGACATGGCGACAGCGCTGATGGCGCAGAATATTTAGCGCACGCATTGTGCTGTGAGCAGTCAGTCAGTAATTGACTTGTTCATTTTTATGAGGCTGATGAGGTTGATCAAGCAAGCCAGATCTTGGATTGCATGACGTCGACGCAGTTGATGTAAGTTTCCTATCCGGGTTAGTGGGTCGACGATACGGATCGGCGCCAAGCCTGTATTGCATCGCGTACGGTACTGTATGTATTTAAATTTTAGATGTAATAATTCATTCATCTTGCATTCATCAACATCAACATCTTCGGCACCTACACAACCACGAACCATTGCGCAGTCGGCTTCATCAATCCACAACCGGAACTTACTTGAAATACATTGACGTCTACGTTGACATCACAGTAACCATGGGCTGGTGGTCCTGGTCCTCCTCCAGCAAAAATGAGCTGCCACCACCACAACAAGCATCACCATCACACACCGAGCCAACACCCCCGTCAACACAACCGCTAACGCGCGAGCAACAAGCCGACAACGAACTGCGCAGCTTCCTGCAAAGCCTCGAATCGTCGCCCACTTCCTCCCAACCCTCAAACCCATCATCATCATCATCATCCACCCCCTCCGAAAACTCACACAATGAAGTGCAAGTCCCCACCCCCGAATCCATATCCCCCGACTCCCTCTACCCGGACAGCATGTCCTGCCGCTCCGCCTTCGACTACGCATTCTTCTGCCAGTCCTTCGGCGGGCAATGGGTCAACGTATACCGGTACGGCGAACTACGCTCGTGCAGCGAGCACTGGGAGAATTTCTGGCTTTGTATGAAGGCGCGCGGATTCCGCGGCGATGACGAGACGCGCAAAGAAATGATTCGCGACCATTATCGGAAAAAGGCAGTCAAGTACAAAACTGGGCCGAGTAGTGAGGATGTCTGGGAGGTTAGGGTGGAGCCGTTGGTGGGTGCTTTTCAGGGGGATTTTGAGGCGCTGGACAAGCAGCAGGATCAGCAGGGAGGGGAAGGGAAGAAGGAGGAGCAGGTGCTTGCGACGGGGGGGAGGTGAAGACGTTGGTCAGGTTGTATGGTATGTGTAAGTTATTGTGGGAAGACTAGATGATAGACTGTATATATAATACCCATTTTCAACTCATCGATACGCTATCTAGACTAAGCTCAATCAAAGGTCGTAGCAGGTAAGGTCGTACAAGTCTAGGAATCTACCGAAGGAGACAGACAGATTAATGTAGATTACCATTGCCAGAACTGAGAACTATTCACAACAAACTAGAAAAGAGCATATTCAAACATACAAAAGAACCGAAGCGAAGCAAAACAACCGAAGAAAGATCTAACCAGACTAAAAAACAAATGCCTCCCTTCCACTTTCCAATTTATAAAAGAAAAAGAAAAAAGAAAAAGAAAACAAACGCTGTCGTACATCATGTAGCATAGATTCTTGAAAAGGAAAATGATTGAAATTGAGCCCTGCTCTATTCAATGACACTCTGGGTATTTGTTCAGAAGATGAGAGGAAGAGGATGCACACAAATCTCTTTTTACAAGAAAAGAATGTCTTGGTGCGAACTTTTATCATCATGATTTTGATGACTTTTGAGATTATTTTAAGGTGTTCCTCATTAAGCAGCAACAGTGGCGGCAACCTGAGGAACGGCATCAGCAGCTGGGCGACGGACAATACCACCAGTCACTGGAAGAAGAGATCCAGTGCCGGTGAGGAAGGTGTCGACTTCACGAGCTGCTTGGCGACCTTCGTTGATGCCCCTGATATATTATTAGCATTTACATATCAAAGAGATGATGGAAGACTTACCAAACAATAAGGGACTGTCCACGGCGGCAATCTCCGGCAGCAAAGACGCCAGGAATGTTGGTCGAGTATTGGCCAGGAGCAGTCTTGACGTTCTTGCGCGCATCACGCTCAATCTCCTCTCCAAGCAGACGGTCTTCGGGTCCCAAGAAACCCATGGAAAGCATGACCAAGTCGGCAGGGAAGAACTGCTCGCTGCCCTCGATGGTCTTCATGTCCCATCCACCAGAAGCGCTCTTGGTCCACTCGACGCGAACGGTGTTGATACCCTTGACGTTGCCGTTGCCATCGTCGACAAACTCCTTGGACATGATGCAGTACTCACGAGGATCCTTGCCCATGTGAGTCTTGACCTCGGTGTGACCGTAGTCGACACGGTAGATACGAGGCCACTGAGGCCAGGGGTTGTCACGAGCACGCTCCGGGGGAGGCTGGGGCAGCAATTCAAAGTTGACAACGCTCTTGGCTCCGTGACGCACAGATGTACCAATGCAGTCGTTACCAGTGTCACCACCACCAATGACAACAACGTGCTTGTCCTTGGCGGAGATGTATGCGCCATCGGCGTGTTCCGAGTCAAGAAGAGACTTGGTGTTCTTGTGCAAGAACTGCATGGCGAAGTGGATACCCTCGAGTTCACGGCCAGGAATCTTAAGGTCACGGGCGACAGTAGCACCAGTAGCGATAATGACAGCATCGTTGCTTTGACGCAGAGACTCCATGCTGACTGCTTCCTCGGGACCAACAGCAGTGCTGGTGACGAATTTGACTCCTTCGGCAGCCATGAGGTCAACACGGCGCTGGACAACCTTCTTGTCAAGCTTCATGTTGGGAATACCGTACATGAGCAAACCACCAACACGGTCGGCGCGCTCATAGACAGTGACGGAGTGACCGGCGCGGTTGAGTTGGTCAGCAGCAGCAAGACCGGCAGGGCCAGATCCAATAATAGCGACGGTCTTGCCAGTGCGGCTAGGAGGAGGACGAGGAACCATCCAGCCCATTTCGTAACCGCGATCGATGATAGCGCACTCGATCGACTTGATGCCGACGGGGTCTTCGTTGATGCCAAGGACGCAAGCACCTTCGCAAGGAGCTGGGCAGACACGACCAGTGAACTCGGGGAAGTTGTTGGTCATCAGCAGGCGGTTGAGAGCATCTTGCCATTGGTTCTGGAAAAGAAAAAGTTAGCTTATCTGTCTTCATTTATTTATTTTCGATGTACGTGCCTGGAATACTAGTTCGTTCCACTTGGGAATGATGTTGGAGATAGGGCAACCGCTGTCAGATTGACAGAAAGGAACACCACAGTCCATGCAACGAGCCGACTGGAACTTGAGCTCATCTTCAGTAAGACGGCTGGAAAGCTCGGCCCAGTCACGGGTACGGGTGGTTGGGTTGCGGTACTTCTCGCTGCGTCGGTGGTATTTCATAAAGCCGCGGGTCTTATCGAGGATAAGAGCAGTGCGCTTCTTCTCGGCCTTGGGGTCGCTAACGCTGTCTTCAATATCGAGGAGATCGCTCTTCTTGTCTTCGTGCTTGTGCTCCTTCTTCTCTTCGGCAGGAGCAGGGGTGCTGGGGAGCTTGGGCAAAGCGAATTCAGCCTTCTTTGCTGCCTCGGCCTTGGCGGCTTCCTCGAGGATGACACGCTTGTAGTCGGTAGGAAGGACCTTGACGAAGCGAGGAAGAGCGCGGTTGAAGTCGAGCAGGATACGGGCTGCGAGCTCAGAGCCAGTGTAGTGGTGGTGATCCTCGATAAGACCACGGACGAAAGCAATTTCAGCTGGGTCTTCCAGTCCAGAAACCTCAACCATCTCCATGTTGATCTTGGAGTGGAAGTCCTGGTTGACATCGAGGACGTAGGCAATACCACCAGACATACCGGCAGCAAAGTTACGACCAGTAGAGCCAAGGACAAGGATTCTACCACCAGTCATGTACTCACAACCGTGGTCACCAACACCTTCAACAACAGCAGTAACACCGGAGTTACGAACAGCGAATCGCTCAGCAGCAACACCGCGGAAGAAACAGGTACCGCTGGTAGCACCGTAGAGACAGACGTTACCAATGATGACGTTCTCCTCGGCCTTGAAAACAGCGCCGCGAGGAGGATAGACAATCAGACGACCACCGGACAGACCCTTGCCGACATAGTCGTTGGCGTCACCCTCAAGCTCCAAGGTAGCACCAGGAGCAAGGTATGCACCGAATGATTGACCAGCGGAACCCTTGATGTTAACATGGATAGTGTCTTGAGGCAAGCCAACCTCGCCATAGTGACGGCTGATCTGGTAGGAGAGAGTGGCACCGAGGGCACGGTCAGTGTTGACAACGTCACACTCGACTCTGCAAGGAAGTCCCTTCTCCAAGGCAAGCTCAGACTCGGCAATCAGCTTGTTGTCGAGACGAACGTGCAGGCGGTGGTCCTGCTTGCGCACGTTGTAGGTAGCAACACCAGGGCGCAGAGAGTGAGCAGGGGTCAAAATGAGAGACAAGTCAATGTTTTCTTGCTTGGGGGAGCGGATGCCCTCCCTGACCTTGAGCAGCTCGGCGCGACCAACCATCTCGTTGATGGTGCGGATACCGAGTTTGGCCATGATAGCACGGAGCTCGTTGGCGACGTAGTAGAAGAAGTTGATAACGTGTTCGGGAGTTCCCTGGAACTTCTTGCGCAATTCGGGGTCTTGCGTAGCGATGCCGACTAAAAAACATGTTAGATTATCACTTATACATAGTTGAGTATTTTTTTTTTGGAATCATAGTATCTCATACCTGGACATGTGTTCAAATGACATTTCCTGTGCGATCGAGTCAGCTTGTGTAACAAAAAAGGAAACGGATTAGACAAACCTCATAAAAATACATCCCATAGCAATCAAAGGAGTAGTGGCAAAGCCCCATTCCTCAGCACCAAGCAAACAGGCGATAGCGACATCGCGGCCGGTCTTCAATTGACCATCAGTCTGGACAATGACACGACCACGCAGATCGTTGAGAACAAGGGTCTGGTGAGTCTCAGCAAGACCCAACTCCCAAGGCAAACCGGCAGCCTTGATACCAGTCCATCGGGAAGCTCCAGTACCACCGTCATGGCCAGAGATAAGGATGTGGTCAGCCTTGGCCTTGGCGACACCAGAAGCAACAATACCAACGCCGACCTCGGAGACAAGCTTGACGGACACGCGAGCACGAGGGTTGGAGCACTTGAGATCGTAGATGAGTTGTTTCAAGTCCTCAATGGAGTAGATGTCGTGGTGAGGAGGAGGGGAGATAAGGCCGACACCAGGAGTGGAGTGACGGGTGCGGGCAATGGGGCCTGAGACCTTGTGGCCGGGAAGTTCACCACCTTCACCAGGCTTGGCTCCCTGGGCCATCTTGATTTGGAGCTCGTCGGCATCGGCAAGGTAGTTGGATGTGACACCGAATCGTCCAGAGGCAATCTGCTTGATGGCAGAGCGCATAGTGTCGCCGTTCTCCATGACCTTGCTTCGCTCTGGGTCTTCACCACCTTCACCAGTGTTGGACTTTCCACCCAAGCGGTTCATGGCAATGGCCAAGGTAGAGTGAGACTCCATGGAGATGGATCCGTAGGACATGGCACCGGTGACGAAGCGGCGGACAATTTCGGTCCATGGCTCAACCTGGTCGATAGGAATAGAAGCGCGTTGCTCGTAGTCGAAATCAAGCATACCACGCAGGGTGCAGTTCTTGATAGCCTCGTGTTCGGCGCGGGCATAGGCCTCGTAGGACTTGTCGTTCTTGTTGCGAACAGCATCCTGGATGTTGGCAATGCCAGTGGGGTCGTTCACGTGAGGGTCGCCACCGTCACGCCAGTGGTATTCACCAGACTCGGGCAAACCGGGAATTTCGGTAATGGCACGGGTAGGGTAGCCTCGCTCGTGGAAAGCAAAGGCCTCTTGGGCAATGTGTTCAAATGTGGAACCGCGAATACGGCTGGCAGTGCCGGCAAAGCATCGGTCAATGACGGCATCATCGATACCGAGAGCTTCAAAAATCTGAGCACCCTTGTATGACTGCAAAGTGGAGATACCCATCTTAGACATGACCTTCAAGATACCACCATCAACAGAGGCCTTGTAGTTGAGAAGAACCTGCTCATCAGACAGAGGCTTGCGAATGAGCTTCTCGCGGTTCATCTTGAGAATGCATTCCAAAGCGAGGTATGGGCAGATGGCGTCAGCACCGTATCCGAGAAGAACACACATGTGGTGGACTTCACGAGCTTCACCGGTGTCGACAACGAGGGCAGCCAGAGATCGCCACTTGTTACGAACCATGTGGTGGTGGACGAGACCGGTGGCTAGCAAAGCAGAAACAGGCACGCGGCTGGCAGAGGTGGCGCGGTCGGAAAGGATGATGACCTTGTCACCAGCCTGGATGGCCTCAGTGGCAGCTTCACAGATGCTGTCAAGAGCATCCAAATAGCCCTGAACGCCCTTGGATTTCTCAAAGGTGATATCAATAACTCGGACGTTCCAGTCTGCGTTGACCTTGGTGATGTTCTTGACGGTGTCGAATTCGCTCAAGGTGAGAATAGGTGATGGGAGCATGAGACGGTGGCACTGTGTGGAATCAAGCTCAAGCAAGTTGCCTTGCGGACCGACGTAGCACTCGAGCGACATGACAATCGCCTCTCGGATGGGGTCAATGGGGGGGTTGGTGACCTGGGCGAAAAGCTCACGGAAGTATTCGTACAAAAGACGAGGCTGCTGAGCCAAGCAAGCCAAAGGACCATCGTTACCCATGGAACCCAATGCCTCTTTAGAGTCGGCGGCCATGGGAGCCAGCAACAAGCTAACTTGTTCAAAAGAATATCCAAAGGCTTTGAGTCTAACGTCGTTTTGAATAGTAGCATCGTCAAGTGTAAGGCTGTAGTTGTGGCTCTGTGCCTGCAAGCCCTTCTCAACGTTAGGAAGGGTGATCAATTCCTTGTCCAACCAGGCACGGAAATCCTGGCGCTGGGCAACGGTCTGCTTCAGTTCAGCATCGTCGATGATGCGACCGGCAACGGTGTCGACCAACAGCATCTTTCCAGGCTGCAGACGACCCTTTTGCACAATAGACTCGGGGTCCAAGCTGATAGTACCAACTTCAGAGGCACAGATAATGCGGTCATCGTCAGTCACGTAGAAACGGCAAGGACGGAGACCGTTTCGGTCAAGGTTGGCACCGCAGTAGCGACCGTCGGAGAAGGTGAACAGAGCTGGACCATCCCAGGGCTCCATCTGGCAAGCAGCCCATTCGTAAAAGGCAGCCTTGGCGGGGTCCATGGCAGCATTGTTTTGCCAGGCCTCGGGCACCATGAGCATAACTGCTTCTGGGAGCGACAGGACGCCGTTAATCATGAGAAGCTCGAGAACGTTGTCAAAAGCAGCCGAGTCAGAACCACCGTCCTCGACGATGGGGTAGAGAGAATCAAGCTCTTCGCCGAAAACATCGGATTTCAGCACACCTTCGCGCGCCCTCATCCAGTTCTTGTTACCTCTGAGAGTGTTGATTTCACCGTTGTGAGCGGCCCACCGAAGCGGTTGCGCGCGGTCCCACGAAGGGAATGTGTTTGTGGAGAAACGCGAGTGCACGAGGGCAAAGTGCACCTCGTAGTCGACATTGACTAGATCATGGTAGTACTCGTACACCTGAACGGGGGCCAATTGACCCTTGTAGACAATGTTCCTGTTGCTGAGAGAGCAGAGGTAGAACCAGTTGGCCAAGCCAAGCACATGTGTAGCCCGCTTGCGCAAAACGTACAATTGTTTCTCAAAGTGGCGGTCATCAAACTTTTCGGGGTCGGTGATTTCAGGTTTGTTGCCCTCGCCGTAGGCCGAACGCAGCACAACGAATGGCTGCATGATGGTGGGCTCGCGCGACAGGGCAGCGGGACCCAGGAGAGTCGAGTCGCGAGGCACCTCACGCCAGCCGAGGACGCGGAGACCGAGCGAGGTAGCGATATCCTCGAAAGACGCAATGGAGTCTTTCAGGGTGTCGTTGTCCGGCTTGAAGAAGAGGTTACCGGCGGCATACTGTCCCAGAGGGGGGAGCTCCACTCCGGCCTCACGAGCAAAGTTCTTTACGAAGAACTTGTGAGGGATACTGGTCATGACACCAGCACCGTCACCGTCGCGCACGTCTGAGCCGACGGCTCCACGGTGAGTCATGTTGCACAGCAAGCTGCGGGCTATGATTAGCGTTAGTATAAGCCCAAAAAAGACGCAGAAAAAAAGAAGAAAAAGAGAGAGACAGAAACATACCATCGCTAACGATCTTGTGGCTCGCCTTGCCCTTGATATGGCTGTACATTATCATTATTAGCTGTCAGTAAGAGAATCGCAGGAATGCAAACTTACGCGGCGAAGCCTACACCACAAGCATCCTTCTCAAGCTCAGGGTTGTAGAGACCCTGTTTGGCAGGAAGCGCATCAGCCCAGCCAAAGCCCTTTTCCGATCGATACTCAGTATACTGCTGAGGAGCTTGCTCGTCAATTATTTCATTTCCGTAGACTTCCTCCAAGAGACCCATTCTTCCGCCGGTGACCGACAGAGAATGCGTTCGAGAAAAAAAAGTGTTCTATAAAAAAAAAACTTTTGGCAGAAGAACGACGATGTTGTCTTCTGATTTTTGTAGAGATTGCGATGGGAGAGAAAAAAACTGCTCTGTTTTTTCTCTGGTGAATTTTTGGATTGCTTTCCTCGAGTCGCCTCGTTGCCTGAAGCAGAGCGATAACGGAAAGGGAGCGGGGTGAATGCCGATAGTTGTCGTCACGACGACTGGGGTGGGTCAACAACTGTTCGCAGCGTGTTGGAGGCAGGGAGTGAAGCAATCGACCCAGCGTGTGGAAGTGAAGTGAAGTGAAGAGAGAGAGAGAGAGAGAGAGAGAGAGAGAAGGAAGAAGGAAGGAAGAGAGGAGGAGAAAGTAAAATAAAATAAATAATGGAGGAGGGGCAGGCGCCGGATTGGATTAGGCCGGGTGGTCGTGAGGAAGGAGGGAGGAGGCCGGATTCCTTCGTGGACTGCGTACTCCGTAATAGGCTGTAGGTAATAGGTTCTGGTAACTGCGAGCGACTAGGTAATTTATTAAATTGTGAAAAAAATATTGTGGGGATTTTTCCTTTCTTTTTCGTTTGGTCGAAGTCGGGGATCGTGGCAAATGTGGTGTCTGCTTACAATTGCTTGACGCTGGCTGGTCTGTATGTACGGTCGTGTATCCGCGGACAGTCTTGGCTTTTTAACCAGAGGGTAATAAACTAATAATACACAGTATTTAATACTATACATATAAATATTCTTTATACTTCCTAATTGATGCAATTGTCTATTACGTATATACAGAGCACGTATATACAGAGTCGTATGTCTACATAATATACGGCTCTCCATGACTATAAGCCTTAAGATAGTGAGAACCCCGCTGCATAGCTGCAGCTGCCTGCACGCATTAGCGTAATCTATCCCGCTGACAATACGGCGTAATTTTAGGAGGCCGCCGACCGGAGCGCTGCAGGAGCTGCCCGGCCACTCACAGCGTTTCGTGCACGCGAATTGATTTGCTTTCCTGCCCGGCCGGAGCGGAAATTTCCAATACACATTAGTGTGTAATTAATTTGTAATTAGTTTACAGGCGGATATTTCTTGCATGTGTCTGTTCGGCCGAGTATTCAACCAATACGTACCCCCTCCACTGTCCTGCCTGTCCTGTTCCGCTGCATGCATTCAAATTTCAAGCTATCTAGTATCGCGACTAGTCGCGACAATAATATTGTGCTATTATTATTAACAGCGGCCACCTCAGTCACGACTCACCAGTGACTCACTGCGTTGCTAGACCTAACCCGAGTATGCATACCCCGCTCGCAGTTATCTTGCTATCTTGCCTCTGTCAACAGTCAGCATCACTTTGTATCTCACGATCGACAGCGTCCGCCGTACCTACAGTAAACAATAATTATCGATTGATGCATCGATACATGTACGCCGCTTGCAGTGCCGAGCTTGGATGCTCCCGCTTCGGGAAACCGCCTGGGACCAATCAGAGCTGTATTACCGCAAGGTAATAAATACCCAATAAATACAGTATGTATTCGGAATACAGCAGGGACGTGCATGCAGCTAGCCGATGCACTGGCCCGAAGATCCATACAAATCTAACTACGGAGAACGGAGCACACCCCGGCATAGCTGTACCCCACGCTGCTTTTTTTTTGCCAAGGATATACATACATATACTATACATACATAATACGGAGGACCATTCTATGTTGTTGATCAGTGCATAGTTTTGTCAATTTGTTAATTGAGTACTCACTTCAATTCTGGCTACTTAATTCCCTAAGTAGTAGTAGTTAAGTCTGTTAGCTACTCCGAGAGTCCGTACTGTTAGTTAGATCTAGCTAGGCACGTGATGCCGCTCCAACCGATGTCGGGCGGGAGCCGCAATGCAAGCCGCAGACGCGATTGGCTGGGCGCACTCACTCCCCAGAATAAGAATTATCAAATTGGAACGGTCATCTTATCGTATCTACACTAAGTATGCAGTGTTTGTATAGGTACGGTGCCCTCATACTTGTCTATACTCCGTACACTTACAGAACAGCTACCACCGTGCCATCGGCAGCATCCAGCCGGACACACACCACCAGTCCGGCCTCCACCGTCTCATTAACTGTACAGACTCCATACAGGCTACGAGTAGACAACATGTTACCTGAATGGCCATGTAGTATGACTGCCACTAGCATGACCTGCCACGCAATCATGTTGACACGCCATGCTCATCCCCGCTCATCTCCTTTCTATACGTAGTCGCACTTCGTAATGGATGCACGTATTAAACAGGCATGATCATCCTGACCAAAAAATAAATATGCGTCAACACACTCCGTATGTGAAGCAGTCACATGATGCCATACAATATTGCATTCCGACGGCGTCCTCCGCAACGCTGGCTGCCTGTCTTGGCGCCCGAGTCCTCCCGAGTCCAGCCTTGCCGTCCGCTAACACTGTTCGAGCTCACCGGGCCTGACTTTTTTTCTCGGGAGATTCCGGAATCGACCTACTCTTACTGCCAGACGACGAGTTGATGCCTGAAGACTAGGGCTTGCGAAAATCGGAGTGACTTGGACTTGCTCTTGTACTCGACAGGAGACTCGAGACTCGATCAGCCCACAGCCGACTCGACACTCGGCGGAGTAATACTGGTACAGTATTCATGTGAAACGGAAATAATCAAATAATTTACGAGTCGTACGTACGCAAGCACGATACAGCTAAATCATGAAGATATACGCAGTTTCCACTAGTTTCTATAGAATCTATACTTACTACGCCTAGGTACGGCCAGCCAATGATAGGTCGTGTATTAATATTTAGCCGGCAGAATAAGGCGGCGTAGGACAAGGGTCAAAGGATTGCAATTCATGACGAGTATATATGTATATATATATGCGTATATGCGTATATGTGTATACACAGTAAATGTTAAAAGAATAAAACGCCCATACTTTCGATATATTTATTATTTGAAACGATAAAAAATGGAGAAAAGAAGAGACTCAAGGGATGCACGACAGCCTGACCGCCCGCGAACTAGGAACCGGCAAAAAGCAGATACAGAACAGCTTATCGCGACCATCACCGAGGACATAACAATCAACAACAACAGACTTTGCATTGCGATGACAGGACCGCGCTATTAGTCGCGTCTAAGGTACTAGGTAGCGGTCGCACGACGGGTCATTTGATATACCACAAACCTCGATTCGGTCTTCGGTCGATTCGTTGTTTACACCCGAAAAGACAATGCTCTCCCTCCCCCTCGTCGCGCCTCGCGATGTAAGTCTTCCCATTCCAATACCTGTGCCAATCTGACAGCGCAGTCGCACGAACTCTGGTTCACCTCCCGCTTCTCCAACGGCTTCGGCAACAGCAGCAACAACAACAGCGCCGACTCAGCATCCCGCCGCCTGCACAACAACAACTCCCATGGCCAGCAACCACCCCCCTCAACGCGCGCCCTTCTCTCGTCCGCCACGCCATCCGATAGTCTCGCGCTATTACAGCTCGAAGAACGCGCGCTGCGCCTGCGCAAAGAGAATGTTGCGTCGTTCGGGTGCGCGTGGATAAAGCCCGCGGGGTGTCCCAAGACGATGCTCGGCACGCGCGAGGAAGAGGCCGAGCGCGAAGAGGGGCTGGCGGCGGCGGCGGCGGAGGTTAATGTTGCTGCGCTGGCGGCGGGGGATGGGACGGTGGATGCGTTTGGGCAGCAGACGATGGAAGGGAATATTGGGGATGTTACAGGGGGTGGTGATGCAGGGGATGGGGGTGCGTTGGAGAGGGACTTGGATGATGATATTCCGGAGGCGGATGGGTTTGGGGATGATGAGGAGGAAGAAGGGTTGGTGGAGGAGGGCGAGGAGGGGTATGAGGATGGGGATGCGGAGGAGGAGCTTATGGAGCGGGATTTGGATGATGATATACCGGAGGGATTCCCCGACGACGACGATGATGACGACGAAGAGGATGAAGAGGATGAAGAAGAAGAGTTTGAAGAGCACTACGATAACGGCATAATGATCCGCGATCTGGACGAGGACATCCCCGAAGCAGACATGGAAGACGAAGACATGGAAGAAGGAGAAGGAGAGGGCGAATGGCAACACACCGACTCGGAAAACGACGACGACTCTGATCTAGAGGATACCGACGACACGCACGATCCATATGCAGAGCACATCCGCGGCGGCGTCGACGTCGGCATCACAGCCAACACGCAAACACCAGGAACCGCGCATACCAGAGCATCGTCCGTGAGAAGAAGACGACAGGACATTATCCGGCCAATGCTCCCCCCGCCATCAACATCAACAAGCACGCGGCGAACGCACGAAACAGAGGCACAGGCACGTTTTATCCAGCGCTGGAGCGGGGCCGGCTTGGAGTCGGATGCAGACGTGTTCGACACGAGTGCTATTACCATGGACGATGAGGACGAGGACCTGCGAGCGTCGATTATGGGGAGACACAGTCGGCCGCGCCAGAGCCAGGGCAGGTTTAGTCGGTTTATGAGGCGGGGAGGGCCGAGGGATAGTCTTGATTAATTATACATTTGTATAGATTAGGTATACGTTGTATTATAGTGTTAGATACCCAACAGATTCTTTTCGTGCATGTATACATATGTTTGTAGATGTACCAGATTAGATAAGATAGATACGTGCGTAATTGGCGCCGCTGATTGGCTGCAGCCGCCGTCAAAACATTAACGTCATCCGGGACTTTCCTACAATAATTAACCTCAACTCTCTCCACCTGAATAAATCCACGACATGCTTGATGCTTAGCAATAGCTAATAACGAGAAGATTAAAACTTGCAGTCTTTCACTTATCGCCTGACTACTGATTCGAGAGGCCCGCAATGCCGCCTGCCACTACAGCATTGGCCCGCGCACGAGCGCCGTCCTGTGCAGTTTATTCTTCGATACATCCAGCACAGACTGCGAGCGCAAGTGCAAGTACAAAGGCAAAGACATGCAGATGCCACACTCGCCGCCCCGGCCGCTGGTTCAGCCAGGTCTCCCGCAAACCGCTCGCGCGCCTGCACGAATCGCACAATGATCTAGACGCAGTGTTTTACTCTCGCGTATCACTATCGCCGTCTGCATCCACCAGCAACAGACACGACAAAGTGCTCAACAAAGCCTTCCGCTCGGAGCCTGGCACAAACGGCGACCACAAACCGCCCGACGAGCGAGTCTTGAAATTAGGCAAAAGTATGTTATGTCCCCCTCTTTGGCTAGGATCCTGCTGATAATGTATATAGCACTACGAAAATTGTCCCCCCTTCTCCCGACGATATTGATCACTGCCCTACCGAGCGACCTTCTCTCGCCGCAGATCACGCTGCACCTGTTCCCCTCGACGCACCCGCATTTGCCGAATGTCAAGGGCCGCGTGCTCTACCGTGCGGCCCTGTGGACGGTGCCCGTTGCGTGGAGCAGTTTGCCGCTGCTCGGGGATGTCAAGTTGCAGATCCTGAGCGAGCGTATGGTGCGTGCGGACTCTGTGCTGGGGTGCGAGCATTCAGCGGATTGCGGTGAGGAGAGGCTTGTTGTTCGGTGGCGGACGGAGCCGAGGGATAACAACAATACCAAGGCGGATAATGATAGTAATAACGGCCGGAGTATAAGTCTCGACTCACGGTCAAATAAAAACAAAAGCTTCAGCACGCTGCTCGGCGGCGACACGCCCATCTTTTCCCCCGGCAAGGAAGGCCGGTTCGAGGGCCTCTTCATCTTTGCGTTTGACGAGCAGGGCCGTATCGCCGGGCACACTATTGAGCATGCAGACCAGGCGGATGGATGGGACCGGACGCCAAAGTTTGTTACGTTGACGGACTGGTTGTTGGGCAAGGCCAGGGGGACGCTTGTCGAACAGCCTGCGTTGGCGCATAGCCATGCCCATGCTTATGCTCATTATGATCGGGCTTTGGCTTTGGGTAGGAAGACGTCTAGGCCGGGCAGTTGATTTATTCTGATTTGGACGAGATGTATCATAGTGTAGCCTATCCCCTCTCCGTTATACCCATAATTCATCCTATCCATACAGTACATATGACATACGTAGTGGTTAGGCTCGTCTAGGCTCTTTCAAAAACACAAACACCACCGCACCCACCCCCAACATCACGACACCGCCAGTAGTATACGCAATCTCCCTGCCCACCCACCAAAAAAACGAACAGAAACCCACCGGCCCCAGCGCCCGCCCTATCTGCCCCCAACTCCTCAGCCTGCCCAGCACAATCCCGCGCTCTTCAGCACCAGCCTCCAGACTGCCCAAGCTGTTCAGCCCCGTCACCACCGTCGCGCTGGTCACGGCCAGGAAGCAGGCCGCAATTTGAAGACCCTTGATGGAGCTGATGTTGGCAAGTAGGAAGAATGCGGCCGCGCATGCAACCACGCCGATGCGTACGGTCAGGAGAGGTGGCAGCCGGCGCACCATGGTCCCTTGAAGTATAGATGCGATGAGCCCGATGAGCCCGAGAATACGCCCGTTGACGGCGGACGGGTTCGCGTCGGCGGGGATCAGGCTGGCGGTCAGGAAGGGCAGCGAGAACTCCATGCCGGAGAAGGGGAGGAGGAACAATAAGTGAATAAGGTTGAGAACGGCGGGGCTGTTAGTATGTCTCCCTCCCTTCTTGCCCTCCTTCTTCTCGCCTGTTGCGTCGGCCGAAGCGTTCTTGGCCGTCTTAGACTCTGTCTGAATAAACCTGGGATGCGTCTCCGGCAACCGCGCCCACAAATACGCCGTCTCAACCAGCACCAACACCAACGACACGCCCGCCGCCGCCGCAAACGGATTCGCCTTGACAATCTGCACATCCGCCAGCGCCGCGCCCAGCGCCGGCCCAAACGTGAACGCAACACTAAAACACGCGCCCACCATCGCCATCGTCGCGCCGCGCTGGCTCTCATCACTAATATCCGTCGCAATAGCGTTTGCCATTTGCACGTTCCCCTCACTCAGCCCCCCGACAATCCGGCTGGCGAGGAAGGTCTTGAAATCGGTCGCTGCGACCCATAATGCCACACTAATTAAGTTGCCGAACATGGACCATAGTAAGGCTGTGCGCCGCCCGTGCCGGTCGGAGAGGTGCCCGATAACAGGCGCGGCGATGGCCTGGAGGAGCGAGAAGAGCGAGCCCAGCGCGCCGCCGAGCAGGATGATGTCGTAGCGCGAGGAGATGGGTTTGGAGAAGGCGTTTTTGTAGGCGTTGAGGTAGTGGAAGATGCGGTTTAGGAGGGCGGTGGGGCGCGGGTCGGCGGTGAGGTAGAAGTCGAGCAGGGAAGGGAAGAGGGGGAGGATGAATGTGAATGATATCTGCTGCTGTCAGTGGTGTTGAAGTTGAGGGTTAAGGGAGAGGCGTACCAGGTCGAGCAGCAGGGAGATGAAGATGACGCGCAGGACTTTGCGGCGGTGGGTTTGGTCGGCCATCTCTTCAGTTCAAGCTGGTTCGTTTAATTCGGCCTCGATATTCCAATTGCGTCGTATGTCAGTCGTATGTCAATCAATGTCCGTCAATGTCCGTCGTAAATGCTAATATATGTCATTCATGCCCTGCTTGTCTCAATAATCATGTCCGTCAGTTGTCAAGCATAGAATATGCAGACAGCTTAAAGATATGAAAGAGAGTGAGTGGTAATGACAGCTGGCGTTTCATGTTGTTATGTAGTCTTAGTTCTGCTGCGATATTTACGCTACGTCAGCAGCGTCAGCTTAGTCAGGCGGGCGGTCTAGCCTGTTGGGGCTTGGCGGTTAGGGTTAAACTTTGCGGGTCAACTCTATCTATTTTAAGTATCGATCTAATCAGATCATCTTCATACTCCTCGCAAATTACATATGTAGTTGGTTGTTATATGATCTGCAACATTCAAAGGTTGGGGTTCCGGCATGTCCATTCGGCGGGATGGTTAGTAGTTATGTCTTGAGTTCCTGATATATGTAGTGCCTTGGCATTGGGAGTATTAGGGCTTTCTATGATTGGAAAATATCAATGGATTATGTATTCAACCTTTTTATCTAACATAAGTAATTCTAGTGTAATGCAAATACCCTAATAAGCCTTAAGCCTACCTTAATAGTAGGCCTGATGAGAAACATCAACTCCAGTTCGAACCACAGACAAATAAATATAGCAATACAAGACATTGTGCTGTCCTGATTCGCCATGCATTAGTCGACGAGGGATACTCTTATAAATAGTAGAACTGTCTAGAGCCCAAGAAGTCAATTCTACGATGTTGACGAGCAACAGCGGAGAAGACTGTACAAGCTGTCCTCGCCTGGAAAACGGACAGAAAGAAGAGCAGGTTACAAGGCCATCTATACTAGGCTGTTCCGTTCCACGGTCAAGCCACCAGTGACAGATAGGTATCTTCTATTCAAGACAGTCCAACAAGTAACGACTAATTCCAAGCGGATTACCCAGTCAACACAACGCCGTTATAAATAGCCGGAACCTCCTGTCGTGCCCACGCCAGGCTTACTATATCATCAGCGACCGCCTGCGTATCTGTGTAAAGTGCCTTTTTCGATGACAGTCCGATGAGATACGCAGCAAGACCAGCAGTTTTGGCACAAGCTGTGAGTTGATTAGCCCCATTGAATTCTTTCTTTCAGATCAAAGCTCTGCGTTCGACGTACCTTGAGATGTTCCTTCTTGGTAATCCCAGTCTTGGACCCCTGAATTCCAGTAAGGAGCTGCAATGTTCTCGCCGGGGGCCCAAATCTTAAGGTAACTGGCAGAATTACTAAACGAAGATTGATAACCGATGTTGTCAACAGATCCAACAGTAAGCAGTGATTTCACATATTCTAAACCAGATGGGTCCGCAAATCGCCCAGGAAATTTGTATGTGCGTCCCTGTATTTATGTCAGCATAGTACTTGGTTAATATTGTAACAAGATTCCACCTACTCCTTCGTTACCTGCCGAAGCCACAGGCAAGATGCCAAGATCTACCAGATTGTTCAATTGTATCGACGCAAGAAGTGCAACGGGATCGTTTTCAGGTGAAGGCGCATACCCGAAACTCATGCTAAGAACGGCCAAGGGAGCAAGACTAGGATCTAACGCTGCAGAGCGTGATTTCCAATCGGCTTCTATCCAATCCAAAGCGTTTAGCACCCAGTGTGGTCCATCCTCCCAATCAAAGGAAATGGGGACAGGCGTGATCGATTTTGCGACTCCCTTGGTGAGTCCCGCCATCGCCGTCAGCATGCTAGTTCCGTGGCTGGTACCTAAGATACCGCTATCGCGTGGCGGCACCCAGCCGGTCGTTCCTATGACTTTGGGCGTGATTTTGCTCACAATCTGGATGGTGCCAGGAACCAAGGCCCAGGCCGAGAATTCCTTCTGTTGTCAGCACATATACCTAGTAGGGAGAGTACAGTACTCACCGGAAAGGTCATGTCAAACCTTCCAGAGTCGAGAATGTAAACAACGACGTTTTTGCCCCCCGTCGTGTCATATGTATATACGTTAGGGTAGGTCACAGGATCAGTACCATCCGGCTGCGAAATGAATGCAAGATCCAACGGCGCAGTTTCGCTGGTTATTAGGCCATCGCGCGCAGACAGTGTGGGAGTGAATTTAGCAAAATCAGTAGCATTGTATGTGGCAGTTCCAATGAAATCAGCGGCTGGGTTGACGCAGGAACCATACCGGCACTTGGCTGGAGCCGCTTGACACTAAGATTGTTGTTATTACAGCACGGAGAGAAGATCCATGAGCTGCCTACCTGTTTGTTTTGTGAGACCTGTATCCACTGAGAAGGGGTGAGATCTGCTGTCCAATACAGCACGCCCCTTCCGGCGTTGAGGGAGTTGTATGTGGCGAGGTTTGCCTCTGGGAAAGATTCAAGCAGCTCTGAGAGGGTATCTACATCAGTGCCATCGTGCGGGTGAACGACGAAAGTGTGTGCATCTTCTTCTTCGTCACTAGTGCAAGTTGACACGTATTTGTCGACGTCGGCAGATGACAATCCGACAGCGGTACCCACCGCGGGAAATGAGATATCAATCACACCCTCGGCTATGCTGGTGTCGTTACTGTTGTTGATGGCGGTGCTATTATCTTTGAACGCGTTGCAGGTCACTGTGTACCCCTTGTTTGCGCTGTCCATAGCGCCATAGGCGGAGACGTCGATCAATGGTTTATCGAATTTTCCAAATTCGGCTGTATCCATATTGATCAGGGGGTCAAGCTTGCCAGGGTGATACAAAAACGCAGCGCGGCCTCCACCCAGGATCGTCTGTCGTTTACTATAGCCGGCCGTTGTACTGTTTAAAGGAAGGCCACGCGTAGCAGAATAAGCTTGGTTATTGCCCGTGTTTAAGAAGTGAAGCTCATGCGGCGCACCGTTATAGCTTCCATTGCCCACAGACGTCCATGTGTGCAACGGAGCACCTTCTACCAACATGCAGTGGGTGGTGGTGCAGTTACCAGACGCTTTCCAATGCGAATGGGTGGCAAAGTCATAGTTAGTGCGGGCTTCGATGTCTCGTTTCGCAGGGCTGAGGGCGTATTTGTCGTTCAAGATAGAGAGCATCAGGATCTCGACGATTTCGCCGACACAGCCAAGCGTAGTTCCATTCCCACCCGGAGTCACTAAAAGCAGATGAGCAGTCAGATATATAGAATAACAGAATCAAGTAGTAAAGACGAGGATCTTGTAAAGGTTGTAAGAATATGCTCACCATCATCACATGAAACAGTCCCAATGTTTGTCGAATCTAGCAAGGTCACGTCCAAGCTTAAATCCGCATTCTCATCCGACACGTACGTGAAGAAGTCCCCGGGACTGTACGTGGCATCCTCCTCGACATAATCCTCTAGGGTAGGCAGGGTCGGGATAGTACCCTCTTCATCTGGGTTGATGGTGACCGAGGACAAGCATGCGTCCGGCGTAGGACAGTAGCCGTGAGAGCAAGTGAAGTTGCAAAGAGGGCCGTACGTATCAGCATCAAGCCCAGTGTCAGCATAGCCAACGATCGTTGGGTCGAAAGTTGGCGGAGTAGACCGCGTCCCATTCGAAAGACACGTACACGGCTCAGGGCAAAACCCATATCCGCAACTAAAGTCGCACAATCCGCCATAATTGCCCTCCCCAGAGCCAGAAGTGCAAGCCACATTAGACACACAAGCATCAGGGCAGTGCTCTCGGTTGCAGCTAAAAGTGCATAGATCGTCAAGGGGTTTGCTCCAGGGATCAGATGTGAAGTTGGCTGAGCCAGCGTAGACCTGCCCCGTAAAGAGGACGAGATCTCCTATTTCTGTAACTGTGCAAGCTGCAAGCGGACAATATCCGTATTGACATGTGAATTCGCAAAGATCGTCGAACGCAGCATTATCACCATTGCCTGTACCTGCTGTTGCTGCATTGGGATTAAAGGGAGAGACGGTGGGTGTAGGCGCTGGGACGTCGTCTGTTCCACAATGATCCGTATCAAGATATCCATAAGTGCAACCGAAATGGCAGATTCCCTCATAGACAACACTAGCATTAGCTAGAGGGTAGCACTGCGTTGCACTCGCGGTTGGGAGATCTGGTTGAGGGCCTATTGCCGTACACCTGCATGCCGTGTATGGACCTATAATCAAATTAGCAATTTACCTAAATACAAAGGCATATCCTCTACCCATTTCCCAGCAAACCTGCTAAGAACGTTCCTTCCTCTGACAGGAAGAAAACTTACAGTAACCAAGAGAGCACGTAAACTCGCATAAATCTGAGAAACCTTCGACACTTGTGCCTGCTGTGCATACGTAGTCCTCGATTGACATGGCAGTTCCCTCGTCTGCCGCCACGAGCTCGTAATCAGTCCACATATTGTAATTCACAAACCCACCTGTGCAACTGTCAGAGATGACACCCGTAGCAGACAGGATCGTTATTCCATAATGCCTAATATCAATATTGACATCTCCAGTGAGACCGGTAAAGCTGGCGTTGCCCAGAAGAATTGATGCTTCTCCAGGTCCACCGGGGATATAATCAGACCAAGTGGAAGTAACAAGACTACCCCCAATTGTCACAATTGGGTCATCTACCTCCTGGGCAGTAACCACGACAAAGTAAACGTTATCTGAGAACGCCTCATTTGGCGGAAATTCAAGTTGCAGCTGGCTTGCGGTATTCACCGTTGTGCCGTTTGTCGAACAATCAACATTGGTCGACGTACCCCGGCCCCAGGCGACGATAATATTACTTGGGATTGACGTTTTGCCTGTCTTGTAGAGGGAAATAAAAGCCGGCAAAAGATAGGTCCAGCCATCATGATCGAAGCCCGACACGTAATCGAACGGAGCTTTTCCAAGACTTAGGACTGAATCAGATTGAGTTGGGTCGATGGGCGCAATATAGTGACTTTCTCCCCAGTCATTCCAGGTGATGATTTCAACGTAGTCGGGCTGCAAGAATAATACTTCTTGCCAGCGATCATACCACAGGCGATCTCCTCTCCACGCCCAGTTTTTGTCATAGCCCCTGGGAATAGTATCAGTATCCAAGTCATTCAAAATGTCCGCGTCAACAAGAAAAGCAAGAAAGGAGATACGAGAAACGGAAACATACGGCAGATTTGTGTAAAACATTGGAGACACTCCCATCATATAGGGAGGTCCTGTATCACCACCATCTTTAAGGACCTGCAAATACGAAGCATCGACCCAAGTAGTCGAGTCCCCAGGTCCCCATGGCCAAGCCGCCCAACCTGATGTCCCAAGTCAGTATGATTTCATTTTCAACGGAAAGAACAAAAAAGAATTACTAAAAAGCCCATCTGCAATACCAAGATCCCATGCCGGGCCCGCCCCAAGAGATGACCAGTCCGGCATAAAGAAGACTCCATATTGTGATTTAAGATCAACCCAATCTTGTGCGTTTGCTGGTCCTTCGAATGTAGACACCAGAGGTTTTCCACTATCTGTAAGAAAGTATCCAGAGTCTCCAACATACTCGCCCAAATACGAAGCGACATCCGCTGCGGGCCATGGACCACCGCCAGCATAATCGAAGGAAAAGAACAATTTGAAGTCTGTATCCAGTCCTGCAACCGCTTGAAATGCAGTAGAGACAGAGTTGCTGACATTTGCATCTCCGTAGGCTATATTCAAGGCAAATGCGTCTATGCCCATGCTAGCTGCAGCGGAGATATCGATTTGCCAATCTTCAATTCCATAGAATGCAACGTTTCCAACCTAACGAAAGTATTTAGCATTTCACTTTGATTTGCAGGCAAGGTGCAGGCAAGGTGCAGGGCAACGGCGCTGTGGAGAGTGTTCTACCATAAAATGTGCAAACGCAGCTTTTGACTGAACTTTGCCAAAGCATAGCAATGCCCCGAGCATAAACAAAAGACGTCTCATCTTGAAAGCACAGCTGTAAACACAGCTGAAGTTTGCGCTTGTTGAGATGGGTAGAAATATTCTCTCGATGGGATTGGAAAACTATCTATATATACTTATTTCCTGCCTGAGAATCTATATTAATTTCTAATCATAGCTGACAAGTTCGCTGACAAGCTAGTCAGGCAATATAAGCAGTAACACAAGGTTTTCAATAAACCCCAATCTATCCAATCAGAGGCCCCCGTTCGTATAGATCGCGCAGCCCTAACCACCTCATAGGCCAGTTCGTATATCACAATCAATATATCATATCAACCGACTGAGGTCGCTACTATAAACACAGCTGGAACCACTCTCCTCCTCCACATCTGTAAGAAAGAAAAGATATCACCATGCACGCCCTCCACAACGCCCATCTGGGACAACGACACCTACGCCTCCAGATCCCCCTCGCGCCCCAAGCTGAGCGCCGGAAAACAGTCACAACCACCGCGCGGTAACCAAACCAGCCTTTCAAAACCCAAGTCACGAGGTTCATTGCACAGGGAAGCGGCATCGACCAAGTTTCTAGACATAGCTGACAAGCCAGTCAGTCAATATAAGCGCAGTAACATATAAGGTCTTCTAATATACTATCTAGCCTTCAGAGGCCCCCGTTCGTATCCCCGTTCGTATAGATCGCGCCAATGCGTACTAAAGACACAAGTTCCCAACCGAGGGGATAATAAGAATAGTAGTGTACCCTGGTAAATTGAGTTGACCGTGTTCCATACAACTACAAGTGCACTTTCTCCAATGCTACGATACGTGTAACCGCTATCTCGTACTATCTATCTACAATTCAGTGTTTTGTGTACTTCTCAAATCTACCGACTTGGGTGGATACTGTGCAATAAGCCACTGCCTAGCTGTCCAGATGGTTTTATTATTGTTGAAATAGGTCTTGAAGTTTTGAACTGTCAGATAATCAGCCGCTCTTCGCTTGTACTGCCGACCATCCAATCAGAAAGCGTTCATTCCTTTCTGTCTGCTTAAAGCTGATTCATTAGAGCTCAGATAGGCTTAGTAGAGTACATAGCCCGGATAGCTTCGTTTGCTAGTTTTGTACGGAGTATGCCATACTGTTTTCTCCGATTTCCCAGCTTCGGTACACGGAAGCATTGTCGATTACCGATCAATTTTAACGTCGTAGTTAGAGTCTAACTGAGAATCCGAGCGGATTTATGCGCTGCCAGCACCATATTCGGGATAGCCGTGAAGTAGCCCTGTCAGTGGTCACTAACAGGGACCTAGCCTAGGAATGAGTGGTTTATTAATTCTTCCTGCGGCTGAGAAAATGGAAACTCTTGCTGCGGCTGAGAACTTAGTACATACTACATAATACACGCGTGTTTGTTATATACGCAGTGGGATCATGGGGATGAGATGAGGTTGAAATTGGCTCGGGTACATATCGGGGACACGGAGAAAGACAAGACCGAGGCCGCGATGGCATTGTCAGCGCTTAGTCAAGCGGCCGATCTAGCCTGTCATCTTAGGGCTGGGACAACTCTATTTAAGTATACTAGCACTATATTGTTCTTATCTACGGAGTAAAAAGGATGCATATGCTGATTTTAGCTACCTATGCCCAGGCCTGTAGTCTTGCAAATGTCGTGCAAATGTTCATTTGGCTGGTATTTTATGTCTTGATGTTTCCAAGTATCCTATTCTACCATCAATTTTAGCTGGATATACTATGGGTCCAGATCTTATACTTATTCTGTCCTATCGAGATACTCAGTTTAAATGAGTGATCAACAAGTCAAATTTTAGACACAGAACCCCTATTTCATACGACACTGGTTGGCTTGGTATTATATACATTAATTCTTCGTTGAAAGTAATAGCAACTCCTGCAAAATCAGGTGCAGTAATATAAATACGCCTCTTCAAGTTTCCCCGTGGAACAGTCGATTCGCTAGAAACGTAAACATCAGCCACACCTTCGACATATATAATGAAATGAACTTACCATGCATTCCTTGAACCCCACCACACTCTCTTCTTCTTCACTTATCCGCTGCACCTGCTTATCAGTTATCGTATCTTCATCATACGTCTCTGCTCGGTCAAAGTCCAACCAAACCACTCGTTCAGCTGGGTCGTCCCTGACAACCATCATATTCCGCGGCTTGGGATCATTATGCAACACAAACGCTTTGTGGATTTTCTGTACCCCGTCTATGAAATTGTCCATTCGTTTTTCGGAAAAGTTTTCCAGTGTAATCATTTCCATGCCGGGGATGTACTCTATGAAAATCGCGCTAGGCGGGTACTCGTCATCTAGAAACTTGTTGAGATAGTTTGTAGAAGAGAAAAGAGTGGCATCGAACTTGCGCATTAGGCCGAGGAAGTTGGGCACGATGCCGAGGTCACATAACCCTCGCTCTTTTAATCGGCGGTAAGCCTTCGACTCGAGAATGTGAATGTCCAGTTCGCGGTCTTTAGGTTCGTAGTATCGAGGAGGACCTCGTCCATGATGCTGCACATATTAGCGTCTGGATATAATATGATGCGAACTGGAATTAATGTTACCACTTTCATAATGCATGCTTGGCTACGCACGACCACGAGGAATACATCACTGAACTGCGTGGTGGAAAGTCTCTTTTTGATGCTTATTTCTGAGGGAGTGACGTCGGGCAGGTCTGTGGGTTGTGTGTTCTGGACAGTGAGCATTGGATTGTCAGCCACGAATGAAGCCATAGACAAGGCTATATCAATTGAATAGATAGCCAGGATAGGGGGACAAACACCAGGATTCAACGAGCAATACAACTCGTCCGCAGTTGCCTCTCGCACCGTGGCATATACCCCCTCACGCACATACCTAGATAGTCAGCCAACTTCTCACCTCGGGGAAGATTCACATACCACCCCCCCTCGCCCTCCTCCGAAGCCAACATCCCAAGATACCACAACGCCAACAACACCGTCATCTGCGGCTCCTCCGCTGTCCCACCAGCCGCAAACAAAACGGGGCTCGCAACCTGCACACTTCCACCTCCCTCCCCCTCCATCCGTCGCAACACCACCAACTCGCGCTCACTCAACACAAACCCATACCGTGAATGATGCTGTTTTGCATGGTAGTGCGCCTCGGCCAGGCCGTAGCGATACAGCTCCGCGTCTGACGCAGCTGATCCAGTTGCAGTTGCAGTTGCAGATGATGACATGGCTGAATTCCACTCCCAAGACGGCTTGACGACGCCCGGCGCCCGGTTTGCCCTGGATGGTGCCGAAGAGGAGACGTCGAAGAACGCCAAGCCCGGTACATGTTTCCGATCGAAGATATACGCTGCTTCGCCTAGGTCGAACGACAGAGCAGCTTTCCTAGACATGCTTTCCGTCTCTTTGAGTAGAGCATATCCCGCGCGCAACCCCCGGCGCACGCGCGGCACCACGTCGCCCAGGACCCTCATCCTGAGCATGTGCTGCGTCAGGATATCGCGCGGCGGCGAGTCAGGGCAGGGGTCTGCGCGCAGAGTGGCCTGGGACAGAGCATGTCCGTATTTTTGTAGTATGGTGGATAGATTAAAGTCGGTCCACGGCGTGATGCGGCGGATGTCATAGGCGGTGTATGGCGTGTCGGTGTAGTTGGGGTTAAGGGCTGGGTCGTGGGCAGGGCTGGCAGGGATTGTAGGGAGGGCGAGTTGGAGATAGGAGAGGAGAGATGTTGTGTCCATTTTGTGCTTGAGGGTCAGGAATGGTGGGATGGTTGAGATGGTTGTTTCAATTGGCGGTCTGGAGGTGCATCACATGATTGATATCAACATACTACGGCTGTAACCCAAAAAGTGTGCAAGATCTAGGATGGTAAGAAGTAGGCAGCAAGGTGATCAGGTACCGTGTAGGCGAGGAGGCAGATACAACATATGTACATTGTATGCAAACAACATCGGAATTCATGGACCTACTTCTATTGACAGCGAAATCAGGACATATCTCCCTTCATCACCACGACTACCATAGTTTAAGTTAAGTATAAGAATAAAAGATACATGAATCATCATGGCAACATAAAAAAGTAGAAAGAAAAAGAAAAGATGCACGCTTAATGACAAGATATGACTTTTTTTGTTGCCAGCCTGACCGTATGATGACAAAATAACAGGACCAATCCAACCCGTCAACCCTTTAGTGTAGAACCTTTTAGTGAGTAGAAAGAAAGAGTCTTGTCCATGCATCAACCGTACCAACGCCTAGCATCCGGATATGATAATGACATACAAGAAAGGTAGTCGTGATGAAGAGATTTGATATGTGCCGTCGAGCGGGTAGATCGTCGTGTACATCAGAAGATGCGTTATTGCAACCGATGTGACATTTAGTTAGTTGCAACAGCTTCGCGGGGAGTGCCTTGAGGAGCAGCTCCATGGCCACCACGACCACGTCCGCCCTTGAATTCGCCGCGTCCACGGCCTCGACCGCGGAACTCGCCTCGCCCACCACGGCCGCGGAAGCCATCACCCCTGCCGCGTCCGCGTCCACCGCGTCCACCGCCACGGACGCTGTTCTGTCGCTGGTGGTGAACCACCTGCTCGAAACCGTCGCCTCGCTCGGCCGGAGCAGCGCCGGTGGGCACATCCTCGGCCCAGCTGGTAGCCTGAGCTGTTGCCGATGGGGATTCGATTTCGGCAGGGTTGCTGGGCACCTCCACCCATTCGTCACCAGAGGCCTGGGGTTCCCAGCTGGCCGCTAAGGAGTTTGCGCCGTCGCCAGCGGCTGTCTGTGTGGGCGCGAGAGCTGGTTCCGTAGTTTGATCGGTGTTTCCGGCAGAGCCAAAAGCGCTGGCGTCGGCAGAAGCGGACACTGTTTGATCTTGAAGCTCAGTAAGGCCAGCATTAGCGATAGTTGGGTCGGTTTCAGCCACTGGCTCCTCAACTGGAGCTGCCGGGGCTTGCTCTCCAGAGAGTTCCTTCACTTTGCCATACGTCACGTCCAACACCTGACCATCGATGCCAGCGACCTTCTCGTCCGATCCGCTGATAAGCTTGAACATGGACTCGACGGCCTCGTCATTCCCACCGTACACCTGCAGCAGCACACCCTCAAAAGCCTGGCTATCAGCAGCCGCGCCGTCACCCGCACGCCTAAACGAAGCGGCAGCGCGCAGAAACTGGCTGAGCGTAAGCAACTGCTCGCGCACAGTCTTTTCCTGGGACTCCTTCAACTCGGCCACAGCCGCCTCACGAGCAGCCTCGAGCTCTTCCTTGTGTGCGTTTTCGAGGGCGGTCTTTTGGCTGACGAGGCGCTCCTCGTAGTGTGCGGCGAACTGCTTGTATTGGTTGATTTGCTCCTCGATCTGGGCGACTTGGGCCTGCAAAGCGGGTTTCTTTAGGAGCTGGGCGCGCTGGTCGGCGTTGATTTTCTTCTCGGCGACGAGCAGGTCGAGCGGTTTGCCGGGGTATTCTGCGACGATGGCGTCGACCTTTGCTGTGGCGTTCTACACTATTAGCTGTCATCGATGCGCAGAGGGACGAATGGGGGAGCTTACGAGTTTCTTCGAGGCATTGCGCAGGTTTCTGTAAACATTAGATATCCATCTTATAATAGAATGCACATAGAAAGAGACTACCGTTGAAGCTCCTTGAAAAAGCCCGTCTCCAGATCGTCGCCGTTGACAGACTCTGGCTTGGCGTCGAGATCAGGGTTCGACGGCGTGGGAGTGGACACGGCGCCGTTTACAGCGTCGTTCTTCGCACGCTTCTTCTTGGACGACTTGACGTCGGACTGTGTAGGGGGGTTGTTGATAGCAGACATGGCGAGGCGGAGTCGTGTGGTCGTGTGTGGTCGTGTCGCTGATAGTGGATGATTCTGGAGTGAGGATGAGAGAAGTTTTGTTTTGTTAATAGAAGTGGATGCAAGAGATAAGAAGGTAAGAAGGTACAGAGGTAGATACTGAGAGAAGGTAGAGCAGAGAGAGAAGAAGGTGTGACAGAAGTCGATGGAAGGCGATCCAAGCTTGTCTCCGCTTGAATCTTGGCTGGGCTGACTCAGGCTCCACTTCAGCCTGGCCGTCACGATACATACCCTATTGGGCTATTGGTTATGAGTACATATATTCATATCATCCAGCTTTACGCAGGCAGCTCTGTCACATTCTGAACTACATCTGAACTACGTGGCAAAGAATTCGAGAACGACTTTGTACTTTGTACATCTTGTAGAATAACAACACCAAAACTGAAACCGAAACAACCAACGCCAAACACCATATCCCTCCTATCCAGTGCTGTGCCTGCCTAATACCCAATGCATCCTGTTCCTGTATATCAAACGCCACCTATGCTCCTTCTGCTCTGCTCGAGAAAACTACCCCCTCATCTTCCGCAACGTCATCTGCACCCATCAGCCATGCCAAACAAACACAAACACAAACACAAACAAAGTAATGAAAGTATTGTAAACGCACCTCCGTAACCCTCCGCACACTCCTCGCCGAAACCCCCTTTTCGCCCGCCTTGCGCGACCGAATCGACGCCTCGCGCATGAGTCTAACCTCGTCAGCTTTGCCTCAGGCACTGTTGGTAACTAATTCATAGGGGGACGCACTCTTGCATGAATAGCATGTAATCGAGGAAGATCTAGCCAGTTAGTCTTTTTCCTTTCCTCTTTCTTTTGTTTTTGTTCAATGAGAGGGATGGGAGGGGGCGTACCAAAACGTCCGCGTTCTTGCTGATGTTGCGCCCGGCATGCGCTTTGACGATGCGCTTGAGTGTGCCACGGGGGTAGAGCTTTTGGGCGGGCATTGTGATTTGGATGGAAGTGGTAGGTCGAGAGAGGTTCGAGTGCAATGATTGTTGTTCAGTTCGATGCTGCGGAGGATAAATAGCAGAGGTGTTGAATCTTTGATGCTGAGCTTGACCACAGAGAGATGTTTGTTGATGTGGGGTAAGCTGTGGCCAATCAGCGGCGGCCGGTAACTACATGACATCAGCTACTAACCGGTTAGCTTTATCTATGTACTCATTCTATGCACTATTCATCACTCTCTATGTATTCTATATATAATTCTATATTCTATTCTTCTGTAATACGATCACCGCATTGTCCAGCTCTTCCAGCTCTTCCACGCATAATACCCCCCTACCGCGCCCAATCCCAGCCGCCACACCGCAAACACCGCCATCGACAGCCGTAGTCGATCGTAGTAGCCCTGTAATAATATAGCAGTCGCATACTGGTGCCCGTCATCCTTCTCTGCTCGATTCACATGGCCCCGGTCCGCATGCTCGTCCACTGACAGCGCCATGGTCGAGTCGTCAACGGCCGTTTGGCTGGGCCGTCTGGCAGTTTTCACTTTCACTTTCTCGGCATTCCGCTTGCGGATGGAATACGTGAGCAGACTCACGAGTGCGCGCAGATCTGGCGCAGTAAAGGTTGGCGGGCGCCACAGGTCCACTGCGTTGTGCGGCGGGAGGAGGTCCAGGAAGTCCGCCATTATGCCGAGTGTCAGGCCCCAGAGGAGTAATTCCCTGCTTTTGTCGCCCCGGCTAGCTTGTGGAGCGACGGCCCACGGGTTTAAACGTTGGAATATGCTGATTTTCTTTTGGGTAGAAGGTTCTGGTAGAAAACCGGGCACGGAGCTGCAATGTAAACTCTCCGTGGGCAGCAGGCTCAAGGCTGAGAACTCCATTAACCCGGTCATCCAGCGCGAGGCCCCTAGTCGCAGCAGCAGGCTTTGCTGGGCGTAGCGCGAGGAGACGTTGACGTGTTCGACGGTGCGCATTGACGGTGACAGTAACGCTCGCAGCGAAACCCAGTGCGTGGACGCTACCTCTGTTGGCTGCAGCGTCAGGGCTGGCGTGTTGCTTGACGTGAGCAGAAATATAAACGGGCATAGCACCATCAGTCTGCCAATTAGCTTGATACCACAAATACGGATAGAGGGACATACGGAACACTCCCAAACGACGTCGTAACAACCCGCTCCGGCAGGTTCCCGACATAAACGAGGTCTTCTGTATTCAGATCGAGGCCAATCTCCTCCCACGCCTCTCTAACGGCCGTCGCCTTGTCATCCGCATCTTCGGGGTCTCGCTTTCCGCCCGGCAGCGCGACATGGCCCGTCCAGCGGTCGCCAACCCTCGAAGTCCGTTTGATAAAGAGCAGCTCCGGATCGCCGTGCTGCACCCAGTCCTGCGCAAAGAACTGCTCTAGCTGCTGCGGCGTGGTAGCAGATTTATCGGTCTTGAGAGTAGATTGCGCCTGGTGGTGGTATTCAGGGCGGACGCGGAATATGACGGCTACTGACGCACGGCGTTTGCAGTCTGGTGGGTTCGAGACGTAGGAGCAGGGGTTGTGGTAGCGGCTGAGGAGGGCTTGGTAGAAGGATTGTATTAGGGTTGAGTCTGGTGATGGTGATTCTGCCATTGTTATTGTTATCGAGTGCAGCTGTTTATGTGTTTGGACGATATATGGTGTATGCTTGATTGACCGATCTATGCTTATATTGCAGAGACAGCACACAGCGGATAGAATTGATGCTATCAATAAGCAGACAACAAATAAGAGTGTTGAACCGTGAACGAATGTACTCAAGTAAACCAAGTCGAGCTGACGGAATTAAGCCGAGGCTACGCTGTCTGTTTGCTTTGTTTGTCTTCGGCCCACAGCAGTAGCCAACCAATCAGAAGAAAGACATTCGCGCCCATAAACTCGTCCGATGACAGCACGTGCCCCTCGATGATGAAACCAAGCGGAGCTTTTCTCCAGCCTTTCTCCAGCCATTTTTCTCATCTCTACTCTCCATGTCCTGACATTGTGACTGGACTGCTCGTAATTCACGAGTAGCTTATTACTTCGTCAATTGGAAGAGAAGAACAGCTTCAAAGGTTCAAAATGCGCTTCGGCAAAACGCTCAAAGCGGCCATCTACCCTCCGTGGGACGGCAAATACATCGACTACGCCAAACTCAAGTCCCTCCTGCGCGAGCGCGACCTGCAAGCCGACGACGACAGCGACAGCGAGACGCAGCCGTGGACCGAAATCGACGAAGAGTCGTTTGTGCAGGAGCTCATCAACGTGCAGCTGGACAAGGTCAATGCGTTTCAGTCGGAGACGTCGCAGCAGCTGCGCGAGCGCACCAATGCGTGCGAGGCCAAGCTGATGCCGCTGGCTAGGGCTGATGGACAAGATACAGCAGACGATAAGAAAAAGCAGATTGCGGAAGAGGTGGTGCTGGAGCTGGACAGCATTACGAAAGAGGTCAGCGAGCTGGAAAAGTACAGTCGGATCAATTTTTCGGGGTTCCTCAAGGCGGCCAAGAAGCATGATCGGAAGCGTGGCGCTCGGTATAGGATCAGGCCGCTGCTGCAGGTGAGGCTGTCGGAGCTGTCGTTTAATTCGGAGGATTACTCGCCGCTGCTGCATCGGTTGTCGGCCATGTACACGTTTACTCGTCAGGTGCTTGGGATCGAGCTGCCTGCGGACGAGCCGAGTCCAGAGGCCCGGCCGGTGCATGATGCCTACGTTTCTTACAAGTTCTGGGTGCATACGGATAATGTTGTTGAGGTGAAGACGCACATTCTGCGTCGACTGCCGGTGTTGCTGTACAATCCGACCACTTCGAAAGAGCTGGATGTTTCGCAGCGGGATCCAACGATTACGTCGTTGTATTTTGACAACTCGTCTTTCGATTTGTATAATCAAAAGGTCACCCGTTCGTCGGAGGCGGAGTCTTTGAGGCTTCGCTGGTCGGGAGATTTGAATGAGTCGCCGGCCATTTTTCTCGAAAAGAAAACAGCACTAGAAGACGACCGCAGTCGGGAGACTCGCGTGCAGCTCAAGGCGAAGCATGTCCAGGAATTCCTCAACGGCGAGTATAAATTCGAGAAAAAGGTTACTCGGCTAGAAGGCAGAGCACAAGGCGGGTCACAAGAAGCAGAAGCGCTCAAAAAAGAGGTCGAAGAGCTGCAGTCGTTTATCAAAGAACACGAACTCCAGCCCATGCTTCGCGCCAACTACACGCGCACTGCATTCCAAATCCCCGGCGACGACCGCATCCGCATTTCCCTCGATACCGACCTGGCCCTCATCCGCGAGGACTCTTTGGACCCGGAACGACCCTGCCGTGACCCTGAAGACTGGCATCGCAGAGACATTGACGAGCTCGCCATGGAATACCCCTTCAGCTCGATCCACAAGGGCGAGATCTCGCGCTTCCCGCACGCCCTGCTCGAAATCAAACTGCGCAACGGCGCGCGCAACATCGAGTGGCTGCACGACCTGATGGTGTCGCATCTGGTCAAGGAGGCGCCGCGCTTTTCCAAGTTTGTGCATGGCGTTGCGCAATTGTTCGAGGACAACATCAACACGCTGCCGTTCTGGCTGGGAGAGCTGGAGAATGACATCCGCCAGGACCCGCAGACAGCGTTCCAGCACGAGCAGGAGCGGCTGGCTCAACGGGCTGAAGAAGACTTGGTGGTGGGCAGCTTTTTGGGCAAGGGGAGTCCCCTGCAGTCGATGATGGCTGGAAGAGGCTCGCCGGGGCGCTTGACTGGAACGTCTCCGGTGATTGAGCGCTCGTCTAGACCGAGTATTGGTCGGGACGTGCAGATGAAGCCTTCTCCAGCTGCCATCGCCTCCCAACCGGAGACTCAACCTGCCCCTGAAGCTGAAGCTGGGCCAGAGGCCACAAGCTCCTACCTCACCACCCTCTTCCCCTCCTTCTCCAAGTCCCGCTACGCCCAAGCCCACCGCCCAGGCGCCTTGCCTGCAGGCGTCTCCGCGCCCGACGTCTGGATCAAAGACACCGGTCCGGTGCGCGTCGAGTCCAAAGTCTGGCTCGCCAACCAGCGCACGTTCATCAAATGGCAGCACGTCAGCATTCTACTCGCCTCGCTGTCTCTGGCACTCTACAACGCCGCTGACATCAACAACACCGTCGCCCAAGCGCTGGCCATTATATACACCGCCTTTGCAGTCTTTGCGTCCCTCTGGGGCTGGTACATGTACGAGAAGCGCGCGGCGCTGATCCGCATGCGCAGCGGGAAGGATCTAGACAATTTGTTTGGGCCGATTGTGGTGTGCGTTGGGCTTGCGGCGGCGTTGGTGCTGAACTTTGGCTTCAAGGTAAGTCTTCTATCTTCGAGCTTACAAAAAAAGGGTTTTATTGACGTCTACAGTACAACGCGGCACTCAACGCGGCGCGCGGGGACGGATACGCGGGTGTTCTGGAGGCTATGCGCATGGGCAATAAGACGGTAGACGCTGTGTTTGTGCAGCAGTGACGCTGCTCCGTATAGACTATAGTATGGAATAAGGGAGATGTATTTCTTATCTACTTGAGTATGTATGTAGTATGTATTTAGAATGTGAATACCGATGTAAGAATAACCATACACATACAGTATCCTACCAGCTAGGAGACACAGTCAAAATCACTCGACTCGCTTAATGTATTGATCTAAGAAACTCGCCTGATATTACTACTGCGTAGAAACATTCATGACTCGTTACTAGGTAAGCGTTGGCAAATCCCAAAAATGAATCTCTTGCTAGCCGGATGTAGTCCTTCCCCTGACTAGCGGCCTGAGGCGCTACTGATCCTACGTTCGGGTTACTAACCAAGATTTGCGAGGTATGATTGGTTACCAACAGAAATAAAGTTGGCCTAGCTGCCGTAGCTGCAGATAGCTTGATAATCTTGCTTAATGACCCGTTAAGGTTGCACGTTCTTGTTTCTTCAGGATTATTGCAGTTTCTTCAGCTTTGTTTTTTGCTTTGTCCCAAGTGCAGTGACAAATATGCGAGTCAGGGGATGCATAATTGACTTTGACTCGGTGTCTACAGTCTGACTTTCTAACTGTCTTTGTCAGTGTGGCAATCGCCAACGTTGGTGCTCGCTCGGAGTGCCGTTTCCAGTCAAGACTGGAGGCTCCAACCTTATTCGAGGGCCTGAGCACTGTCTGTTTTAGTCTGGTAGCTTAAAACTTGTTTTCATATTGCTGCTCCTGGTCTGGACTTACTCCATATCAAACCCGATGCCTCCCCCCGTCTTGTGTCAATCTCGATGCTCGACAGATCATCAATCACGATCACCCATGCTCGCTTAGGCCTGAGCTGATGCATTAATTGTGATATGCAATGGTCGACGACGACGAGCCCTCGCGTCCCGTCACCGAGGGCTTGATATGGACCTTTGTCGCCGTCAGCAGCCTGTTTGTCGCGGCCCGGCTGTACACGCGCCTGCGCATCGTGAATAAGATTGGCCTGGACGACTATATCACTGCTATTTCATTAGTAGCCACTCCCCCTTCAAAGAATCTTCTGATATATACTTACATGCTGATTGTAGATATGCGCCTACCTCTTCGCCGCCCTCGTCTCGGCGTCCATCTCCTACGGCATGGGCGCGCACGCCGACACGCTGTCGACGCACGACCTCGAGAAAGCGTTGCTGTACAGCACGGCGTCGTTTGCGCCGGGCATACTGTCGTTTACGATCCCGAAGTTGGGGGTGGCGGCGCTGCTGATTCGGATATTGAATCCGACCCCGCGGACAACCCTATGTTTGTGGCTGTTTGTGGGCGCGGTTGATGTGCTGAATTTCGGGTGTGTGGTGATACTGTTTGCGCAGTGTGCGCCGGTGAGGGCGCTGTGGATGCCGGCGCTGCGTGGGCAGCCTGGGACGAGGTGTTGGAGTTCGGAGGTGCTGGCGGATTATTCGATTGCGGCGGGGGGTGCGCTCCCTTCTCCTCTGAGTGTTTGATGTGTACTGACGAGTATAGCGCTCTCTGCTCTTGTCGATCTGCTCCTTGCTGTATATCCCGCCACGGTGCTGTGGAAGCTGCAGATGAACCGGAAGAAGAAGATTGGGCTGAGCATGATCCTCGGCATGGGCATATTGTGCGCCTCCCCTTCTTTTTTGAGGACTTTACTGATGGTTATAGTGCCTGCGCAGTCTCGATATACAAAACCACCCGTCTGACCGGCCTCGATTCAGGCTCTGACTATACCTGTACGCCCCTCCCCTCTACCAACCCGTATACTCATCCGCTGACGATGTAATGTAGACACTTCGTTTAGCGTCTTCCTCTGGACCTGCATCGAAGGCAACACCATCATCATCGCCGCCTGCATACCCACCATCGCGCCGCTGCTCGAATCCATCTTTGGCCGCCGCGTGTTCTACCACACCTCGTCGCGCTCCGCCGAGCCGCCCTCGTTCTGCGACGTGTGCAACAACTTTGTCTGCCGGCGCGCCAGCTCCACCAATAACCATAACAGCAAAACCAGACACAAATCCAGCAGCAAAAGCAGATCCAAAAACCCCTCGGTCACAATAGCGCGCTCCACAGACCAGCCGTGCCTCGAAGGCGGCTCGTCAACGCTCATCATCAGCCACGCCAGCAGCAAGCACAAAAACAAGAATAAGAATTTCAGCAAATCAGACCTCGAAAGCCAGGCCAGCATACTAGAGTCAGACGAGTCGTCAGACTATAATTTCGAGCATGACAACGGGAGTATACCCATGGACCACATCTCCCGCCGCGACGAGTTCTCAATTGCGTATGAGCGGAGGGCGAGTTTGCCTGGCCAACAGACAGAAAGGAGGCGGTCGCTTGTGCAGGCGTGGAGGAGGAGTTTGACGCTTGGTCGGCATGGTAATGGGAATAGCAATAATGATGATAATGGGACGGGGTGATGTATATATATAGATATGTTTATAAATAAATAATTGAATTCTGAGTGTGTCTGATTCTACCTAGGTAAACGTGGACTAGCTGTAGGATAATCGAATGAGAAATAGCAGTGTCAGGAGAGTACTTTCAACCCGAAGCAGAAACAAGTGACCAGAAATCGATTCTTAAAATAGATGAAATAAAATAAATGATGGTTCCGTTATACCTAGGTATATCTATAAGGAAAGCAGAGATAAAACTATTTAGGCTTGCTGGCTTAAGAGATATAAAAGTACTCAACTCTTCGAACCTACCTAGGTAGTATATATATATGGATACAAATGGCCTATTGGTTAGGTTTGAACATCTATGGATACCTAGGTACAACAAGGTCCGCGATGTCATCAGATGAAGAAACAGAAGCTTGAGAGTACCGAGAAAGACCCTCCTTAATCCCTCTCCACGACTTCTCCATCGTCTCTTTGACAGCTCATTTATGGCACCTCATCGCGTTACATCTCAGCTGCTTCGGATGCTAACAGACCGGAGAAAGTGGAATCTCCTTATATCCAGCAATCAATTCCACTCTTCGATCTCTGACCAAAGATTATACAAAAACTTCATGCACTACTCTGCTTGGCGGTCGTCCGAGCCTCGCTGCTTCCATTCGACGATCCTCTCCAATCTAAGCATGATAGAGCTCAGCTTTCCACACATCCAAAATGGCGTGCCGGTATGTACATAACATGGCGCTCTCTCACGCAGCAGGGATTCAACTGCCGTTCCAATTCAACAAATCACATCAATCCGATATGGTGTAACGGTAACATCGCCGCCTCTCATTGTCTTCTTAACTGGGAGATCTTAACGCGGCAGCTCGGGGTTCGATTCCCCGTGTCGGAGTTTTATTTTTCCTTTTTATTTTATTGTTTTTAATATTTGCAACCCTCGTCCCAGTTTTTTTACTTGTACAGTCCATACGCCATAGAAAAAGTGTTAACACTTAACAGTACGTTTTGCGCTACCGTTATTCTGCCGGATATGTAAATCACAATCTGAACGTTACCATTGGTCTAGGGATTGGCAGAACTATATTAGGAAGGCGGTGTTTGCCCACTGTATAGTTTATTGCTGTCTCACTCAGCTCAGCTAGCATCATCATGTCAAGGTAATCGTCGCGCTGTTGGCAAGAAGCTGAAGGACCGACACCACCATTGTGCATTACATGGCTTGGAGACCAATCCATAGTTAGCATGAAGACCATCACCACAGTGCCTAGGTAGACTGTATCATGAGCTGTTTGTGCCTATACTATGAGAAGCAAGGTAGTCAGTACTTAGTCTACTCAGTACGTGGTGAACTATATTTGAATGAATGAAGATAATTCGTCTAGATCGCTGGATTATTCGTATGCCTACAGTTGATATCGATATGCATCCTGGTATACAAGTAACAAAGCCCATACATAAATACAAAGCCCAAAAACGAAGAAAATAATTATTATCAGCCGGACATCTACTACATAGCATCATCATAATTCATACACTTATATAAACAAGAAACCAACCAACCCATAGCGACGAAGAAGAAAAAGAAAACGCCACCCATGCTCCGATAATGCATAATACACCCATTACCACCACCCATCATTAACACGCAGAGACGGGAGTTACACAGGCTTCGCCTGATGCAGCTCAAAATTCGGCATGTAGTCAAACCAATTCGAGTCCGGGTTATACCGGTACGCCTTGAAATCGACCCCATACGGCTTTGGCTCCAGCATGTACAGCACGCCTAATGGAACGTCGAGGCCGGCCACCTCGTCGCGCGCAAGACCCAAGAAGTATGCGAGTAGTACACGCGCGACGGACCGGTGGGTTACCAGCAGGACGTGGTCGATTGTGCGCTCAACCTCTACGATGACTGTGCGCAGCCGGTTTATGACGTCCAGGTACCCCTCGCCGCCGGGCCCGGGGTAGCGGTATTGCAGCTTCTGTTTGCGCCGGCTTTCGTATTCCTCCGGATACTGCGATTTGATTTCGTCGTATGTCAGGCCCTCCATCTTCCCGGCGTACAGCTCGTCGAGCATGCGCATCTGCTTGATGTCGTAGTCGTCGTCGTTGAAGTAGGACGTCGTCTGGATGGCGCGCTTCATCATGGACGACCAGACGCAAAAGTTGCGCGGTTTGTTGGATGTGCCGCCATACGACGGATTGGGCGGCGTGCTGTCGCCGGGATGAGGGGGAAAGTGGCTTGTCATGGCCTTTTGGGTCTGGTAGTCTTCCCATTTCTGGCGCTGGAAGTCGACGAATTTGGCGAGCGCCTGGGCGTATTTGTGCCCGTTTTCGCCGAGGTCAGAGTCGCCGCCGATGCGCCCGAGTTGGTTGTCGATGGACTCGCCGTGGCGCGTGATCCAGATTTGGCGCGGGGAGAGGTTGAAATTGAGTAGATAGTAGACGACCTGCGAGGACAGAAAGCCGGTGGTCTGGTGCGAGACGACTTTCCGCCCGACGTCGATCATTTGCACGTACGCCATGTTGTTTTGCTCTTCGTAGTCGCCGAGCGGGACATACGACTTTTCGTACAGTTCGACTCTTTTTTTGAAGTCTTCGAGCGCTTTGACGGGGTCTTGGCTGCGGTAGTCCGGGCCGGACAGTTTGAGCCGCATGTTGGATTCGAGCAGCACCGGGTCGAGGCAGGCGCTTTCAAGAAACAACACGCCGAGTTCAGGGCCGGCGCGCTGCCGGATGTGGTCCATGATGGTTTTGCGGCGCTCGAGCGTGCTGTTTGTGGCGTCCAGGATGCCGACGCTGCCGCCTTGGTCGAGGACGTAGTCGAGCAGTTCGTCGAGCGTGCCGAGAGCCACCTGCTCGCGGAGCTGCACGGCTTGCCGGTTCATCGGGTCGAAGAAGGCGGCCGACTGGTCGATTGACTCGCGCTTGACTTCTGGCTGGCTAGGGGCGTCGATGTGTATGCTCGGCCGTTGGGGCTGCGGCACCGATGTATCTGCAGGCTGACTACGCGCGATGTGTATGCTCGGCCGTTGGGGCTGCGGCATCGATGTATCAGGCTGACTCGGCGCGATTTGTATACTTGGTCTTTGGGGCGCCGGGGTAGAAGTATCAGCAGGCTCCCCGTTAACCAGAATCTGAGCCGGCATCGCCGGCGGCGGCAGCACATCCTCCTTCTGCGGCGACGGCGGCGACGGCAGATTCGCCACGCTCATCTTGCGGATCGACTCGACCAGCGCCTGGTCAATGGAGCTATTGGTGCGCTCTTTGATTCGCGTCGACGCTGTTGATGGTGAAGAAGGACTATTCGTGCCCGCGGCAATGCGCCGGCGCTCGCCGACGTTGAAGATGCGCGTGTCGTGCTGCAGCCAGTTCAGGTAGCGCGCCATCTTCTTGGTGATGTAGCTTTTGCCGCGCGCCGGCAGGCCGACCATGACGATGACCAGCTTGGAGCCGAGGTCGCGCTCGGGGATGCGGCCATCGGGGGACACTTTGGAGCGCGTGAGGCCGGGGATGTCGAGCGTGGTGGCGCGGGGTTTGGGCGTGACCGACGGAGTTGAAGTTGGGGTTTGGAGCTGGGCGCGTCTATAATATGTCCGATTAGCATTCAATAATTCTGCATCCACAAGGGAAAACGTCGATCTGCCGATCGATAAATATATGCAGGGTATATATATATATATATATATATATAACCTCGGATGAGAGGATAGAGACGTACATCTGCGGCGAGCTCGGCGCGGTAGAAACCGGGGTGTCCGACAGGGCCATCCCGACTCCGTCCTTGGACAGGCGCCGCTGAGAGGTCAGTTGCGCAGGCTTGTGGTCCGCATGCAGCTCGTTGCCTAGCGCTCGTCCGACGACTGTTTTATAAGCGATGCCGTTTGTCTTTGTGTTCGTGCTCGTGTTCTCGGGGGCCGCGACACCCGACGTGGGCGACGACGGCGATGACGGCGATGACGGCGACGAAGAGGTTGAAGATGACGATGCCGGCGGATTTTGCTGCGGCGAGAGCGGCGGCTGGGAGTTGGGCTGGGATTGAGATTGAGAGGTAGGATGAGAGGTAGGATGAGAAGTCACGTCCATTCTGTCCGACGTCTGCTGAGGTGTGGTATATATAGAAAATTCTGCTCAATCTAGGCTCGAAGCCCGCCGAGCAGGGAACAGATGCAGTGGGTCGACGGTGACAGCGAAACAGGACGTCAGATGCAGTCAGTCGCTGATTGTGGTGTAGTCTGTAGTCTGTAGTCTGTACGTAGTGTGATGAGTCGATAGTGCTGCACAAATCACCGTCTCGTCTGATGGCACGATGAGTCAGTTTGCCGCTGACCTAATCGATCCGCAGTACTCCGTATATAAATATATATTTATTTATATACGTAGTATATAATATCTAATATAAATATAAATATAGATATATATAAATAATTATATCGATATAATTTATATCACGAGTTATGTTATAAATATATACAGAGAAACTCCGCCCTTTGCGTCCTCTCGGAGGCAAGATCTCGACTATGCCACGACTCATTATTCCATCTCTTTCTCCTCCTTTCTCCTCTCTCCTCTCCCCTTTCTGCCTGATGCACTATTGAAAGGATGCCAATTAGACTCATCTCTTGGCGGATCGCCAATGCTATGCCAAGTCCGTGGGCAGATACAATCAGAGTCAGCCCTTGCTGGCAGCCTGGTCGGAGTATCTATACCAATACTCTGGGCGAGTCTCCGTACAGTAACGTATACCTCGTATTCGTAGGAGTATGGACGAGTAGTAGTAGTAGTAGTATCCGCCAAGCTGTGCGACATTCCGCCGCAAGACAGCAGCATAGCAGCGGCACGGAATGGCTTGGCTCTTCCGCTCTTGGCGCTGGCTGTGTCAGTCAGCTTGCTTTGGCTGATTCTTTCAGTTGCTTTCCTTGTCCATCTTGGCTGATTGATTCCCCGTGTCCACTGCACTGTTGGCGTTGCAGCTAGCGGCGATCATAGCTGAATCATACTCCGTATCCGTACGAGTGATAACCACCACTTCGTGGTGATCACAGCTTCAGCGTCAGCCCGATCAAACTCGCATACGCCGCCACACTCAACGCCGTCAAAAACACCACCGCATTCCCGCTGGTGCGAAACTTGCGGCGATGCAGGCCGTCCTCGCCAATCTCCGAGAAGAACTGGCGGTTGCCCTGCTGCCGCCGGAAGATGCTGATCAGCAGCACGCCCGTGCCGTACACCGCGAACAGCGCGCCGATGCCGTAGAACTCTGCTGTAAACACCTTGAGCACGATGAGCGCAAACGAAAAGGCCGATAGGGCGGTGCGGATGTAGGCGCCTTCAAAGGTGCGCTGGGCCGCGCGCACTTCGACCATTTCGTCGGGCGTGAGCACGGCGGAGCGCGCGCGGTGGAGGCGCAGGTGGTAGTGGTCTGCGGCGTGTCTCTATTTACGTTAGTGTTTCGTTTCTAGTTGGTGTGTATGGCGTACCTCGAACATGTTTCTTCTGCTGCTCTGGTTACGATGGTATGGTGATATGGATAGACGTGAGGAGTCGGGACGGGTGAAGTTATTCAGATAGCCGCGCCAAGACTTCACTATCACCGTCAGTCACTCGATATCTTCCTTGACTTTGCTTCTTATTTATTTACATTCTTTATTTTATTCGCATTATTTACTGTGTTATTATATTATTATACTGTTTCAGCATTCATACTCTGTAATTCATCATGGAAGATAGATATCGGCAACTGACCGATGCCGACGTTTCTCCACCAATCACTGGCCGGATGACATCGGACTACGCTCCGACCTGTCTCTCGCATACACACTCTACTCTGTCCTTATTTTCTTCTTCTTCGCTCCTCTGCTGTCAATCGCATTCCTATTACAAGCGATTGTGTGTATATCAACATGGCCAAAGTATTCGACGCGGCGGAGGGTAAGCCATCCAGAGTCGAGTTGAGCTATCGCTAACATCGTGTACGCAGTCGCCCACCACAACACCGCCGACAGCTGCTGGGTCGTGCTCTACGGCAAGGTGTACGATGTACGATCTCCCTCAATCCTGCCTGCATGACCTTTACTCACAGCGTATAGGTAACGTCCTTCATGCCCAGCCACCCCGGCGGCATCAAAGTCATCCTCCGCCTGGCCGGCACCGACGCAACCGCCGACTACGACCCCATCCACCCCCCGGGCACATTAGAAGAGAATCTACCAGACTCCGCGCTGCTCGGGACCATCGACCCTGAAACTCTCCCCAAGCAAGCCCCTCAAGCAGAAGAGGCTGCTGAAAGCGAAGATGTACCCTTGCACACCCTCTTCAACCTCGACGAACTCGAGGCCCTCGCCACGAAGCGCATCTCCCGCAAGGCCTGGGGCTACTACTACTCCGCGGCCGACGACCTGCTTTCCAAAAACTTCAACCGGCAGGTCTACCGCTCCATCCTCCTGCGGCCGCGGGTCTTCATCGACGTGGGTAAATGCGACCTCTCCACGTCCATCGCGGGGCATGCAGTCAACCTGCCTATATACGTCTCTCCAGCGGCAATGGCGCGATTGGCACATCCAGCCGGCGAAGCAGGTATAGCGGCTGCATGCCGCACCTTTGGAGCCATGCAACTCATATCCAACAACGCGAGCATGTCGCCCGAACAAATCGTCGAAAACGCCGGCCCTAATCAAGTCTTTGGCTGGCAGCTGTACGTGCAGATAGACCGGAAAAAGAGCGAAGCCATGCTGGCGCGCGTGCACAAGCTGCCGGCTATTAAATGTATTGTGCTCACGCTCGATGCGCCTGTGCCCGGCAAGAGGGAGGATGATATGCGCACCGACAATACAGGCAGTAAACTGCCCGTAAGCTCGGGGACGCTAGCCGCAAAGAAAGAGGAGAAAGAGCCAGAGCCAGAGCTGTTACCCGATGGCACGCCAGCCCCGAAAGATGGCGGCGGCGGCGTCGGCAAGCAATTATTTGCAGGCACAGCGTACGATCTGACGTGGAAGAAGACCCTGCACTGGCTAGCGCAGCACACGAAACTGCCCATCATTCTAAAAGGCCTGCAGACGCACGAAGATGCGTACGCGGCATCGCTGTTTGCGCCGCAGGTCACGGGCATTATATTGTCGAATCACGGGGGCCGGGCACTGGATACGGCGCCGCCGGCGGTGCATACACTTCTCGAAATAAGGAAGTACTGTCCAGAGGTATTCGACAAGCTGGAAGTACTGGTAGACGGCGGCATTCGTCGCGGCACGGATGTCGTCAAGGCGCTGTGTCTGGGTGCAAAGGCTGTGGGTGTTGGGCGGCCGGCTCTCTGGGGATTGGGGGCTGGGGGGGTCGAGGGCGTGGAGAGGACGTTGGAAAGTATGTTCTTTTTTCTATCATTTGGTATTCTTCGTATTGTTTGGGTTATACTGACGGGATAGTCCTCGCGGACGAGACCAAGACGGCCATGCAGTTACTCGGCGTGGAGAGGGTGGCTGATCTGGGGCCTCAATATGTGCGTTTCCTCTTCTCCTTTCACATAATTGACGTGCTAACAGTGTTTAGATTAATTCTCGCCTCGTCGAGCAGCAGATCTACGACGGCCCCTCGGGCCTGGACACAGTGCGCGCGAAACTATAATGATGCTTTTTAGACTTGAGCGTTCGTTATTATAGCAGTGTATATATCTATTTACGTTGTTTCTGAAGACTAGCATATCGGCTTGAATCTGATAGCAGCATGGATTACTAGGGTTTATATCCTGGCTATCATGCCACCAATCTTCAGTTGCCATCACGACTGCTTGAACTTTCGACTGATGTATATTGATATTTCAAGTATGAAGATATCCACAAAGATGTACAATCTGCTTCCGTACATTCCACCGTATCGAGTTCAATCCTTGGATGCCAGTGTCGGTAATTACCACGCATCCACCCTCTCTTGCTCTTTACTATTTCCCAGCTTCAATGGCTTTACCCTTTGATGGGAGTTAATAAGGCAGCCGAATCAACTCATTCGCCATCCGCCGAATCGTCCTCTGCCCCTCGGTCAACCCCGGCGCATCAACATCAAACTCCTCCAGCCCCATCGCCTGCCGTCCCTCCCGCGTAAGAATGTTCTGCACATGCGCGCCGTGATCTTCATGCTGCCGTTCTACTTCCAGCGCGCCGCCCGCCGCAAGCACAAAGTCCGCTGGCGGCTCGGCGTGCCGCCACGCTTTGCGCTGCTCGCTCATGTATTTGATGTTGTACGGACAGAGGGGGGTCATGGGGACGTAGACGACCTATATTTATCAGTACTACTCAGTAGTGAAGGTTAAAAGGTTTAAGGGCAGAGGGGGGTACGCTTGAATCTCCAGCCCCGTTATGCTGATTCTCCACCTCGTGGATCACATCGCTATGCCAGAAAATGTAATCCCCCGGCTTCACCTTGGGCAGCGCAATCGACGTGCGCTCTAATTGCAGGTGTGGATGCCACTTATTCGTCGGCAAAAACTGGCCCGTACTAGGATACGCGCCCGGAAACGTAGGCTCCGAGTTATCGAACGTATCATCCAGAAAAAACGGCCGCAGCAGCATGTACGTAATAAACAGTTTCACGCTGGGGATTAGATGCATCGTCCCCTCGCCCGGACCGGTATGGCTCATGCTTATCCATCCCTGCAGCGGTCTGAAGCATGCGTTTCCGCCTGCCTTGCCGTCGTACATGTCGTAGTTGGCCGTGGGCCGTTTGTCCATGGCCCACGGGTCGAAGGACTCCCAGTCGCCCTTCCAGATTGCGTCGTACACGGAGCGATACCCCGGGTCCTCCCAGCGCTCGATGGAGCTGGAGTCGATGTGCGCGTTGAGCGTCCAGTCTTTGTCTCCTATTCATCATCAACCAACTTGCTAGCACTAAAAGTGTGGAAAAAGGGGGAGGGAAAAGAGTACCCGGATGCCGAATCCTGAACCGATCCACGTAGGTCATGGAAGTTTCAATGTCAACCGGCACACTCTCGTCCTTGAGATGCCATAGTTTTGCGGTTGCGCGCTGCGCCGCGATGACCGCCGGGTGTGACCTGGCCTCGACCTGCGGCTTGGTCCAGAAGAGCATCCAGCTGGTGGGCTTGGAGCGCGGGCGGCCGCCGACGCCGGGGTGTTTTTTGGTGTATTCTTTGAGGTGCTCTTTCCAACCTAGGGCTGTTTCTTCAGGGATTACGCCGCGCAGGAGGATGGCGCCGGCGGTGCGCGCGCGTGCGGCGATGGCGTCGGGGATGTTGCCGCCTGGATAATTAGCTTTGTCCTATTCTTCCAGGCAGTGGAATCATGAATGTACCATTAGCCAAACAAGCCTCCCACTCAACCTCCGGCACAGCCGCCTGCTGCTCTTCCACTAGCCGCTCCACCTCGGCTTCAAGCGCGACCTTGAGCCGCTTCCACGACGCTTCGACAGCCGGGATGTCCTCTTCGCGGATGATCTCCTTTTTTAACTGCGCAAACCGCGGGTCGAGCATGCGCGGCTTCCCGATTTCGTCGTCTGTGGCAAGCCCCGTGGCGACGCGGTATGCGGCCGCTTTGTCGACGGTCATGGCCGCGATGTCTTTGACTTCGCCGCGGGCGACGCTCAGGGCGAGCGCGTCGAGCTCGGTGGGGGGGATGGTGCGGGCGGGCATGTTGATTCTTAATGTTGAAGGGCTTGTGCATTCAAGGGACTATTGGCATGTATATATATGCTATGCTGTGAGTATACCCAGGTATCTGATCGTCGAGGGTGTCCGCCTTAAGTAAGATACGCTCTCTCTCTCTCTCAGGCAATGAGTCACGAATTCTTTGATTCACGACTAAGCGAGGAGAGTCGATTGGCTCGCAAGAGGCACATCGAGTCGACATCATGAGATAGGACTCGCCGTTTGTTGACCATAACTCTACTGTCGTCTAGATAGAGATCAGATAAGCTTATCACCCTTATCAGCAAATGTCCGTGCTTGTCAAGAGACAGCCTGATTGGCTCGCCAAGCGTCCGCCAGCGCTACTAAGCGGTGGGCTGTGATTGGCCCGCTAAACGCTAGCTATCGATTAAGTTTAGCTGCATTTCAGCCACCGATAAGCTTCCTTATCAGCGAGTACATGCGCACAGCATTGGTAAGCGGAGGCGAGTAATTGGCTTGCCTGGATACTATCATGATAGTGTTATGGTCTATCTCGAGTCTATCTCACGACTGCATGATCTGACCGCCGTTGAGCTCGTTTGTGCTTCTGGCAGCAGCACATCGAGGGCATAAAGATGTGATGCCCCCCGAGATGATATGTCGATTCACCATCACTCTCATCCGACTATACCAAGACTCTGCTTTTTAATGATCAAGATGGGCGTCATAGCGAATATCAAGAACTCGCCGTTCGTCTCGCAGCTGACGCCGCGCCTGGTTCTAATGTACACGTTTCTATCGGTGCGTACACCCACTCTCTCTCTCAGTTAAAGCTCTGCTAACTTGTCAGATCGGTGCTATCGTAAGTCCTCTATCCTAGAGGTTATGAGCTTGAGCGTGCTGACTGGCAGAACTTCGGCCTGGACAATGGCTACTGGGCCGCCCTCGTCAGCGTCAACCAGTTCGCCAAAGACTGCGGCGGCGTGTGCGATGCTGATGGTACCTGTACCTTTCCTTCCAGCTGGCTGTCCGCTGGCTCCGGAACGCCGACTGCGGGCTTGATCATCGGCTGCGTGATTGCTGGGCCTGTCATTGAAAGACTCGGAAGGAAGTGGGCTGTTGCTGTGATCATTGGCATTGCGATGGTTGGTATCATTATACAGAATGTTGCTGCTAATTACTGGGTTATCATGGCGGGTCGGTTTATTAACTCTATTTCTATGGTATGATCTTCCCTAAAGTGTGTTGCATTCACTGATTTGTCTAGGGCATTGAATGCAACAACATCCCACTCTTCATGTAAGCAGACTTGCAGAATTGCAGATGAATGCAGACTAACTTTTTAGGGCTGAGCTGGCACCGCCTGCCGTGCGAGGGTCAACCACGAATCTGTACCAGTGGTGGCTCTTCATCGGCTCCCTCGTCGGCAAAGTGCTCGTCTACAAGGCCAACGACAACTGGCCGGACAGCAAATGGGCCTGGCGATCTGGTACGTCCCTCTCCCCTCCACCAGATGCATGCAGCTAATAAAGACAGTCCTCCTCCTCCAAGCCTTCGTCCCCATCGCCCTCTGCGGCGTGTTCTTCGTCATCCCCGAATCGCCGACCTGGCTCCTCGCCAAAGACCGCGAAGACGACGCCCGCAGCTCCCTGCGCATGATCCGCAAGGGCGTCGCCGACGACGACGAAGTCGAGCAAGAGCTGCAACTAATCAAGGAGGCCGCTCAAGAACAGAAAGAGTTCCACGAAGCGACCTCTTACACAGACTGCTTCCGCGGCTCGAACCGCAGACGCACCGTCATCGCCATCGCCGTGCAGGTGCTCGAACAGTGCTCCGGCAACGCGTTCATGACCAGCTACCGCACCATCTTCATGGCGCAGGTCGGCATCACGAACCCGCTGCTGGCCACCGTGGCGACCATCTGCATGGGCCTGGCGGGGTCTACGCTCGCATTCGTCTTCTCCGATACCATCGGCCGGCGCCCGCTCATGATCGGCACTGCTTTCATTATGTGGGGGACTCTCTGGGCCAGTTGCGGCGTTTCGGTTTGGCTGCCCGGCGGCATTAAGGGCTCCGTGTCCCAAGGCCTGCTGGCGCTGCAAATGATCTGGTCGCTCTGCAACAACCTCGGCTGGGGCTCCTGCGTCTGGATCGTCACCGCCGAAGTGCCCACCGCGCAACTGCGCGAGAAGACGATTAGTATCGCAACCACGTCCTCCTTCACGGCCGTCCTGCTGATCACATACATAAGCCCGTTCGTGCAGTACTCCCCTGGCGACCTGGGCGCCCGGATCGGCCTCGTCTGGGGCGCATTCTCCCTGTTCTCCATGTTTTGGGTGTACTTCTACATGCCCGAGCTCAAAGGGCGCAGTTTGCAGGAACTCGATGAGTTGTTTGAGGCTGGCTTGCCGGCACGCAAGTTCAAGACGCATGTCACGCATGGCATTGGTGCAAGGGTTACGGAGCTGCAGGACACGAATGCAAAGGCGCATGTGCATGTGATTGATGGGAAGATTGTGGATGCTGGCCATGTGGATGATATTGATGTGGTGGCTGCGAGCGAGCAGGTCGCTACAAAGGATTTTGACAAGGATTAGACATTCTTCACCATCGTCGGAACTGAATCAGCTATTGGACTTTTACTGCTGAGGTCTCATTGGATCTCGGGACGGATTGGTTAGCTATACACACATACATGTCTTACTAGAAATATAAGCCTCAACGCATTTCTATGAATTGAATTATTGAACTGTTGTGTCCAAGAACAACTAGCGAAGATTAATAGGAGCCTAGGTTTGTATGAGTCTGTCACAACTATAGCCAGAAGCAGAGTTCTATCGCTTGCATTGGCCTTGAGCTATTTTTTTCAGACAGAAACTAAGTAGAATTACTTAATCATTGGATTTTTTTATCGTCTCGATAGACACAAGGTAGAATGGGCCAAAATCCCGGGTTGGGGATGGATATCACTATCTATAAGGCTGAAACTATACATGTACGCAAGTGAAGATTTTTACCATCTCTTTTGGTTTAAACTGTAAAACATTACATCTAGATAATCACCATTTAAATGACAGATCACAACAAATACTCCCCCCCGCTCCGAATGGCCATCTGCTCAAACATCGGCCGCCCATTAAACCACCCCGCCTCCTCAAACCCAATCGAATCATAGCTATGCTGCGCATCTTGATCGTCGATTATAGTTGGCTTCCCTCCCCGTCCCGCAGCAGCCGCATCAGCCAGCAGCTGCGCATGACAGCTCGTCTCGGCAGAGACATACCAGAAAAACGCCGACTCAACCGTCTTTCCGACCGTCATGATGCCGTGGTTTTGAAGTATGGCAAGCTTGTAGGGCCCCAGTGCCTTGGCGCAGGCTTGTGCGGGTTCGTCCGTGTTGGCCGAGCCGGTGAAGGCGCGCTGGTAGCCTTGGTCCTGGACGAAGTCAGTGTCTGTCAGATCATGAATTGGTTAGGGATGGATACGTTGAAAAACGCGCACGAATCCTGCGTCTGCATTTCCAGTTTCCGGCCGAGGCTGGAAAACGCCTTGCCGTATAGCGAATGCGTGTGCACGGCGCAGATTATGTCGGGGCGAGCGACGTGCGCTAGACAATGTTAGATCTTACACTTTACACAAGAGGAATGAAACTCACTAGCACGGTGGATTTTGAACGCCGCGGTGCCGAGAAGCCTCGACTCGCCGCCTTCAAGTACCACGCCATCGGGGTTTACGAGCAGGAGTTCGCTGGCCCGGAGCGTGTTCCAGTTGCAGCCGAAGGGGTTGATCCAGAGACATGTTGGGTCTACGGGGTCCTGCATCCATACACGCCGGTTTAGTCATATCCTCTTCCTTTTTGTTATCCCAGGTGGATTGAGACTCACCTTGACGGTAATGTGCCCCGAAGTGCCCTCGTCAAAGCCCATGGTTGCGGCCAGTCGGTACGCCAGGACTAAACGTCCCTTGATGTATTCGCGCGCCTGGTGTTTGTCTTTGAATTGGGGCGCGGCGGGCATGGTGCCGGAGAGGACGGCTTTTCCTTTGGGGGCTGCTGCTGCTGCTTTGAGGGGATGTTGTTGCACCGGTGTGGTGGCCTCGATCGAGACGTCTATCTGGGCTGGGGACATGTTGCTGGTGTTGATATTAAATATTTCAGATGAATTGGTAAGGTTAGTTTCAAGATGGCTTGATTAGGTATGTCACAATGGCAAGTAGTAGAACAGAAAACAACAGAACCGGAGACATTTATATTCTTATTGACTGTCCCCTGACGAAACAAACAAACATAGCTCTGGTTGGTTCGCTAAGTCTAGTCAGAGCAGGCTCTATGCAAGCCACGAGCTGACTTCAATCTAATGGCCTGTGTTTGGATAAACCGTGCGCTTGTATCAGTGGGTACATGTCGAATCGATAAACATGAATTCATACATTAGGTACATATTGCTAGAAGTTATCCTCTGCATATACTACCATACAGTAAGTACACTAGCGAGCCAATCGCACGTGCTACCCAAGCCCTATCCGAAGCTTGAATCTATATTCTTATCTCGCAGCACCGTAGCGAGCCAATCAGCGTGCTATCATTTAGTATCAACTTAATCAACAGACTCGCGATAATAGGTTTATCGCCCCGCACTAGCTCTCGCATGGAGTCAAAGCTACGACGCTTCTATTCTACACTACTACTGCGTACGTACGTAGCAGATTAACGGTGGGCAAGATGACCCCCCCCAATACCCATCTGTCCCATCCGCCATCCAATCTCCAAGCCCAAAAGACGTCGCACTCGCTCAGGTAGGCAGACATACATAAAGATCATGCAATGGCATGGACCAAACTGATGACCATGACCACCCTCCAGGCTGCACCGTCTGCAGACGACGCAAGATCAAATGCGACGAGAAAAAGCCGTGCTGCAGCCAATGCAGCGCCAAATTTCTTGCCTGCAACTACCCTGACGTTGCTACGCCTCGTACTCCTGGCAGTGTCGATGGGCAGTTGGGTACGTTAGTATCGTATGAACAAAGCAGTCGCTATCGTCACTATCAAGTCCTCGATATCAATTTGCCCTGCGCCGTGACCACCGATGACTGCGTTCCTAGTTTGACTATCAACGAGTCTCTCGACCATACTCTCTGTGAGCAGATCACCCAGAACATAATCAAGAGTGTTGCCGGCCCTGGATATCGCCACGAGGATGTCTTCAGGCCGCTTCTGCGCGAGTCAATGACAGTGTCGTATGCGGCCCTGGCCCTGGCGGCTCTGCGTCCTATTTCTGCTGCCAACGGTAAACTAGGGCGTGATGAAATCGCTCGTGCTCGTACACGCGGGCTCAGGTACCAGGGCAAGGCGATTCAGCTTCTGCAACGAGACCTGGAAACGGCGCAGTTGATGCACACGGATGCAGTATTGGCGTCAACACTGCTTCTCGCATTATTCGAACAGGTAATACCCTCCTCTCTGGCAGCTATGAATGATGCTTATTATACAGGCATTCGACGATCACAACTCAAACTACGTCAAATACCTCGAGGGCGCTCGCCTCCTCATCCGCCAACGCTTCCTCCCCGGCAAAACCAACGCCGTCGCCAAACAGCGCGAAGTAACCTGGCTCACACGCATCCTGATTAAAGTCTTCAACTGGCACGACATGATGACAATCATGAGCCACCCATTCCTGCACTACGCACAATCCTGGAGCCGGGACACCCGCCGACTGACCAACATGCTCAACGTCCGTCGAGCCGACAACATCTTCCTCCTCGGCTGGGCGCAAGACATCTTCTGGCTCATGAGCGACCTGGCGTCGTTTACACGAACCATCCTTTCGCGTGGCTCTGCCAGCGTCAACGAGGACGACGACGCATGGCTCCTGGACATGCTCCCCCGCGCGCTAAGCCTCGAAAGCCGCTTCAAGAACTTCAAAGTCACGCCCGAATCGGTGCTCTACTACATGGGCGAAACGGATCTCCTCGGCGACACCGTCAGCGACCTCCTCACGACCGTGGAGCTATACCGCCAGACCTCGCTGCTGTACCTGTATCAGGTCATGCCCGGCCTGATGCCGACCTTTTCAGTCGACGAGTTTGCGCATGAGCTGCTTGAGCAGCTCTGCGCGGTGCCTGCCGACTCGCCGATTATCGCCTACCATGGCTGGATTCTGCTCACTATTGGGGCGCAGTGTCGAGATCCCATGGATCGCGCGGTGGTGCTTGACAGGCTGAAGTTTAGCCATGAGAGTTATCGTTTTGCGTCTATTGCGGTGAATGCTACTAATCTCATCTTGGAGGTAAGATTCCAGCACTTCTTGTTGAATATTAATTGTATTAAATTTTCGCAGGTCTGGAGGAGAAGAGACGAGACCAAGAATGGCAATGGCAACCATGGGAGTAGCCACTGGACAAATGTGTTGCGAGAAATAGGACCCAACTTGGCTATTGTCTAGCCAGAACTATTAAACATATAAAGATCAGAATCATATCAATGCATAATGGAAATACCACTAACAAGGACTCAGACTAATTCTGGCTGGGCAGCATAGAATCAGTTATATTGATGTTTGTTAATGAATATAAACATTAACCCTAAATAAGCTCATAGAGTGAAGGTTAGCCATGATTTGATATATGCGCTCCTCGTCTGAGATCTAGGACATACAAAGAATAAAGCTAATATCGGAATCTGGTCATGGCTGCCTGTTATGCCTGGATGAACATCAAAATAACGTTGAACCTGGAAACCAGGACAAAGCACTATCCATGGATATATATAAGGGCTCCTGGTGTGGTCCTATTCCAATCTCTCAGGGGTGTAACTACCTAGGTAATGTACATATTTTTCGGATCCGAAAACTCACCATCAAAACCTCGGAATTGCCTGCAGGCCAGTCTCAATGTCCGTGGTAGATCGTCATGCAGGCAGATTTATCTTGCCTTGAGGACGCAAAATTGTTTTTTAATATTCGTGAATTTTTAACTGTTTGGTTGAAGGAAACAAAAATGGGGGCACTTTCAACAAGCCCCGGCGCAGGGTTTGCTAGAGGTCCGTCACGAGATAGCTAAACACCAAGGCGTTTATGTATCCTTCAAACTATATCCCATAAATCATCATCATCAATCTGAGAGCAATGCCCCCCTTCCACATCTACACATCGTCGCCTCCATCTGCCGCTTGATTCGCTTCGATCACGATCCGCATCCGTTACACGAGCCTCTGCAATGTCTATCTACTCTTTGAGTTCGGACACTTTTTTCGAACAACAAGGCTCAAAACTAAGCGAGTCGCCAAGGCTAAATGTTGCGCATGCAATACACCTCATCTACTAATCTAGATATCGCCATGTAGTTCCTAAAGCAGAAAAAGGATCAGGTGGGTAGACTTTATTTTCTCTGTCAGACGATACCATAGGCTAATAACCCGCTATATAGATAGACCACGCAACTCGCTTCCAGTTCTAATTTAACTACGTATCACACAACGTGGTTAGTTAGCTTTGGCTATCTCGGGGACAACGTTGGAAGAAGTACTGAGGTTGTGATCACTCAATAGCTGTTTTGGATCTCAAGATGCAATTATTGGTTCTGTAACTTTATATATACGAAGGGTTAATTTGGCTCTATCAAGAATTATATAGGGCCGGCCATTCTTCTTCAATTCAGGGCTAAAAAAACTGATGCGTAAAAAAAATAGACATGTACTCCGTATGCATGTGTAGTAAAAAAATAGAGCGGAAAATGAGGGCCCGAACTGGGAATTGAACCCAGGACCACCTGTATTTGTGTCAAGACTTGGCAAGGTGAAGATCAGAGATGCATAATCTCCCCGTTTGTCAAGTTACTCCCAAAACAGGTATCATACTATATATTTTGTTAGAAAAAAATAGCTTGACTTTTTTTATTCCAGGGATAACTTACCCACTAGACCATTCGGGCGTTGTGGCTTTTCAAGCTACGGAGTAGTATACCAACAACCCATTAGGGTTATTATATCATAGCCCTAATCCTCATCTTTTGTCCAACTAAGAAAGATGCAAGCACCGTTTATCTGGTTAAATTTCGTGCTTCAAGCTTTGATTTTGAATCGTCTATATATATATATCTAATATGCGCGGATTTGTTGCGGCTTCAGCTCTCTTGCCCGCTCAGACATTGAACAGCGCGGCATACAATCCGACTATTGCATGAACCTCGACCACGTGTAAGCTCGGTTTATGATATTATTATTATAGGTGTGGAAAACTGGCATTGTCACTGTTACCGGATGCTAATTCAGTTTACAGTGTTGGCCTGGTATCTTGATAAGTCTGAATGGTTGGCATCCCCCGCAGAAAATCGCAAAATGATCTTCTTGTATACCATCGAGTTCATATCTATTGGTGCGCTTATTATTGACCTCTGTTCCGTCATTTATAAGTACGTAATCCAGATTAATATGCATTATAGTCTATGTTTACTGTGTCGACGAGCGCTGGGATAGAGCTACCTAGGTACCTAGGTATCTGTCAAGATGAATAAGCTTTCGAGGTCCCATCTATATATATATATATATATATATATTCTCTCTGCTGCATTTGACTCCTGGCACCACTGAAAACAGCGAGATATAACTATTGAATAATACCGTCTGTCTCTTCTGTAATCTTCCTGGATGATTACTTTGTAGTCGTGACCGAAGTGCAATTCAAAATCGCGCGATGCCCCGAAGTTCTCTATCCTCCCTTACCTGCCAACGCAGCGCCTGACCACTGTTGCTGCCTATTTCATACCACTCTAGATCCTCTAGGGGTGGTCCAAATTTTCTGTCCCATCATTAATAAGTCCCAATCTGAAGTAATTAGCTTAGCTGCCGCATTTGACATCCTGCATATGACTGACACGTCCCACCGACCTTCATGCATCTCTGACTTCTGTGCCATGCACGTTATCCTGCGGGTGACTTGATTAGATGGATGTAATGGTAGAACCTTCTCTCTTTGAAACATGGTTGATGAATTATGATCAGTTTTTGAATGGGGCTAGGACAGTAGAAGTTTACTCGCGATTGCTTGGTGCTTTGATCTGGTATCGGGACAACGATCCCTATAACCCGGCTGTCCTCTGCATTCTCTTAACGCACTGGTGGCAGCTCGCCAACTGCCGCCACCGACCCATCGCGCTCCTCGGCAGGACGGACCTCGGTGTCGACGCTGCGATCTCCGCCACGATACCAGCAGCGAGGCCATCGTTCGGACACTTCCGAGCGTGTGGCACTGAGGTCGAGCGGGGAGAACGTCCGCTCGCCAACGCCTCGCCTCGCCTCCAATCTGTCCTTTCCTCGGACCCTTTGCCGGAAACTCGTGCTATTATCGAATTCTTAGTAGGCACTGTTCTTGATTACATGAGAGGAGCTGATAGCCTACCGGCTGAAAGCGAGTACCTAGCAGCCATCCTCGCTGCTGAACTAGCTTACCCCCACGGGCAGAAGATTATGGAGTTGTGGGATCTGGCTATCGTCTTGTGGGAGTGCGGTGCACTGTGGGGAGCTGGAGTGGCAGGCCTTTGCTATACTCACACCGGAAACTCCAACTGCGATCGGTCTCGCAATGACTTGTCTGACGCCACTTGGAGTTAGTTGATCTATGTCTATCCTAAGAATGCAATTATTCCCAAGCGCGGGGTTATTGGTTAACAGATTGGAATGCAGTTTACTAGCTTGTATAAGTTGATATTCGCATTTGCATGTCTATTAGGATGCGATTACTCGAGCTGGATGATTATGAAAACCTTGTTTCGGTAGCTAGCAGATAATGAAAAAAAGCCTTCTGTCTCTCCTGAATAGTCCTACCGGATGAAGGGATGTACTTACTTTGTACCTAGGTAGTCATGGCCAGAAGTCCAGTTCAGAATCACGCGATATCCCCCTGATATATACACGAAATGACGATTTTTTTGATTGTTGTCCCATCATCAAACGACGGATAATGTACAAATATAAATATGACCGAAGAATCAAACGAGATGATGCCTTCTTAAATCTTCTCAACATTGTACCACCCAACTATCGACTTTAAGGAAACCCAGCACGCGCCATTGTTACACTTGCACCATCGCCACGCTTTCCCCGTTCATCAGAGTGAAATGAAATGCATAGTACTACCGTACGTACGTAGATTCATGCGGATAAACGAAACACGGATTAGTTCCACCACAGTAGTCCAGAACGAGAGAAAGGGTCATACAAGAAACCGGGACGTTGTGTTGAACAGGATGTAGGGTGGGATAGATCCGCGGAATGCTGGAATGTGTACCAACCACCACAAACCTCCAATGGTCGAGCATTGCGGTTGCAGCCAAGGGATATTAGAATTGTTGCTAACCTATTAAGTGCATGCAAGTGTTGTCCGACTCCACTACACATGCGCATACACATGCGTAGTAGATTTTGGGTGATTTATAAGCTAGCCAATAGGCATTTAAGTACATGGTGTGTTGTTGATTTAGGCGTGTATATTGGATGCAAGGTCGGGGATACCATGTTCTTGACGGAGATTATCTGAAAGACTCTAAATTAAGAGAGGAGCGGGCAAAGTGTAGCAAAAAAAAGGATGAAGGGGTAGGAAGAGGTGGTTGATGTAGGATCACATGTTCCGCTTGCCCTAACGGAAGTGTCCATTCCACCTCCAACCTCCTTGAGTCAGTCCACTCATCCAGTTACAAAATGATTCAACAAGCTACCGCTCTATAGTATATACCCACTTTATATATTCCCCTAGAAATGTGGACCTTGAATGTGGACTGCCGAGGACCGTCGTGGTTTTTATTGCAGATCCCTTCTTGACCGTATGCTACTTGAGCCATTCTCCTTGGTAGGCTTCTACTTATGGAGAAACATCCAGTAGTATCCATCCATGCATCCGATTCCATCAGTTGGAATGTGCAGCACTCTGACCTCATTTTAATTCCAGGGTAACTTGCAGGCCCTGCCGGTTGTGCGACCCCAACCAATACCAAGCCTTCAAAACAGTCTATCTCTTATCTCCGGTGGGTTGAAACTTAATGGCTCAACCTCAACTGAGAATGATGATATCCCTGTCTAAGCTTTATATCTACAGGGACCACAGATGGCGGGTTATGTCACTGATGTAGTTAGTCTGGTCTGTTTGTACGTGGGCGACACCCACGGCTCGATATGTACTATTCCTCCCTTCGTGGAATCAAGCTGGAACCCATCCGTTCATTTCACATCAAGCAAGAAAAGCTTATGAAGAAAAACAAACAGCTTGACGAAATGACGTCGGATACTTGAACCTCTTCGTTCACTCCCTACAAGACTCATTCATTCTTAATTTGCTTCCCTGTACACATTTGTTCTGCAGACATCAGTTCATCAAACTTCTGCCACGCCCCCCTCCATACCTGGCATTTCATTACCGCGAAATAATCCTTTTCACTTCCAGCATGTCTACTGAAGATACCAAGGAGCGAATCACTGTTCACGAGGAGCTGAAAAAACCAAGATTTGTCAGTTACCTGTGGGACACGTTTGACAAGCCGCTGGCAGAAAGACGGCTGTTGACGAAGCTTGATACCGCGCTCATTTCCTTTGGTGCAGTTGGTAAGCAGTTTACCTTGGCTTCTCCCTCCTGGGCACATTGCTAATACGAAATGCGTGCTAGGCTACTTTGTCAAAAGCGTTGATCAATATAACATTAACAATGCCTTTGTTTCCGGAATGTATGTGTCTACTGTCCGAGAAACACGATATTTTGTATCTTTCTGCTAATATTGATTCGTTTCAAGGAGAGAGGATCTCAAATTATATCAAAACCAGTTGAACTATATACAGACGGCATGGGCATTGGGTTATGCGTTGGGACAGATTCCAAGTAATATCATCCTGAGTCGGGCACGACCGAGATATTGGATACCGAGTCTTGAGGTACGATCAATTTTTGATTGACAGCTTTATATGTATACTCTGGATGTTAGAAGACTGATTTCATTATCAGGTTTGCTGGGCCGTCCTCACGCTTTCATTATCCAGATGCAACCACGCATATCAATTTTATGTAATCCGGCTTCTTATCGGTACGAACTTCTCACCTCGTCCTATACCTATATGTGGCCATAACATATTCGATAAGTAACTAATAGAGAAAAGGTCTCTGCGAAAGCGGATATTATCCCGGAATCCAGCACTCTCTTGGCTCCTGGTATCGACGAGACGAACTGGGGAAAAGAGCCTGCATATTCCAGATTTGCAGCGCAATGGGCCAGATGGCGTCCGGGTATATAATGGGCGCGGTCTATCATTTGGAGGGAATAGGAGGTTTTAAAGGATGGCAATGGTTGGTCCATTACAAAGACTAGGTGCAGGTATTGATCAACTGATATACTTTTTTGTCTAGGGCGTACATCATAAACGGCTCAATTGCACTGCCAATGGCTATCGCGGGCTACTTTATACTTCCTGATGTGCCTGAAATCACCAAGTCGTGGTATCTTAGCAACAAGGTGTGTTCTTTTTCCGACGATCTTTTATTTTGTGCATGTTGTGCTTAACAGGACTTCTAGGAAATCAAACTGTCGCAACTGCGAATGCACCTCGAGGGACGAAAGCCTCGTTCTAAGTATACCAGGGAGAAATTGAAGAGGATCTTTACTTCATGGCATATATATCTCTTGTCTATACTTTACGTGTGAGTAGCCGGTCTTCGGGTTCTACCCAGGTATAGATACTAACAAACACCAGAGCTTTCAACAATGGAATTGCCAACACGCAGCCCATATTTCAGCAGTAAGTCTAACGATATTCCTGCCAAGTTGAATTGCACTAATGGTTTTATTGCAGATATCTTCGCCATTCAACGAACCCTCGCTATACAATTCCGCAAATCAACAACTACCCGACAACTACGTCAGGGGTGCAGATTCTCATGACCATAATATATGCTTGTATGACTATATTCGAGAATTTATTCACTTCTTCATACTGATAGATTCATTTCGTATAGGGCTCTCTGACACCGTCCTCCAGGGAAGACGCTGGCCGCCCCTTGTATTTGGCGGAGTAAGTTTATGCCCCTCTGTTACCATTATAGTCTATACAAAACTGACGCTGACAATAACATCAAGATCGTAAACATCATCTGCTACGTATCCTTAGCCATCTGGGACATCCCCACCTGGTGGAAGTGGACATGTCTCATCAGCGCCGGGGCATCATTTGGGCTCGGCGGGCTTTGCATGGCGTGAGTCTGATCTAATACACCCTCAGAAAGGGAGAATCTTGCTGAAAATTAAATATAGCTGGGCGAACGAAGTCTGCGCAAACGACAGCGAAGAACGCGCCATTACCATCGCAGCCATGAACGAAATCGCCTACATCCTGCAGATCTGGCTTCCCCTCCTGGTCTGGCAACAGGTCGACGCACCGAAATATTTCAAGGGCTACGTCACTGTATCCTGCATGTCCGTCCTGCTCATTGCAATGAGCTTTGTAGTTAGACGACTACACAATAAGGAGATGGCCGCCAAGTCGGTGCTAGCACAGCAAGAACATGGTACTGAAAGCTGTGTTCAGTTATATCCGCGTACCATTATGATGGACGACGGTAATTCTAGCGCCATCCAGCTCGGCCAGTTTACTAAGAATGACGGTATTGATAATGGGCATGACGTGGTTTCGCTGTCGTCGGCTTCTTTGTCAAATGAAGAAAAATGTGCGCCGTCGCCGACTACTATTACTACTATCGGTGGCTCGACAATTGTCGTTTCGCCTTGCGAAAAGGGGCCGTCGTCGTCGAAGAATTCGATTCTGCAGTCTCCAGCAACTGAGTCTAGAGATGAGATAGAGACGTGTCCATCAAAGATAGTCTAATGACTGAGTGACTCGGAGCAGGTTCCGATTGATCAGGGGGGAGAAAAGTTCGATTTATGCCAGTTCCTTTTGTTTTATTATGAGTGAATTTTGAATCATTTTGTTTTAACTATTTATATGTTGTGTTATTATACATATGAACTTGAAGGTCTCTTATAGAATGAATTGAATAATTCTATAAGCGTGGCCATGTTATGTACTTGCATCTTGATGATAAGAGTTTGAATATAAAAATTTTGGTTTTCACGGAAACCCTAATGCTGCCCAGATAGGCAATCCGAGGGATTCTTTCTATTATTGAAGTTAAAATATTTACTAAGCCCTCTCACACACACTCTCTCTTTCTCTCTGTACAAAATATGTACTGTAACAAAATATTTCTATCAAAAAAGACACAACCTCAAGAGTAAACCAAAATACCTACTACTTCTTCCCCTTTCCCTTCAGCTGCTCATTCCTCATGTATATACACAGAATGAGCAGACAATAAAATGAAAATGATCTATTCCGGCACCGCATTCAGCGTCTCCGTCACATTGCCATCCTCGCCCACCAATCTAACCGGCCTACTAGGTTCATGTACTGTCACCGGAGTCGGTGTAGTAGGCATTCTCTGAGGTGTCGACGAATCCATCCGAGGAGAAGTAGCAACATGCTGTTCTTGATCGTGATCTTGTTGATGATGCTGTTGTTGCTGACCACCCGACGCAGAGATCTGAAATACAACCTGAGGAGGAGTTGTGGATGTGCCCCTGCTCTTGCGGGGTTGTCGGTTTCGATAGAGTCGTAGACCGCGGGGGCCCGTTATTGTTGCTGTGCTGTGGGTGGTCAGATTGCTGGGTAAGCGGATTGGTTCTGGCTCAAAGGAGCCTGTGTTGAGGGCGCTGGAGATTGTGCGTGGGATGTGGTAGCCTGCTTTGCCAAGAGGGACGCTGAGGCCGTGAACAAACTGGTTGATTAGAGGAATGGGGTTAGCTTTAGGCATTTCTCGCATATTTTATCTGGGGGCGGGCTTCCGAAGGGGAACTGGAGCTTACAATACTGCAAATAACCAAAAACCAAACCACGATATAAGCCACCTCAGCCGTCTTGGCTGCATCATCGCGTACCTGTCCATCCACAATCATACCTTCGAGAAGAAATTGGCGACAGACCGACAAATAGAATATGGCACCCACGCCGATGGGACCGAAAAACCCGACAAACAATGCTTGAGAGATCTGCTCAATCTGGTGAATGTATCTGTGCATGGCGAACACAGCTGGCAGACGGCGAAACAAGAGGATTAGTATGCCCAAAGCGACAAGTCGATAGATGGGGATGATGTCGTTATGCGCAAATAAGGTCCAGGGGCAAACAGCTCCGAACCAGATGAAGACGGACAGATTGAGAAGCATGTCTATTGTTGGTTGGAGAGAATCATCCATTGTTTCGAGTCGGAACCAGTCACTGTTCGATTATCTTCAGTATATTCAATTCAATCTTATATCTTGTTTTTTGGTTGGATAGGCTTACTCGTTGGTGAACGCGTTGCCAGCTATGAAACAAGCTAGCAGATCGTCGGTGCCAATAAGTCCACAGGTTCCCATGATGAAAAGCTGAGTATGTTAGATTGAGAAGGAGTAGCAAAACAGGCAGGTGCACTCACTCCAAGAGAAATGGCAAAAACGAGAAAGCTTTCCCTATCGACATATCGTCTTTCTTCTGCCCAATGGAGCAATTTCATAGACAACCATCCAACCACCGCACCATAGACAATACTCAGCAGTATCTCATAGCACAGCGTCTCATAAACCCAAAGGGCAATAGCCTTGCCTGCACCACCACTAAACCCAGGTCCCTGAGTATATTTCATAATGTAGAGTGCCAGGAAAAGAAACGGATAACCCAGTCCATCATTGGCGCCAGACTCAGCCACAATGATTCTCTGCAAAGGACGAGGGATATTTTTGTCGGCAAATTTACCCTTGACAATTGAGTTGGACAACACTGGATCAGTGGGGGTGACGCATGCACCAACTGCCAGGGCTTGCACAAAGGAGATATTGGGCACGAGACCCCAGATCAGAAGGCCACTTGACAGCCACATAGCTGCCATTCCAGGCCCGAGTAGCAGTAGCAAACTCTTCCATTCTCTTTGCAAGTAGCGTCCTGGCAACTGGACTCCGGCTATTACCAACTGAACGCCCAGGACGAGGCGAGTGAAGTACTGCGTGATCTCGTCCAAGTTGTGCTGTGAACCCAAAGCGTAGTCTAATGGTTTGATGAAATTGGTTGCATGCGGTGAGAATACAACGCCTGCCAATGTTGATATCACTTTTCGTGAATGTTTAGTATTCCGATTCATCCCCTCAAGGATAAAGAATTGAAAAAAGGCAACTCACAGGCTTCAGATAGATAAAACCGCTCCTTGCAAAGATATGACACCAGTCCAAAGAGAGTGACAAATCCTCCCAGGACGGAGCATACAATATTGAAATTGCTGAGCTCTAGAGTTGGCATCTTCGCGTTTATCGACAAGTCTCGTTTATGTTTGTTTGATATAAAAGACCTCGGCGTCTACCAGAAGAAGACGAAAAAAGGCTCTGCTCAAAAACCGATAAAAAGCCAATGTTATTCAATCATGGTTTTGTAAACAGTGGTCAAGAGTAACAGTATCCAGTGGTCGCTCATATGGGTATTGAAAATCAGGTATGCCAGTTCGACAGACGTCCTGTTTGTGAGGTAGATTTTTCGTTTAGCAGTGAATTTCTGGATGTGTTGATCTTTCAGTCCAAATATCGACAGGCAAGTTGGGCCGAGCGATGTGCACAAAGAACTGCGGGGATTTTTTAAGGACAGAACGTGCCGGGGCCCGGAACCGGGGATTTATCTTATGTAATGCACCCTAGTGGATCTGATTGGCTACCACAATCGCCTTACTGAAGGCCCATCTGGTGGATCAGGACCACGTCAAAATTATCAGCGTTTATTGGTCAGATAGCCGCTGCTCCACTCCAGTGTGTAAATAGTAAATACTGAAGAAAGATTTCCAGTTATGGTTATGCTCACTGAGTAAATTCAAAATATGGTGTATGTCTTTTGCTGAATTATTTAGATGCGTTGTAGGGTTCCTGACAGAAAAAATGCAGTTGATTATCATATGTAATCGATTAGAGATGAAAACAACAATATTAGCCGGTCTTTTAAATAATATAGTAAAAGCTCTCTAAATCTTCTCTAATCACGTCCGAAATGGCGTACCGGTAACATGGCGCTCTCTCACAGCGCAGCACGGGGTATGACTCCCCGTTTCGGAGTTTTTTTATCATTTTAATACAAAACTCGTCCCATTTTTATAATACAAAAACGCATTAGGTATATCGACAACTTCGAACACAAGCTCCTGTTATTAGTTAATGACTTCTCTTCTCCAACCAAAACAAAAGAAAGAAACAAAGAAGCTCCATAGATGGTATCAGATCAGCTAGTTGTAATGCCATTGATTTTGTAACATTAGATATGTCCGTCAGTTTCAGAACGGATATCAACAGGTGGAGCAAGGCTGTATTGAAATTAAACGGGAATCTCAGTATCCCCCAAATTGTGGAAGAAACTAATCAGATCCTGTGCAATATTGGCTTCCTCGACCAAGCCAGTGCATTCGTCCAAGATCAAAAAGTCGGTGCCATTGTAGGTGACTGAGTCACCAGGGCTCAAGGTTCTATTCAACGAGCTGTTAGCGGAATTTTGAAGAAGAAACGAGGACAGGGAAGCTCACGTTGGCGCAAGAGAATAGTTTTGACCAAGAATGCCATCCATAATCCAGCGGACAGCAATATGATTTTCATGGCCCACCCACGCATGTACCTTGAACTCGTACTGGTCCCATCCAGCCCTGGCGCGCTCAACAAATGCAAGGAAGTCCTCCCGGGTGTTGATGCCCAACAACGTGCTGGTGTTTCCAGATGGGAAACGATCACCATGGAACTGAAGGACTGGTGCAAAAGTCTCGTTCAACAGTGTCAAGTTGCCATTCCAGACGTCCAGGTAGTTGTCCTTTATCAGCGTGAGATGTTCCAGGCTGTTAAATGCTGGTTTTCCTGGACCGGGATGTGCCATGGCAGGATTGACAAAGACAGAAATCGCAAGAGAAGCGATAGCAGGAAACAAAGAGAAAATCATTTTGAAGGACTGAATTTTAAGCAAGTAGAGCTTTGTATTCTGTTTGATGTCTTGATGAGAGGTGAAATTTGGCAGGAGAGCAGCACCATGGCCAGGTTTATATATCCTTCCGTTCTTATAAACCTGCCTTCATTGAAGCGCTTTGAAGCTCAGGTGTAATTTCTGATGCTGGTTTTAGGGTTGTTTCTGGGGGCGGCTCTCTGCAGGCAGCGCACGATGCAACCAATTTAGGAATAACCCCCCCGGTCTTTCATAGCCCATGCCCAGGGTGATGGGACTTGCCCAGCCTTATCTAGCTTTATTCTGCAAAGATCATCGTACCTTATATAACTTAAAACTCAATACGTACATAGCGTGGTCGGCGTTTGCTTCGGCCGTAACTTTAAGGGGTGCATTTGCGCCGCCGTAGAGAATCAGCTGCGAGAGCTCATGACTCGTGAGCCAAATACGTACGGAGTACTCCGATTCTTTAGGGCTGCATGCATCCGTAGGACAGCAATTAAAATCGAGCTGGTTTATTTCCGATTTCCGTTCGAGTCATCATCGTCGATGTTTCGCATTGCCAAAATTAGAAATAATGCCAAGAAATTAATAATGGGTCAAAGTTTACGCGATATGATTGGTTAAATTTATGGAAGTCCAAAAGTTGCAAGGGCTGACAAGACGAGATATAACCCATCTTCTAATTCCAAGAGTACAAGCTGATTATATACAAACAAGTCTCCAAGCGAGCAAGCGTATATCAGTTTCCAGATGTGGAACTCAGCCTCGGCCGAGTAAGCTCATGAGCCAATCAGAAGGCTCTAATCGAGCTTTGAATAGGGCTAGATGATATGCTCAACAGATTGAGTGTATTCTGAGGCAACTTCAGGTGAGCCTGGGAATCATGGATTACATGCTAATTTATATATCAAATTTGTTAACGTACAGCGGTAATCATCCGCTGTCGCCTCCATCTCATGATGCTAAGGGTTGAACCGTGCATTACAACCGCCATTCAGCTCTCAGCTTGGTGTTGGTCGCGGGGCAAGATGCCAGATCTGACTTCCGGCATGTTTCATCCAATTTTCACTCACCAATGCACATAGTTGTCCACCATGTCCGGCATCAGCAGCAAAGACAATGCCACTCCGCCCACGGAGATTGATTTGGCCCAAGTGAAAGCCCGCTACGAGGAAGAAAGAAAGAAGCGTCTCCGCGACGACGGAATCACTCAGTTCATCCAAGTCGCACAGTCACCTCAGTATGATCGATTTGCCGATGATCCGTGGGTTGACTCGGCAGCAGTCCAACCTCTGCAGGCAAAGTTCCCCGACAATCGAAGCGAAATGCTCATCATAGGCGCCGGATGGGCCGGGATACAGAATGCCGTCCGCATGGTCGAGGCCGGCATACCGGCTGAAGATATTCGCATTGTCGACCCGGCTGGTGGTTTTGGTGGCACCTGGTACTGGAATCGGTATCCCGGGCTGATGTGTGACATTGAGAGCTATACCTATCTCCCATATCTGGAGGAGACGGGATACGTCCCCAAGCACCGGTATTCGCAGGGCGAAGAGATCCGAGAGTATGCCAATCTGGTTGCGCAGAAATGGGGGTTGCTAGACTCTGGCGTTTTCCAAACGCAAGCACAGAAGATTGTTTGGGATGACGATACAAAAGAATGGTTGGTTGATCTGATCCAGCGTCGTAAGGGCCAATCGCCAGAAACTCTCCAGATTCGCTCCAAGTTTGTCACCATTGGTGCTGGTGTGCTTAACTGGCCCAAGCTGCCGAATATCCCGGGCATTTTGGATTATAAAGGTGACATGTTCCATTCTTCTCGTTGGGCATACGATGTCACTGGTGGATCTCCCAAGGACCCATCCCTCACCAAACTGAAGGATAAGCGGGTGGCTATTATCGGCACAGGAGCGACGGCAGTTCAGCTTGTTCCACAGCTCGCACAATGGTGCAAGCACTTGTATGTCGTACAGCGAACACCAGCCTCGGTGGACGTTCGTGATCAGCGAGAGACGGACGAAGAATGGTTCCATAAAGAAGTTGCATCATCTAAAGGATGGCAAAGAGAGCGAATGCGGAACTTCCACCAACATTTTACCCTCGGCGAAATGCCATCAGTCAACCTAGTCGATGATGGATGGACCCGAGCCCCTGGCCTAGTTGGTCTAACTGGATATACAGAGGGACCCAAAGCCCCCCAAGAAATCCCAGCATACGCGGCAAGACTGGTTGAGATTGACGCTCCCCGTCAAACCCGCGTTCATGCTCGCGTGGACCAAGAGGTGAAGGATCCTGCCACTGCAGAGAAACTAAAGCCCTGGTATCCTGTATGGTGCAAACGCCCTGCATTCCACGACGACTACCTCAAGGCGTTCAATCAAGAAAACGTCACTCTTGTCGATACCGACGGCAAGGGCATCGACCGGATGACGACAGACTCTATAGTGATCGGCGACAAGACCTACCAAGCCGATGTGGTGGTCTTTGCAACAGGTTTCCTCGCACCGCCCGCTGGCACACCAGCCGAGAAAGCAAACATCTCAGTCATAGGCTTGAATGGCGTCTCCATGAGCGAGGAATGGCCTCGCTTTGGCCCTACAACCCTGCACGGCGTCATCGACGCCAAGTTCCCAAACCTCTTCCTCTCCGGACCCCAGCAGGCGTCCACAAATGGGAACTATCGTTTCAACCTCGACGAGTACGCGAAGCACATATCGTACATATTAACCGAGGCGAAGCGTAGGGCCAATGGTGCCCACTTTGCTGTTGCGCCGTCCACGGAGGCAGCGGAGGACTGGGGCATGCAGGTTATGATGCATGCGGCGCCAATGGGGGTTGCGTTTGGATGCACACCGGGATATTTCAATCTGGAGGGAGATCTTGATCGGGTGCCACCAGAGCAACAGATGGTCTTAGCACGGTCAGGTCTTTGGGGCTCGGGAATCGAGCATTGGCTTGGGGTTATTGAGAATTGGCGAGCTGATGGCGACATGAAGGGTATTGTAGTGCGCTAAGCGGTAGTAAGAGACATCATGGGGATAAATTTGACGCTCTAGGTAATATCTGAAAAGCTTAAAATTCGAATAATAAACTTTGAAAATTTTCAAGTTGCTCCACGATGCCTTCATAGAACTACATAGCTGTGCGTTGCAGGGACTCGTAATGTATTGTCATACCTGCTGCATACATACAAGCTTGTTTTAGGCCATATGCCTAAGCCAGTCCTTTGAAAGAACGCATTATTTTCGTGATGTGAGTCAATGCATTACATGGACAGAATATGACATGGTGACTGGAAAAATCCGCCAATTTTAATTTATCAAACATCGTCAATCTCATCAGCGAGCTCATCAGGAACGTCAAAGTCATCTGCAACAGCTGCTCTAGGACCTGCCGAGGAAGGAGTCTTCATTACTCCTCTCCTAGCGCCGTCAACAGCTAACTTATCTGCCTCCTCGTTGCCGGGATCACGATTGTGCCCTTTGACCCATTCAAAAGTAGTCGTGACTTTGAGAGAATCACGCTCGTTAATCTTGACGAGGATGGATTGGATGAGATCCTTGTTTTCCACTGGCTTGTTGTCTGATGTCAGCCAGTTGTTGCGGATCCATTTGCGGAACCAATTCGTCACGCAGTCGATGGCATAGCGACTGTCCGTGACGACGGTGACGGGTCGATGTCGCGGTGCTATTTCGAGCGCGCGGATGATTGCTGTCAACTCGGCGCGTTGGTTTGTCTGGCGAGCGCCCTTTAATGGCTCAGAGACATTCCTGCTGGGAACGAAGTTCTCGACTATCAGTGGACGAGTCTTGAAATAGATCAAAGTGTTATAAGTCATTGATGAAATGGATCTTAAGAGCTTACCTTGTGTCACCTGGCCCAAAATAAACTCCCACACCAGCTTGTGCGACTTTAGATCCATTGCCAAGTGAACTTCCATCAGTATATATGCGAAGCATTCCAGGAGGACCCGCAGGCTTTGATTTCACTGCCAGCTTCTGATCAGGCGCTTTGTATACTATCTTTCCTGTAGATGGCTCGAGCAGAACATTCGGGTCAAATCCGTCTTCAGCACCGGGCGGCAGAGGCGCAATCCCGGCTGGAAATCCTTCTGAGGGATTCGAAGATACCAAACCGGGAACCCTTTGTGTAGTAGTCGTAATATTTCCATTCTCTTGGCCCATGCTAACAAATTCTTCTGCCTCCTTGCGAGTATCGAATTTCTTGTACCGAGGCCGTGTGAAGCCCTTGATCTGTTCTTGGGCCTCTGCCCAGTTCGAATATACCCCGGGAACACGTCCTCGCTGCACACCGTAAAATCGAGTGGCTTCGTTATTGGCGGATGCGGCTCCATGGCGTGAAGATACTTTTTGGCCCGTGAGGAAGGAGTTTGCCTCTTCTAAGGATGGGAATGACTGGACTGTATAGCACAAGGAAAAAGAATTGAGCAAATGATCCCCCTCTTATAAAAACTCGGAAAGATAGAAAAAAAAAAGAAGGCCTAAAGACTCACAGACAGCCCCCTTGAATCCCGTAACCTGCGCTAGACAGTCATTCCAATTATAATATACACCGGGACGAAAGCCTTCCTTGACGGCATAAAATTTGGTAGCCGACGTGCGCTTCCGTTTCGTTCCACTGGTGACTGCAGTCGTGGTCGGCGACGACGCCGCCCCTATTGGGCCGGGGCTTGGGGATGGGGTGGTTGTTGAATGATTGTTGGTGGTGGTGGCCATGTTTATATCTGCTGGGAAGGCCAATTGCGACACGAGCCGCTGCTCATTTGCGATGTAGGCGTGCCTTGAGCCTCTCTCCTTCACTATGGGGTGGTACAGAAGTATTCCTCGTTGTGCTGTCCTCGAGAAGGCGGTTCTTGAAATAACCCTTGAGATCACGGTGGGCGGCTGTCTAAACGTTGCTTTTGTCGCTGGCCAGAACTAGTCTTCGGATCCAGCACTGATTGCGTATCGTCGAGGGAGTGAGGAAGGACGCTATGGAGGACAGTTGAGAAGGTGAGTCGACGTGGAGAGAGGGGACGTAAGGGCTGATCACAATTAGGTGATTGGTCGGTCTTCCCCGGACATGGAGGGGCCGTAGTTGTCAGGTCGCGATGGGGTGATCAGGCTCAAACAGACGGGCAGGGTTCAGGCAAGACAGTCGTTCAAATTCCCCGTGTCAAATCGACGAGAGAAATAATGTGCTGTCGCGTGGTTGTGATCCAAACTACGGGATGAAGTGCCAATCCCCCCCTCCGCAGGTGCTTGACAGGTCACAAAAATAAAACAAAGGCGGATCATCGGCCCGCCGCCCAGGAGCTATAGAAAGCTAACCGTCTCTGGTTAGAGCGTCTGAGGCGACTTACGACTCACGAGGATGATATAAAATCGCTTACTATGTTATTACAATAAAAATGAATTTCAATAGAACTCTGGATACAGCCATTATGAAGCATAAAAACTATTCAACTCCCTTTAGAGACTGTCATGGCTAATAATACGTGTATGTAATTGCTTTACCTACAACGGTTAGTCCAGGCGCAGTATTGAGTAAATTACCGTAAGATTACGCTGGTGTACGTATCTTACTATCTGCGACAGCGATACCAAAATGACCGCTGCTTTAAGAACGCCTCGTTATTCTCTAATAGTACGGGGTAATCGGATTTGGAATCATGGATTGGCAAATATATTCTGAACAGCATACACATAGTATATACTATATATTTCCAAGCCCGTCAACAGATTGCTCAGAAGTGAAATGACACATTGAAGAGACCCGAAGAAACTAGACCAGAGCAATGTTTTTACGACCTCATCTAACCGTCTGCAAATTCTTTTCAATCCTGACCAAGTCCTCATAAACCTCTTCTCACTTTTATCCGGCGGTAAAGCCGAAGTGTAACAATCATATATGCATCCCAGGCGGGACACATTCTGATCATTACCGTCGGTTCCAGTAGTAGAATGTAATCGAATGAATTGACTCAAATTTTGCTGCGTAATTGCTGATTTCATAAAATATTCCTCGGTCTTGATAGACATATGAGGTCAAAATCATGATCAGCAGCGTGATTTGCAGTTGACAATATATCAACCACAAAGGATTTTCCTCTCCATCATCCCAACCACCCATATCCAGTCGACGAGAAATCCAGTAGATAGAGAATTGGGTGAACGAGGAGAGAAACAAAAAGAAATAAATAGAAGATGGGGAATGTAACAGGGATATGTCGGCATGTAATGTGTAGATAAAAGGGTATATCTCAGTCTGATCTTAGCCCCAATTGAAATGCTCTAGAGCACTCCAACGGACTAACCAGCATGGAAAAGAAAAGAACATAAAATATCGCAATTAGACATGCCCTAAAGAACTCGTCTGGAGGAAGCAAGTTTTTGTAAGTCAATTGCAGGTACCCGAGAGTCATTGCAATCAAGCCAAATGTCGAATGAAAAGAAATCAATCAGATCAGCATCCCACCAACTGACCCAGAGTCGCCAAGAAAAGAAACCCTTTTTCGCAATTTTCCTGGACGTCATAATATAATTATGTATGGAAATCATAGCCTCGTAGACAATAACCAGCATCAGATTGGAAATCTGATGTCGTCAAAAGAGAGAAAAGAAAGATCAAAGTAGCCCACCCGCCATATATGCTCTATGTACAATTACCGGCATATTAAAAGGGCTGCTAAATGTTGAATAAACTGTCAAGATATGTCATGTGCATCAATCAATGTAGTGAAATATGCACGTCGTAATCACAAAATGCACCGATGTCGTTACCGATCCCGAAAGTACTAGCGATAACCGTATCCCGACAGAAAAGAGAATAGAATGAAAACGTAAATCAAGGCGAAGAAATACGCTGGTAAAATAGTAGATATGCTACCTTGTTGTCACGAGTTCCATATCTTCCAAGGGGCGTCCTGTTGCCTGGAGAAGTCGATGAGGCTGCAGGGGACGATACGCCGTTTGGAACAGCACTGGTGGACTTCTTGCTTGAATGTCCGCTCGGACCGGACCCATTGACTTGGCTCCATCCTCTCTCATCGTCTATCTGATTATCTTGATCGATTTGTTCATATATATTCGGATTGTTGTCACGTTTGTGTTGCTCCAAAGCCGCCGCGAGAACCTTTGGATCCTCCTCGCCCCCTGCTTCTGCAACGTCCTCACTGCGTACACGACGAATGACAGTATCATCCATCCGAATCCATTCCCGGCCATCTTGGCGTCTCACGTCCACTGTATAATGCCCGCCACTGGCGTTCTTCCCATGGTGGTAGATGACACCAATAAGTCGATAGTGCGGGAGTCCGCCATGAACTGCCATTGCATTGCGTCGATGGGGTGGGAAAACCTCGCGGGGGATTTCCAAATCCAACGGATATCCGACCTTCTTCCAAATCTTCTGGGTGCCCTTGGTGACGCTATCGTACTGGAAACGCTTCAAGTGAAGAATAAGTACAGGAGGCAACGTTTCAATAAAGACCTGCTTTGTGGCAGCAACTTTGGGGCCCCTGGGAGAGCTGAAATCACCATGGATGGTTTCGGGCTTGGTAAGGCCTTTCAGGGCGTCAATAATGTTGTTGACTTCCGGAGACCCAATATCAAGCTGTAGAGGCTGATAAGGCTCCAATGTCACTGAGTTTTTGTTTCCAGGGACTTTGAACTCGGAACGAATCTTTCCTCCAAAGATTTTAGTGATGGGTGATTCAAACTCGACATCGCCAGATGAGCGAGTAATAGCGGACTTCTGCTTGGCGCCGACTTCAAGCCATCCATCAGCTTCCGAAGACGCGGCGTCTACTGATGCCTGGGAAGCGCCACTTTGCAAAGCATGAGCACATTCCTCATGGAGTTCTTCTAGAAAGAAACCAAGAAATTCTTGGGCATCTTGTTGATGACCGCGCTATATATTCTGTTAGCTTTGTTCAATGTAAATCTAAGCAAAGAGGTTGTCTCACCCTCATGTCACGGAAGCGGGGGAGCTGGCGAATCATTTCATATACAAATTCTGGTATGAATGCATCTCCGTATTCTTCCAGTTCCTTATGTTTTAGTCGCATGCGAAGTTGGTCTTCTGACCGGGCCGCGTCAATTACTCTGAATTCTCTCATAAACATGATACTAATGAGAAGATTTTGTCAGTCAAATTCCTCCATGTACTGGACGAATTACATACGTTGCATCAATCAGCGGCACGTCGCTCTTGAAACTGTGGACTGCGCGACGGCCGATGTGGTCAAGAAACTGGTAAAATGGAACGCAGAATGTCAAGATTTGGAGTACCTGAAAAGAGTTAGTATTCGAATGTCAACTTGACGAACATAGGACTTACCGAGTTCATGTAGCACATGTTACCTGTGTTGACAAGGCCCCTTGGCTCTAAAAAGGCAATTTTTTCACCATATTGATCAACGTCAGATCCAAGACCCGTCAAAACATCACCAAGTGACTCGTTTCGGCGGGCCTGCAGATTACCTGCCTCGGCTGTCGTATTCGGAGCAACGCTAGCCCCGCGAGATGCGGCCTTGGACCGTACCAAGTCGGCCCATGATTTTGGAGCTGCGGGGGTAGTGTTTGTGGAACTCTGAGAAGGTGTCCCTAAATCTTCAACCTCGTCTTTTACATCTGTCGCCTGAGCCTCACCCGTAGGTTGAGGAGTAGTAGGTTGCTTTGGCGTGCTAGGGGCTTGGGGGACTATTGGGACCACTGGGACCACCGGTGCTGCCTGCTTTGGAGTTTGGGTTTGGGCACGAGAACGAGGGGCTGAGTTTGCCGGGGCAGTGGATGATGGCGTGGTGGGGTGAGTCGAGTCGGACTCCGATGGTGCCTGAGACGTCGTGGGCGTCTGTGGCTCGGACAGGCCTGGGCCTGATGCATCCGTATATTCCCCGTGAACGGCCGTTGGTGTCTCATCTGCTTGAGATATATCTTTCTTCTGGGTGTCCTTTGCAGGAAATTCAACGGAAACAGTTGAGGCTTGTAGAGAGCGTCCACTCCGACGCCGATGAGGAGCACGGTTAGGAAAGGGCTTGGTTGGTACAGAAAGCCAGGGAAGCTGGTAAAAAAATGAATTAGTAAAAGAATTGAGTAAAGTCTTGGAATACACAGCCGACTTACCGGTGCACGGAAGGGCAGACGTGGGTATAGACTACTCTTTTGTATTTCTGCGATGGGTGGAGATGAGACCACGTCATTTAGTGTTGGTAGTTCCTGATTATCAACAGGAATATGAGTTGGGCCAGCGGGCGGTGGAGACATTGCAGGCGGAATCGGTGTCGATGCTGTCGATGGTGGCTGGGGATACCCATTTGGCGAGACATGCATAGGCGCCGGGACCGGCTGCGAGTGTGGGTAGGATGAGACTATCAGCGGGGCATGAGCGTATGAAGGTTGATACGGACGAGGAGGAGGTCCTGGAGGCATAGGACCGCCAGGAGGCGGTGGGTGCATTTGCGGATAGCCATTATACCATGGTGGTGGATAATGCTGTGCATAGACGGGAGGAACGTGACCGTTGACGGGTGGAGGATGGTAGTTCATGTACGCCGGAGGAGAGCGCATATTCGAGGGCCCTGGAGAATAATGCATGTCATGCTGTCGCCGGGGATGGGGAGGTATGGGTGGCTGCCCATGGGGCATTGCCGGCAGATGGTGGTTTATCATGTCCAGGCAGATAGTGATGGTTGCCTTGCCTCAAAGGGAGCCATGCGAAATATTAACTAGGCAACATCTAAATATCTCAATGCGATAGGCTGGCCGACCGCCTAGGTTGCCATGCTGCAAGCAGGGCAGTTGGCGATTGTACGGGGGCGTTGGATTGCTCTTGCGGGCCCTGAGAGCTGTCAGGCTGCTCAGAAATGAGGTTAGCTTTTTTTTGCCTTGCTCTACCATTCCCTCCTCAAGCAGCGCGACATGGGTTGTGGATGAAGAAACTCACCTAGCAGGATAGAAAGAATAACGAGCGATCTGACAGATAGCAGCAAAAGTGTCACCAAGCGCAGCTGCTTGTGACGTGTGGTGAGTCGTATCGTATCGGGTGAAGGAGGCTGCACAAGAAATGTCAGCTCCGAAATGGCGGCGGCCAAGAAGAAAGCGCCAAGGCGCTTGCCGCGATAGATTTGGCGCGCCTCGGTGCCTTAGAAGTTAGGCGTCTAATTCCAGCCTCTCCAAACCGGCCAGTCAGTGAATGACTCACCCAAATAAAAATGAGTCAGTATTGAACCCAATGTGAGGGCTGACTCTGACTTTCATACTATCTGAATGCGCGACGGGCTCCAGATAGAGATTAGTTAGTATCTCGTAGCAATCTTGAAGGTTTTATAGGCTTATGTTCTGTCTACAAAGTTAGTATTCATTTTATTTAACTGCCATCTCGATTAATCTTTAAATCGATACCAAGACTCCCTGCTATTGCATACAGATGAAGCCATAAAGTGCAACATGCATGCGTGGAAGTTCTTGCCAAGACACGTGCTGGGATGACATAACATTGGCAAAACGGGCCGAGTTTCTGAGAGCAACCTCAAAGCGTCGCTCCCCACCGAGTCTCCGAGTCTCCGAGGGGCAATTCTGTCAACAACCATCAGAGCGCAACGCGCAAGTGGCCCCCCAGTGGCCCTTTCGTGACTCTTGAGCATTGAATTCTGTGTTCCTCGGGCAAACACTACTACCTAGTAGTGATTCTTCTGGATTGACGAACTTGCGCGGTCATCCGGGTCCTTCATTTCAGGATCGAGATTCGGAGGGCACAGCACATAGCAAGCATCGTTACGATTGCTTGGATTCTGAAATCGGTTTACTGTCCTAACTAGGGCAGAATTACGGATCGCGTTCGATACGAGACATGTCGTCCACTGCGGGACAGGCGGTTCGTAACCTCAAGACAACTGATTATACCTCAAACTCTTCCTCGTCCCCGTCTTCCTTTCAGCCTACTACCTATTCCACTGAAGGAGGATCCCAGAGGCGTTCCGGAGGACACGGGAGCTTTGGAGCAGGCTCGGCAACTAGAAATACTACATCGGCAAGGAATAATCAATCCCGAAAAGGCCAGCACAAAAAACACCATCGTCCTGCGTTGGTGAACGAGGATGCGTATTCGGAGACTGTAAGTATTGGCGCGAGTCTTCTTCTTGTTGAAAAACAGCTGATTTGAGTGATGTTAGGCCATCATGAGGTCCACCACGAGCCGAAAAGGTCAAACTTCGATCACCCATTTGATGAACTTCTCCTTACCTCCCCGCCCGCAATATAATCCGAGCTCGCATCGTCCGCGACGAAATCAAACATGGGGAATGGGATCGGGACATACAGCTGGCGATAAAGCCCGATACGTACATGCAAACTATCGTTTTATAGTGAATCCTCAAGGAAGCTACCACGCTCAGGCGGCAAACGCTGATGTACATCTGGACTGGGACTCGGTACTCCAAGTCCTAGCATCTGAACAAACTCAAGCTGCAAGCTGTCCAATCTGTCTTGGAATGCCAGTCGCACCACGCATGGCAAAATGTGGTCATATTTTTTGTTTCCCGTGCCTTATCCGTTACATGCATTCAACTGATGACGACACACCAATGCCGGAAAAGAAAGCACGTTGGCAGAAATGCCCCATTTGCTGGGATACAATCTATGTCTCAGATACGCGGCCAGTGCGCTGGTTTATCGAACAAGGACCATATCTCCCATTAGAAGGCGGTGATGTCGTTTTGCGTTTGGTAAAGAGGAACCCTGGAAGCACCCTGGCCTTGCCTCGCGATGGAGCAGAAGACCTTGGTCCACATGATGATATTCCCTGGTACCATGCAGCTGAAGTTGCAGACTACGCACGGATAATGAAAGGAGGGGAGGATTATATGACGTCCCAATATGATTCTGAAATTGAGGAATTGAACCGACAAAAACAAGAAGACGAGCTTCTGTTTGGCGATGATACGACTTGGGTTAAGAAAGCAATCAAAAATATCAACGATGCCAAAGAAAAGGTTCGAGGCCTAGGCAATCCACCACATATTGTTCGTGTCGAAAAGAAACGACCTCACGATACAATAGATTCGGAGCATGCTAGTGACTCGTTTGCTCACACCCAAACTGCCGATTCAAAGCATGAATTGAACCTCGATTCTTCTAATGGGCTAGAATATGGCCCCTCTATTTTTAACAATATTGGCGAAGTGACTGCTGGTCTGGATGCACTCAATGTGGATTCCCACGGCAACCATGAAAAGTCACGAAAGAAAGACAAGAGTTCCATGTCTCATACCAAGGAATCTGCACAGCGAGAAAATACCGGAGCTACTGACCAGCCATACTATTTCTACCAATGCTTACCTCACTTTTACCTTTCGCCTCTTGACATACGTATTCTTAAAGCGGCTTTCGGCGAATACTCCTCGTTTCCGGCAACAATTCTTCCTCGGGTCGAGCATATATCTACTGGCCATGTTGTAGATGATGAATTACGCAAACGAACGAAGTACCTTGGCCACCTACCATATGGTTGCGAAGTTGGTTTCTTGGAGTGCGACTGGACCGACATTGTTGTACCTGAAGTTTTAGACCGTTTTCGAACTGAAACAAATAAACGACGACAAAGAAACCGTGATAAAGAAGCACGGGAAGAAAAGGACAGAATACGAGCAGAGAAAGAGGAGGACGAAAAGCGTTGGGCTGCCGCTCGTCGTAAGCGACCCAGCTTTGGAATCAGCGACGAACAACCTTTCTCCGATCGAGACTTCCTCCCCTTGAGCGGTTCGATGCCAGGTGCTCTTGACTCGGCAATTAGCGAGGCTGATTTTGCAGCAGCCTCTCCGCCTACTGCAAGTCAAATGCATTCTCGTTTCGAAGCGCTTGCATCTCCGTCGTCAAGCCCACCAGTTGCTCGCACGGTGTGGGGCACGGCAGCTATTCAATCTGATTCTCCTCTGTTGGATCGCAGACCAGTAAACGATGGCTGGCTCCAGAACTGGGAAGAGGACCTTATGGGGCAGCGAGAGGCCGAACTGATTGCGCAAACTGTGACGGACGCGCCTGCCCCTGCTGCTGGTGGCGGCGGTGGTCGAAAGAAGAAGAATAAGAAAATCACTCTGATGTCCACTAACATTCAAAGAGGTGCTTAGTCTTGGGCACTTTTTCCTGCAATTTTATTTCTCGCATACATCACATCAATCATCAATTCGTTTTTTAAGTTCAGAAGAGGAGACGGTGTTCATTCGGAGATTTTTCAGGTTCGTCATGAGAAGGAAGCGTATGGAGTTGACATGGATATATAACAATAATTCTTGATGCATGCATATATGCATAATAACACTGTGAATAAAACTATAAAAACCGACCTTGATGATATTGCTTTGAAAGCATTATCTGCAAATATCATACCTCCTATAGCAAGTAATACCTCAGGCATTTCATCTTAGGGCTAATGTGGGGAGACAAACTTTACCACCTACCCAACTAGGGAAGGCAGAGATCTGAATTACTGAAAAAGGAAATGTTCCGGGAGAGAAGAATTTGATCTGATTTGTGATTGACTTTGGTGTATACTGTCCCTGGTATGGTACGTGCTATGCTGGGTCGTACGATTGTTGAATTCTCATGCAACCCCCGCTCGAAATGCAATGCACCTTGATCAATCAACCCTGCAATACTGACTAGGTACGTAATATAGGCAGTAAGCAAGCATGCGCCACTGTTGCAGATCGACGTTTAATTATCCGGGGAAAGCAATCGGGTAATTTCTTTCATGGCAGTGTAACTGGTAATGATTTAAATTCAACAATCTTCCGTCGAGTCATGCACTTGACCTGTATATAGCAACTAGAAAGAACATAGAACAAGATGTTTCCCAAATCATTGTCTATTGCAGCTGCAGCTGCAGTGGCAGTTGGGAGTACTTCCGCGAGCTCTTCACTTCATCCTCGTATTCAGAATGGGCTTGCTAGTACTCCCCAGATGGGGTAAACCAAAACCCCGAAACCATCTACCCAAAGTACCATACACTTCACTAACTACATACTAGATGGAACACATACAACCACTACGGCTGTTCCCCCAACCAGGCCATCGTACAATCCAATGCCCAGGCACTGGTCGATCTGGGCCTCGCCGCTCTGGGCTACCGCTATGTGACCACCGACTGCGGCTGGACGGTTGCTGATCGCCTGCCTGATGGCTCGCTGACCTGGGACTCGACGCTTTTCCCGCTGGGGTTCCCGGCTCTGGGACAGTATATCCATGACCTTGGACTGCTGTTTGGTGTCTATCAGGATTCTGGGATCCTGCTTTGCGGGAGTCCGCCGAATCAGACGGGGAGTCTTTGTAAGTGGCACATTCGATGGCAGTTGTCAATGTTGGGACATGGTGAATACTAAGAAAGTATCAATCAAGATCACGAGCTGCAAGATGCAGAGACCTTTGCGGCTTGGGAGGTAGATTCTCTGAAATGTATGCAACCCTCTATGTCTATTACTATCTACTTGAATTAACGCAACCCTCCAGATGATAACTGCTACTCCGACGCAGCAGCCGGCTTCCCAAACGTAGAATACACACCCAACGTATCTCCCAAGTTCCGCTACGCCAACATGTCCGATGCCCTCGTGCAGCAAAACCGGACTATCCTCTACCAGATCTGCGAATGGGGCGTCAGCTTCCCCGCCGGCTGGGCGCCCTCACTGGGGAACTCATGGCGAATCGGCAACGACATCTCCTCTTCCTGGTCCAGCATTTTCCGACTCGCAAACCAGGCCGTGCCGCAGACTAGCTTTGCCGGGCCCGGCCAGTGGGCCGATATGGATATGCTCGAAGTCGGGAATGGGGTTTATACGACGCCCGAAGAACAGACTCATTTCTCGCTGTGGGCGATTTTGAAGAGTCCGTTGGTTATTGGGGCGGCGTTGAAGGATGATGTCACGGCTATTAGTGAGGAGTCGTTGGGGATTTTGATGCAGGAGGATGTCATTGGGTTTAATCAGGATGAGCTCGGCGTGATGGCGAGCTTGAGTAGGAGGTATACAGAGGAGGAGTATGATGTGTGGAGTGGGCCGTTGAGTGGAGGGAGGACTGTTGTTGCGCTTGTTAACTGGGCTGATGAGACGAGGGATTTGACGGTTAGTTTCCCGGATGTTGGGATACAATATGCGGCTACGGTGAAGGATATTTGGAACAATGTCACGGTGCAGGGTGTCAAGACGTCGTATACGTCCCAGGTTAAAGGCCATGGGACGTTGCTGCTCGAGTTGCAGGATATGACTCCTTCGGGGCAGTACAATGCCAGTGTTTTTGGGACTTCAACAGGGTGAGTTTTGTTCTTGGTCTAGATGACGTCTTCAAATGAACATGTATCTGATGTCAGCTCCAGAGAAGTAACCAGCTTCGGGGATATCTACGGCCTCACTGACAGCAGCAACTACACACTATCAATCACCTTTGCGTCGACGACCTCGACCAGCGAAGAGATAGCAGTCACCGTGCAATCCTCCACATCTAACCAGACCAGCACTATCACAGTACCAGCAAATACAGCAACCATCTCCCTGCCCATCTCACTGGCAGCAAGCTACTCCAACGCACTCTCCATCCAACACCAACTCCCCATTGACACCATCTCCGTGGCTCCTCCATCAGGCACCTTCTACCCAAACACAAACTTCACCACCACCGGCTATGCGACTTACACCACCTGTGACAGTGGTTTCTGCCTCCCCGTTGGATCCAAAATAGGCTACATCGGGCCCGGCGGGACGGCCGTGACCAGCATCCCGTCCACCACCGCAGGCACCAAGTTTGTCGAGATATACTACATCAACAACGAAGTTGCCTTTGCGAGTGGGCTCAACTCGAGGAATATCACCGTTACAGTCAACGGGGGCTCACCGACACGACTAGAGGTGCCGCTGAGCGGACGCCACAGTGAGTTGTTCGGACCGGGGCTTGGCTGGTGGGATTCGGCGACGCTGGGGATATTGACGGAGGGCTGGACGGAGGGTGGCAATGAGGTTGTGATTGGCAATGATGGAGGCGCTGGATACAGTGTGTACGGGGCTGATTTTGTGGGGTTGACTGTTTATACTTGACTTTCCCCTTCTTGCATGCATATTTGCTACGTAGTCCTAGCCCTAATTCATGGATGTGCTGCGGCATATTGAGACACAGCCTCAACTGAACCAGATGGCGGAAGGACATCTGCAGTTTAATTTCTCAAGATATCCATAATTCCGATCCCAAAATTAAAGCTACAACATGTGCACCAATCAAAATGGTAGATTGCAACTCCACGTAATACGTAATACCACCTTGTCGGATCCGCGGCTCCCTAGGAACCCAGGAATGCAAGTAAATCTTTGTTTTGTGACGATACCCTCGCTGAGCTGTACGGACGAATGCGAATGGCCTGAGATGGAAAGAGAGTCATTCTTTGTGAGAACAACACAATTTACTACATTTCATTCGCACAATATGTTTACTTCGAGCTTTGGCAAAGATGGTAAATAAAGTATGTACGTACATGTTCGGAAGTGAAAATACGGCGGGCGTATTTTTCACAAATTATGCTGGCCCATTCTTCAAAATTACTAGCGCGAGCTCCACAATTCGGCGTCTCCAAACAACAACCAACAATTGTTAGCTTCGATTTTATTTTTGTTTTGTCCTTTGATTCAGATTCATCCCAACTCACTCTCAATTGTGGCCATCTCCAGCTTTTCACGGGTTCCGAGCCGCCTCGAAGCCGCGACACAATGAGAGTGACACGCTCTCAGACGGGGAGGACCCCCAAGTGAGTTACTCCTTCCTACTTAAGGACTTTCTTTCCTTCCCCCCTCTCCTTATTCTGCCACCACCTCACTTTTCACTTGGTACTCGAAGCGCATAGCTGACCCTTTGCTCTTTTCTCTCGCTTTTCTGTCTTAGGAAAATTGACCGCCCAGATTTCGTTGAAACCCCCGGACGTCGCGTAACACGAAGTCGTCTCTCAATGACTCCTGACCCAGCCATGGAAATGACTGCGACATCCCTTGATAGCGATACCAAGACTTCCCCGCGCAAACGCAAGTCGCTCAAGGCCACCGTCAAGGACGAGCCCGAGGAAGAAGAGGCTTCTCCCAAGGCCAATGGACACGCCAATGGCCACGCAAACGGCAATGGACACACCAACGGGCATGCCAATGGCAAGCCCAAGGTCATTGACGGCTGGATCGAAGGCATGGATCCCAAGGTCGACTACAGCGGGGAGTTTGAGTTTGGAGGATCGCTCGGCACACTCGCGCTAATGATCGGATTCCCATTGCTGATGTACTACATGTGGATTGGCGCAACGTATTACAACGGAAAACTTCCTCTCCCCTCGAAGGACCAGAGTCTGTCACAATTTGTCGCACACCTCGGCCACCTCGTGTATGAAGGAGCATTCCCGTCTCTCAAGGCGTGGACTATGTACTGGGTGTTTTTCATCTTCGAGGGTATCTGCTACATTACTCTGCCTGGCCTCACTTTGACGGGACGACCTCTGCCTCATGAGGGTGGCAAGCAGCTGCCATACTATTGCTCTGCCGTGCCATCATTCTTCGTAACCCTGGCAGTTGCGGCAGGTCTGCATTTCAGCGGTATCTTCAAGTTGTATACTATCATCGACGAGTTCGGACCTTTGCTGAGTGTGGCAATTCTTTCGGGTTTCTTGGTCTCGTTTATTGCATACTTTTCTGCTCTGGCTCGTGGCGCCCAGCACCGCATGACTGGATACCCCATCTATGACTTTTTCATGGGAGCCGAGCTCAACCCACGCATGTTTGGTATCCTTGACTTCAAAATGTTTTTCGAAGTTCGCCTTCCCTGGTACATCCTTTTGCTGGTCTCCCTGGGCGCCGCTGCCCGCCAGTACGAGCTGTATGGCTATGTTTCCGGCGAGGTGTGCTTTCTTGTGATGGCACACTTTTTGTATGCCAATGCTTGCTCCAAGGGCGAGGAGTGCATCATCTCTACCTGGTCAGTCTACCTTTTTTTTTTTTTTTTTTTTTTTTTTTTTTGGAAAAACAAAACCGTAGTCTAACTAAGTTATAGGGACATGTATTATGAAAAATGGGGCTTCATGCTTATTTTCTGGAATCTTGCCGGTGTTCCCCTGAGTTACTGCCACTGCACAATTTACCTTGCCAACCATCATCCCGACACTTACCGATGGAACCCTGTCGCCCTGACGGCTTTGTATGCTGGCTATCTTTTCGTATACTGGGTTTGGGACACTGCCAACAGCCAGAAGAACCGCTATCGTCAAATGGAACGTGGAACCACAGTTTTCCGCAATGCATTCCCACAACTACCATGGCAAACTGTGCACAACCCAGAGGTTATCAACACACCCAGCGGAGGCACTATCCTCGTCTCGGGGTGGTATGGACTGGCACGCAAAGTCCACTACACCTGTGATTTGTACTTTGCTCTCAACTGGGGTCTCATCACTGGATTTGCCAGTCCCTTCCCTTGGTTCTATCCTCTGTTCTTTGCTGCCATGATCTCTCACCGCGCCACACGTGATATCCAGCGCTGCCGACACAAATATGGAGAGGCATGGTTGGAATATGAGCGACGTGTTCCATACCTCTTCATTCCTGTAAGTTTGACCCGTCTGAAGTTTCAGTACAAGAGTAGTGCTAATTATTCCCCCCAGTATGTCATCTAAATGTACGATGCATCACTCCAAACGACCTTTTTCTTTCCTTCTTCTTTGGGTCAATCAAACAACCAACAACAAAAAGTCTTCTGAGATTTTTACTTCTTCATGTATATGTTCTAAAACTTACTACCTTACTTCTCCTTTTTCTCAACATATCATCATCTCTCTTTCCAAAAACTAATCATTTATTTATCGCCTCCATCTATCTGTTATGCATTTTGTATTTTACTACATCACTTGTGTTACTTTTTCTTTTCTTTTTGCCCACTCTTACTCCTAATGTTGGGGCATAATTTTCAACAGACACGAGGAGTCCTGAATCTTGCATATGCATTGGAAGCTTCCAAAGGCCAGGTTCATGTCTACTATTATCATTTTTCATTGATGTATTATTATTTTATACCTCTACCAATAAGGATTGGGAATATAAATCAAGTTTAATTAATTTTTGACGTGTTCTTTCCAAGAAACCAAGTAGTCTACCTATTTAGCAAGGATATATTGCTAACTAAATCACACTGATACTATATTCAACACACACATCGAGACATCACTAGGATTAATTAATGGCTTTTATACAAAACACTAGAATCCAACACCTCGCCCGTCGACGACCGAATAAAGTCCACCTGCAGGTTGGTCTCATTCAGGAACTTCAACGTGCTATAACTGTAATCATCCGCATACGCGAAGACGTTGTACGAAGGCACATCGCTAATCGCGCTCAAACCCTCAATATTTCCCGCGCCACCGGCAACAATGTACATAGGTGCCCTGGGGTCATTCATGCCATTCGGATCCGCGGTGCCATTGTACACTGGCAGGAAGCGCTGCGAGTTGTGCACATGTCCGAAAATAGCAAGATCAACGTTGTTGTCATACAGGATGTCCTCAAAGGCGTCTTGGCAGGGCGCGCAGGCCGATGAGCTGCCGCCAGTAGTGTACCAGGCGCGGTGGCCCGCGACAATCACCCAGGGCGTCACGGTGCGGTCAACGCTGGCCAGGTCCGCGGCGAGGAAGCTGAGTTGCTGGTGCGTGCTGCCAAATGGGCCGGTGTCCAAACCCGCAGATCCGTCCGTGCCGTCGGGGGCATCGGGGAAGTCGGTCTCCGTGTCGATCATGGCGACGTGCACCATGCCGTATTCGAAGGAGTACCAGAAGGGCGCGTTGGAGAGCGCTTTTGCCTGAGCTGCGTAGGACTGGAGGGTGGTGTTGGTGGAGCTGGAGGTGAAGGTGTTGGGCATGGTTTGCTCGAAGCGGTGCATGAAGTCTGTGAAGTTGCGTTGGCCCTCGGGACAGAGGCCGGATGTGTATGGGATTTCGGTGCAGTCGGCTTCGTGGTTGCCGGGGCTGGCCATGTATAGTTTACGGCCGGCGATGGGGGCTAGTTGGTCGTAGAATTGCTCGAGGATGGATTGGTAGGCGTCCTTGCCATCGAGGAGGAGCGCAGGCTTCTCATACTATCAAAATATATTGGTCAGATCAAGTATTCCGGAATGAGAAGGAGAGTGGTACAAACCCAGTCATCAGCGTACGCAAAATCTCCCGGGTGTAGAACAATTTCATAGTCGTCAACGGTGTCAGCTAGACGGCCGATGGTAGTGTGGTTCAGCTCTGGCTGGATGGTAGGGATCTCGTCCCTCTTCGACGAGGAGTTGAGGGTGAATCCATCAGCACCATACACGCCCAAGTCGATGACTACATCAGCGCTAAAGGGAGTCTTGTCACCGGGCGTCCGGGGGCTGAGAAAGTGGTCAACCGAGGAATTGGTGGAGACGATCTTGTAGTAGTAGGTCGTCGCCGCGGTGAGGTTTTCCAGCACCACGACATTGGACCAGGTGCGAGAGCTCGGATATGTAGTCGAGTTGACAGAGGAGCAGGCCTCAGAGGTCAGGCTGTTGGCAGAAGTGCCGTATTGGACACAGCTTGAGTTTTGGTAGGCGTATGTGTTCCATCCGACAGAGACGGCTGCGGTCTGATTAGCAATTGATCATCCAATAGAAGAGAATACCATTTACTTACCTCCAGGACCGTACACAGCTAGACGTTGCTGGAACGGAGTTGTGAGATCCTCTGGAATAGGAGGCAAGTAGACCAGACTGGCCTGCACTCCAGGCACAGCCAAGAGCACAGGAAGTGCCTTGGCTAGGTTGATGTACTTCACCATTGTCACGTTCTACAGAGGTACTGATGCGTTCCTACGCAGTCCCTGAAAGAAGTCGAGGAAACATCCTCGCTTTATATAGTACGTATGTAGTTATAGACCCAATGCAACCTCTGCATAACCATCGAACATGGCATGGAAGACCCGGAGAAGACCCGGAGACACCTGAACGCTAAGGCGAGCATCACATCCAATATTCGCGCCAATCACGATCGCCGACCGCAGCACGTCCGATGCTAGCCGTCGATCTCTTCTGCTTTGGGCAAGATGCAGCGGGACGCGATGTGTGGGGCCGCGTTTTTACTTAGCCTCTGGCTAATCAGAAGGATGCAAGTGGAACCAGGGACCTTCACGTGCGAGAATCATAGAATGACATAAGGAGAACACTTTAACGATATACTCTGAGTTTATCTTTATAGTAATAGTGCTACCGGTTTTATTATTCAAGAATTAGTCGCCTCGGCCTCTGTGCTGTATTGGGATTAGGCTTCTGGAAGCCAATATAAAGTCTGCAAAAATGCAAGTAACTACATAATATGTTGTACACATATAGAAATACCAACAAAGCTACTCGTAGGGAATGGAGTTGTTATTCTACGGATATACACCGTTATTTAACACTAAAGACGTTGTAGCCCACGTATTTATTAAGCGGAGAGTCTCCGACTTCGTGTATGACGCATCCTTTAAGTGTAAAAGAGATTGCGCTGACCAGCTAAACTTCAAGTTCAAGTTTCAACCCACTGAAAATCGACTGATTCCTAACAAGGTTAGAGAGATTGGGGCTGAACGTGGTGGGGGTTTTCTGCGCAACATACCTCCTGCCTAGACAGGAAATCGATGCGCTTCCAACTTGAGTAACCTGCAGGCCCCTTTATTTAAACAAGAAAGCCACATTAGATATATGTACGACGTAGATAGATATGAAGACCAAGTATATGCTCAACTTATAGGCGTGGTATGACATGAATATATAAACGAAATAAATATCCAAGTTAACGATACAAGAACGTTTCAAACTTGCATGTAAAATACATTTGAGCAATAAAATAATTTGCTGAACTTGACACAGAAAACAGGAGTAATGCAATCTCAGGGGAATTTAGAATAACAATAAAACAGCCATCATAGAGCTTAATGAGTGAATACCAGTGTGAGAATAAAAAGACAGGAGACGAAGAAGATTTTGAAAACAAATTAGAATAACGAAAGCGAAAATCCATTCCAAAATTGAACGGTTAATAATGATAACAACCCAGCCACAAATAATCGTGTATCCAATTCATGTTGTCTGGAACTTCCTCCAGTAAACGTTCCAGTCAGAGATGATGATGATGAAGACGACGACGACGAGTTTATATACGGAATAGTATAACCGTTAGAGCCACCGGAGTTGCCTGTACCTGAACTTGTGCCAGCACCAGCACCAGAACCAGCACCAGCTTGAGAAGATCCAGTCAGGGTTGAAGTAGCCATTGGTCCATTTGAGCAAGTAGACGTCGCAACAGAGCCATCGGCGCAGGTCACAACTGGACCTACGCCTTCTGGTTCAGGCCGCACGGTTCCTGTAGGTCCCACGGGTGACTCGCCCACAGAAAATGAGCTGTCGGCAGATTTTACACTGCTGGATAGTGTCGTAGAAATCGGTAATGAAATTTCAGAGGAGGGAGAGGAAGAGCCAGTCGTTAATGCTGAATCTGCCGGAAGTGATTGTGAGATTTCAGAGACAATCCGTGTAGTTGGTTGACTAGTATCAGGTGTGGCAACTGTGACACTGGGTGTAACAGATGCTGTTACTGGATCAACGCCAACAGGTTCTTCGGAAGATGAGCTATCAGACGACGACGTGTCGTTGGTGGTGGTAGTCTGAGAATTCTCCGTCGTATTGTCCGTCGTATTGGAAGATGTCGATGATGTCGATGATGTCGATGATGTCGATGATGATGATGTGGAGGAGGAGGAGTCTTCAGACTGGGACGAAGAGCTACCGCCGCCGCTACCGCTGCCGCTTCCCATGGTGTCACAATATGATAGAAACTGTTGAAATGGGGGGATACTGGAAGATCCACCATTCCTTGAATGCAAATCAATACAAGAGTTGCAGTAGCCCAGAAACTCTTCAAATGCCGAGCCTGCTGCACACAAAGCAGGAGTTTTGCCTTCGGATTCGGCTTCAAGCATGCAATCGTTGCATTCATCATAGCATACACCAGGTATTGCCTGTGTATCTCCTCCCGATGACAAGGCTCGCGGTATATTTTCGATTCCACCGCCAAGAAGTGAAGTAAAAGAACGCCTTACTTTGCTCATCGCATTACCGAGCTGAATGCCTGAGGGGAAATCAAAGATACCATAGGTCAGGTTAAACTCCCTCGGATCCAGATTGAAGTACCCCGGAGAAACATCGAAATGCTCACTCCCGTCTGATGTCACTGCCGGTCCCCAGGATTGAGGTGGCAGAAGCTTGGGGCTTGCAATGCATTCATCAGGACTGCAATAGTATGAGTCTGCTGGTGGGCCAACTTCAAAGTTACAGTCGACTTGAGATGGATGACAAAGCGTGCCTGGGGGACATCCCCATGTGTAATTCCGGGGCAATGCAGCAGCAGGTGTATACGTCGGGTTGGCAATTCTGCTAGTACATAATGTTATACTTGATGAGGCCGTCGCAGTAGCAGTTGATGCTAGTGTAAGGTCTTCAGTAATGGTGATAGCAGAGACTCCTTGTGAATTTCCTCCTCCAAGTTGTGTGACTGTAATTGATAATTCGGAGGCATCGCGCACTATCGTTGAAAGAACTGGAATGGCTGTCACTTCGGCTGCCGTGACTATTGTGCTGTCAGGACCTGTGACAGTGGGACCTACGGATGTCTGCTCAATGGAAATAATGGCATCCGTGAGGGTCGAGAACTCGGGGATTGTCGTTTGCTTTGTCATTGTGGCTAATACTGTCTCGAATTCTGTAATAATGGAATCTACAGATGTCTGCTCCATGTGGGACGTCGGATTCATGGTGTCCATGATCATCGAAGAAACGGGGCTCGCTCTCGCTTCTGTCGTTGCAGCTGTTACTGCGTCGACATCTGTGGGAGCAGAAATGGTATTTGCTCTCATGGTGGGCGTTTCAGTTACAAAGTCCGTAACAGTGGTACCAGGCAAGGTGATCGAATGGATGTCGGTAACCGTTTTTGTGATAGCTGTGGGTGTGCCATTGATGGTTGTAGAGTCAGTGATAGTCACTAACTCACTCACAGTCTGGGTCCGGTCAACTGTGTAAGCGAGACCTGGCAAGGTAGTCTGCTCCGTCACGGCTAAAGTCACCGTCTGTTCCTTGGTAGATAGGTCGATAATTGGAGGATTTGACACGGATACAGTCTTAGTGATAGTCGATGTATGATCTTGAATAATCGTTGTGGTAACTGGGGAATTTGAAATGGTAACGGTCTCAGTCCTTGTTGCTGAAGTTCCGTTATAGACAATGATTTTCGGGGAAACTGTTGACTCTGCCAATTCGGTGCTGTGTATAGCATATGCAGATTCTGTCTTTGTTACCGTTATAGTCCTCTCAAAACCCGAGACTTCGTTGGTTACTGTCACCGTCTTCGCTGGAAGAGTCGAAATAACTGTCGTTGCCGGAGGGGCCATCGTGTCTGTAATCGTTTTCGTGCCAATACTTGTTGTTTCCGTGGTAGTTGTCGTTTCTGTAAGGGTAATGGTATTGTATGCTTCTATTGTTTCGAAAACAGTAATAAATAGGTCTAGGTCAAGGTCATCCGTCATAACCGTTGCTGTAGTCGTATCTGTAGTAACGCTACCCCTTAAACTATTCACTATCGTCTTAGTGGAGGTTATCGTAGCCGTTTCTGTCAAGTAAATTGTTGTGCTGGAGAAGGTGGGAGTGATAGGCCATTGTGTATTATTAGCTGCAAAACGCGCTGATGATAATGTTGATGTAGATCGCCAAGGTGAGGGCACAGAAAGGATTGGAGGAGGCAATGCTGTAGGAGTTGGTAAAGTCAATGTGTATGGCCCAATACTGTCATGTGGTGATGGCGTATAAACAGGTTGCTGAGGTGCAGAGAAATGCAGTGATGAAATTGCTCTAGATGAGGACGGTGTTGCTGATATATATGGCCCAATACTGTCATGTGGTGATGGCGTATAAACAGATTGTTGAGGCGTAGAGAAATGCAGTGATGAAATTGCTCTAGATGAGGATGGCGTTGCTGATAGTGCGTTTGGTTCAGAACTGCTACGTGGTATATCACAACCACAGTCTGCAGTTTGGGTTATGATGGTCGTTGAATAGCTTGTAATGGTCCTTGGAAATACTCTGTTTCCAACTACAGGTACGTAGACACTTTGACCTGCTGACGTCTGCAAACAATGTTTTAGTCTGCGTCTATGTTGTTGTTGCTCTTGGAATTGGAAGTCTTACCGGTGAGATATAAAGTGGAATATTGGGATTGCCTGGATGGCGAGTAGATGTCACATTGTGAGTATCTATTTTCCAAGTTGCCAAACTGGACTCGCTGCTCATGTCTTGCTGCGCTGATATTCGAGCTAGACACTGAGCAACGATAGCGAAACGAACGAGACGAAGCGGCCACATAGTGAATGTCAAAAGTCGGTAAGCCGTCGAAAAAGAATTAAAGGACAAGTGTTGCTATTGGGGGCATAATACATGGATATAGGTCTCACGGTAGGCCAGGAAAGTTAGGGTTCTCTGAATCAATCGGCCCGTAAAGACATAAGGCATTGCGTAAGCAGATGTCGACATAGTCAAGACAAAGAGGGAATCGAGCAGTGTGCTCTGTCCTCAAAACGTGGCAGTGCGAAATACTTTGGACTGTCTGACTAACAGTAGCAAATACCTGACAAATTCTTGTTAGCTTCCATATGGCAAGCATCCTTGAGATCCTGCAGGATGGGGAGAAAGACAAAAGCAACGATAGTCAAAGCTTCATTTCGCGGATGCGGTTCAGTCTTCCGTATTTGGAAAGTGATCAGTATCTCTTTCAACCCCTTGGCGTGTTTCAGATATCTCATTCCCCTTTCCACGGAGTGCTTCGTGGTTCTCACCTTATATGCTCCGAGGTGATCCCTTTTGGAAAATCCAGATAATCAAAACAGGACATGATAACACTAGATTACCCTGGAAGTTTCAAGGTGCGTTTAGATAGAATAAGTTGGATTTTTAATTGAGGAAACTTCACGAAGAAAAGAGCAACCTGGGAAGCGATCCGACGTTGGGTGAAGTGACGTTGCCAAACAATGACACCTCTCCCCTCTGAGAAGCTTAGATATTGCAAGAATAAATGCCGACTTGCTGCTCGCAGTTGGTATTTGTTTTGAATTGACTCAAAAGATGGCTGGAACATCGAAAGCAGACTTTACACTGTCGATCATCCGTTCTTTGTTTTCAGGTACGCTGTCAAGTGCCTAGGTTGCACTTCTCGAAAAGGACGGTTCTTTGTTAGGGAACGCAAAATCTAGATATACACACTGTACATAGAAAGAGGTGATTATGTGCTTGGTTACTATTATTGCTGTTCGGATGAAAAACCGCGTCTTCATCACCCTACGTAGTCCTCGTCTTTTATCGAAGAAGTGCTAGTCAAACACGCCTGTCATACGTTGAACCGCACAGATTCACAAACAGGAGAAAGGCTGAATTGTGTTTGATTTCAGACAATTGCATCTGAATTGGATGTTTGGATTGTTTCTCCTCACTATCAATTCCCTTCCAGGGACAAAAATGATTCGAAATCCACAAAATAACCAACTTGGCGAAGAATAAAGGACATCTGAACCCGAGATGTCTATGTATCGCCTTTGCAAAGTACTTGCTTTGCACATCAGCATCTTATTTCTAGCTGTGATTGGCTCTGTTGATGCTATTACTTGGGCAAACGAAGTGAACATATCGATATGCAACTGGTCGCAACTCCGAGGTGAGTCTCACAAGGACATGTCGACCACGACCTACTGACGATGTACAAAGCAAATATTGTCAGAGACACAATTTATCTTGACGGAGGGGATCTGTGGTGGCAATTGTGAGTTCTCTCTCTTATTCAATGAAAGTTGCAAACGAGCTAATTCGGTCAGTGGACTATCTGATGGAAAATTGGGGACCCCATTTGACGACAGTATGACACATTATCCAAATAGAATGTATTGTTTACTAATCAATGTTTTAGATGAAAGTGGTGGCTATATGTATAATATCAGCTTGGCTCAATCGTTTGATCAACAAACCAACTTGACCGGTTTAATCCAATCCATGGCCAAAAACGGTGGGAGTTCAGCAGCGAATGTGAACCCTAACTATGTTGATGGTGCAATGCTGGCAAATGACTATGAGTTCATTCTTTACGGGTAAGAAACACAAGCGTTCTCTTTGCAGTCCTTCTCATAAATAACCCGGAAATAGAGGATTGGACCTCTTGACAGACAGTACCAACCCTCCACCATCCGAAGTGGTCTTGGGATATGAGGCGTTTCAAGGCTCAGCGAATACCCCGCAATCAAAGCCAGGCTTTATACAGAAAAGCACCGACAATGGAGTGACCCGTTATATTACAAATGGTGCAGGGGTATCCGCCCCCAGCGAGAATCTTGGTTTCTACTTCAGCGGCATGCAGGGACCAAACGGTAGCATAATTGAGGGGGGTGATGGCTCTGCCAATACGACGGCTACCAGTTTGATCACTGTGAACATGACTACTATGGGAACCGAGGATTGGCAAAACAGCACTCTTCCTCCCGATATCCCTGGCAGAGCAAATGCTGAAGTTGTATGGCTTCCGGTTTCCGAATCCGGTGTCTTGGTTGTGATCGGAGGGGTCATCAATCCTGAAATACTCACACCTGATCGAAACTTGACGGTTAGTGAAGCACTAGCTAGTGTAAGTCTATTTCAATAATTGTCGTAATATGCCATGTCTAACTGGAAAGTACAGAATGAAACAAGCCCTACATTTATGCAACAGGTTTCAATTTACGACATTGCTTCTCAGGCTTGGTAGGTATCATTCATGTTCTACAAAAAGCCAATACTCATAGACGATAACAGGTACCTGCAAAACACCACTGGTGACATTCCACCTCAATTGACCTTGTTTTGTTCAGCTGTAGCGGCAGCTTCAGATAGCAGCTCCTTTAATATCTACATCTATGGAGGCTATGACGGTGTTGATGCTGGATCTACTCCGTCCGACGACGTTTATATTCTCTCCGTGCCGTCATTTACATGGATTAAGGCATATTCGGGTCAGTCCACACACGGTCGTAGTGGCCACAAATGTTTGAAGGTTTATCCAGATCAAATGTTTGTTCTGGGCGGCATCTTTCAAAATGACCCTGCAGTCTGTCTCGACGGGGGCTTCGTTCAGGTCTTTAACCTCAACACGCTCGAATTTCAGGATACCTACAACCCGGGAAACTGGAGCAATTACACCGTACCATCTATAGTCACAGGTCAAATTGGCGGGAAGTAAGTAAGCCTAGTACTCTGGTATATGCTTCGCTGACAAGTCAATAGTATGAACGGCGGTGCTACGAAAACATCGCCTTCTTCGTGGAATAATGGTAGCTTAGGCAACATATTTGCGCAAACATATAGTAAGCCAATTGCTACTTATTATCCGTACGCATCGGCTACAGAGACGTCCGCGACACCGACAACATCGGCAACAGCAACGGCAACAGGTACAACCTTGCCAAAGTCCGGTTCAATGACGCCGAGGATGAAAGTGGCCCTTTCAGTATCAGTTTGCCTGGGAGGCGCTTGCATTGCCATGGTTGGTTGGCTTGTTGCTCGAAAGCTTGCCCGCCACAAATTATCGAAGGTCGTTGGTAAATCAAATGCCAGCCAGAACGACGAGAAAACGGATGTGTCCCGGCCAAATAGCAATGTTGAGAGTTTCTATAAAACATTCTCAACGTCTACATTTCCCCCTAGTAGCGAAGGCTTCAGCAGACCACAAAGTCAGGGGACGGAAAATTTGATCACACCTGTTAACGATGGGACACTGCATAGTCAGGCTGACAGCTATCCCATATTCGAACTAGATTGTAAGTCTTAGGAAAACATTTTAGGTGGCTTAACTAACAACTATTTTTGCCAGCACGGGTGGATAAATGTGTTGAGCTACCTTCGGAAGGATGTGAAATGCGAAAAAAGCTGACCACTATGGGTCGAAATCTTCGTGATCTCAGGATATCTCCACATCATACCTTCCCACAGACAGGATCGGAGTCAATTCAAAATACTCCAACTGAATATCAGGGAAGATTACCCCATGATAGCGCGCCGGCTAGGTTGTCTCGACTATCTTCTGTCTATTTCCCTCACGATCTGCGGGAAAGTGCTGGTGAAAGTACCATGCCAGAAAACGCAGAAGAAGGGGATGGCGAGACATCGCCGAATATAGAAAGAACAAACTCTTTGCCTGTACTGAACAGCCATCTTTCAGCCAATTCGGAAGTCTCAAACAACGGAGAGTCAATGTAGACTGTCTATTTGCTTTCCGCCTCCCCCGGGCCCCAACTCATGTACAGTTAGTTCTCAGGCAGAACTATTCCACATCACCAAATATCTGCAATCTATAGTCGTAACCTAATGTATCTTAACGACATTATTTGCCAATGACTTCTTTTGAACAAAATAATTTCATAATGGATATACGTACGTAGTTAAAGTTCACAGAGGAGGCCCGGTAACTTTTGTGGTAGGTGGGGCTATATGCGGGACAAGATCGAGCTTTATTTCGACGACATGCACTATTTTTCTCTGGCTCCTTCTATTACTCGTGTATCTGTTTATTTACCTGTTCCTGGAGCAATTGCTTTTTTTCTGTCTGTTTACTTTCTCGACTGACGTGAGATAGCGCAATGCTTATCAAAGAATACCACGTTGATGTGCCGACCAAGGCGGGTGGACAGGATGGCACGATGCGTGAGTCTTTCCCCAGTATTTGCTCTGTAACTAATGTACTAGACAAAGTCTATTGGTGACAAATTGTCGAGCTTCTCTCTGAGACGTTTTCTGAAACTTTCCATCTTTCTAGGTATCTACATTTTCCATCCAACGATTCCTGGATATCCGAATGCCAGGTTTCCAGGTGTTGCAGTCTTTAGCGAGATTTATCAAGGTATGTTTAGCCTTTTTCCTCCTATTACGGCTGATAATTTGAGCCTCTTGCTGTAATAAATTAGCTAATGTGTACAATTAGTCACCGGTCCCGTCGCTAGATTCGCCAGGCAAATCGCTGGTCAAGGATACATCTGCGCTGCGCCATCGAGCTATCATGAATTTACGGGTCCTGAGCCTCTCAAGTATGATGCTGAGGATACGGATAAGGGCAATTTATGGAAGATCTCTAAGGTGAGATTCTCAAAGTCGGAAGAGGGCAAAAGAAAGAATAAAACTGACCTATCAGTACAGAAAGTATCAGCATACGATGAAGATGCCTCTCTGTCCGTAGACTACCTCCTCTCTCTACCGACATGCAATGGTCGCGTAGGAGCAACAGGAATGTGTCTCGGAGGCCATTTGGCATATCGATGTGCCCTTGATCAGAGAGTGAAGGCTGCTGTGTGCTACTTCGCCACTGATATTCATAGTGCAACTCTTGGAGAGGGCAAGAATGATGATAGTCTGGCGCGTGCTGCGGATATTAAGGGGGAACTGATCATGGTAACTAATTCTTCGCCCTTCTCTTCTAGTCCACTAATCCGAGCCCTTATTCTACTTCATATTTTATGATCCCCTCAGCTTTTACCATCGAACGAAGATGGCTAACTACGAAATAGATATTTGGCAAAAATGACAACCATGTTCCACCAGAAGGACGCGATTTAATTCGGAAAACTCTTCATGAAAAGGGTGTTTTATTCAGCTTTTATGAGGTAGCATGGGCTCAGCGTAAGTCTATTTCCTTCAATCCCAAAAAGGGAAAAGTCAATTGACTCTGAAAACAAACTCGCAGACGCCTTCATCCGCGATGAACTCAGCAAGGGTCGTTACGATCCAGCCATTTCAAAAAGCTGTTTTGAAATGCTTCTTGAACTGTTCAACCGGACTTTGAAGCTTGATTTGGGTGATCATGATGGCAAGAAAATCGAAATAGAGGATGTGTGCTAGAATGTTTTTCCATTCTCATTGACGTCTTTTGAAACGGATTGACCAGAAGAATGTATGAGCAGGGAGAACAGTTTTCTGGGAAATTCGGCTCTCGTTCCCTGTGATAAACAATATATCCAATTAACTCACATAGTCGACCGCTTCATCGCAATTTCCCCATAGTCGGGGAGGTTTAGTGTGCTAAAATCGAATGCACTCTACATGTACCTAGGTAGTTGTATAACATTCTTTGCGCCAGCATCGAAATTAGAAGCCACCAAGTGCCAATCACCTATTTGTACCCCGTAGTCAGGTGCTATTTCATACCTGTTGGGAATGTCTGAATCTTCGTATTGATCTTGCTTCGGTTATTGAAGGGCTGATAACTAGATCAGCCCCAAATCAGCTGCATAGCTAGGTGGGGCAAATATGCGAAAGATGCCTAAAAATAGATACCTTGAATTTGAATACGTACAGTATTACGGAGTACTCTGTACACTGTACGGAGTATGATGTAGTTATTTTTTTTATTTGCGAATGGTTCAAATTTCGGGCAGCTCTAATGTAAGGAAATGGAAGAATGAAGTAAAAGCTGGATTGTCGGGCCTAGAGCTAGAACAGAAGATCACTTGGATCTTAACCGGGCTTGAGAGCCTCTATCAAATAGCCACCCTTAACTACTGTGACTTGCTTTTTACCTTTTGTCGCCTACTAGTTACTAGTATTAGTATGTAGGCCTGGCAACATCATTTGCTCTTATACATAGATAGGCTCTAGTGCGGCTTTAACATGCATGTGCTGTAAGGAGCTTTCTTCAAAACTTGGTCATATACATCCATAAACGATGCTTGAAAATAGACTCAGGACAACTTCCAACTTTCTCATCTAAAGTCTGAGCTATCTCAACGATATCAAGAAGATGCTTAAAGCAGGGAGGAACGAAGATAGTGTGTGCCTTGATAAGCTTATCTCCTGACGGGGTGTACGGATCAAGAAATGGCAGTTTTCGCCTCCTGAGTGCCTCGCTAACATCCCATCAGACGATCAAAGAGACTAATATTCAGCGAGGATAACTCGCTAAGAAGTGTTCATCTCAAACTCTCCGGTTGATGCAGCAATCAAATTTCAATATTCACTGCGTCAGTCCGAAAGAATACAAGCACAAAACAGGAAATGTGCTGGAACCCACTTGGTCGGCCAGTAGTGTGGCTTAGCGCGACACGCTATACTCAATAAAGGGGTGGCTGTCCGTGCTTATCCGAGGCTCGGCCAATCAGACGCGCTATATGCACGCAAAGCGGGCGGATCCTCACTGTTACCTTGGTAAAATTGCGAGACTGTCTTACGCCAGAACTGCACGTCATTCGTCAATGTGGGTGATTGCGTATCGCTAGCACGTAAGCAATACCGCTAGCAGCCCAGCCTGCCCCCGAATAGGAAGGAAAGCAGGGCTGGCCAGCGATAGATTACCGATTAATACAGACTAAAATACTAGCGTGGTGGGAGAGCCCACGGTCAACTGGGCTAAGCAGGGAAACTGCAAGCCTCTCTCGCTCTCTCTAATTTAGGTGCATCTCAACTTCATCGTCAACAACACATCTTCTCTTTCGACTGCCGCCACCCAGTCTCCGACTTATTCGCCGCCACCCATCGCTGTTCGTTGTTCGATCGACGTCGTTTTCTTGCCGATACGTGTCGCCAGTTCATTCTTTGTTCACAACTGCGCTGTCTCTCCGTCAGACTCCGGCCGCGTGGTCGGTCACAGGGTGCGAGTTACAGCCCGCAACGCCAGATAATCCCACCTTCGCATTGATTTAAGTACTCGTCAGCGGTTTTCCTTGCGCGCGGATTGATTCGCTATATATCGCCTGCCACTATGGGTTCAACGCAATTCGGTGATTTTCATGTGAGTCGCCAACGGTGAGAGGACGCATGTCTCACTCACCACAACAATTGTCTCAAAGCGCACGAGGGAGGCTGAAGACGCTAACCACCGTTGGTGTTATTTCGAACAGAATTTTTGTCGCGACACGACATTGCCAATCTGCAATGTAAGAACTTTTTCTCTAATTTGGACAAATTTCGGTTGTCCTTGCAACGTTGGAATTCTAACCGTATCTAGCTTTTCGTCGCAAATAACCAACCGCCCAATGAGGCCTACGGAGGCTGTGCCCTCACTGGAATTCACCTTAGCAATGGGAGGTATCTTGGAAACTTGGGTAGGGACATCTGTTTCAAATGGGGAAAAAGGGCTTGACTGAGAAAATTAGGGTCAATCCTTGTCGCCGGCATCGCTATAGCAACCTGCATCTTCTTGCTCCTCGTGTCAGAGAGGAAACGTGCTGCTGTGGGAAGGAGGTGAGTTCTAAGCTTGTTCCGCAATTTTCTAGAATACTGGTTGACGATTCGTAGGGAAATTCAACTATTCCTGCTCGGCTACATTATTATCTCAATCTGTGAAATTTTCACCGTGGGCGCATTCCCCCTCGAGGACAAAATCCGCAAGGTCAGTCAGCCTTTGAACAATGTCTTTGGTTTTGAAATTAGCGTCTCATACATAATTTAGGCATTCACTGGCGTGCATATTGCCGCTATAACGGCTACTACATGGATTCTGTTTCTAAATGCGCTCGTCGGTTTCCAGCTTTTGGATGACGGTACTCCTCTATCTTTGGGTCTTATCATTGGGTCAGCCACAGCTCTCTTTATCGGAACGGGATATATTGCTTTGGATACGGGCTTTAGTTGGACCGGCCACTTTGATTCCAGTCTCTCGGGGCAAAACCGCAATATAGGTCTCTATGTGCTCTACCTGTTGTTCCCGCTTGTCTGCCTCTTCTTCTTCTACGTGTTGGAAGCGATACTTGTTCTACGAGTTCTTGGCGAGAGAAGACCTCTAGGTATGTGATTTACTCATATGCCAACTTCTTGCACTATGTCTAACAAATGATATAGTCTACCTCACTGCTGCAGCTCTTCTTTTCGCCGTTGGTCAAATCTTTGACTTTGTCATCAGCGTTCACATTTGCGATCCACTTAACGGAAAAATTAATGGCGCTTTCTTCGAGACGCTCTTCTCTTATTTGGCTGTCGTCTTCGTGTGGCTGTTTTGGAGCAGTATCACGGAAGATGATTGGCCGGTAGTCAGCAGTGGCTACAATTAAATGCCGTTTATTGCAGAAAACAGCTTGGGGTTGTTCGGATTTATTGAAACGACAGCCGCAATCGAAAGAAAAAAAGAAAGAACAAGAAAAAGAAAACAACAAAATGAAACGGGTTACAGTCTGATATTCCGATGGCTGTTTAATCAACAACCGTTTTCCTAATATCTCGATAAAATCGATTTCATCGTGGATATAATTCGACCATGTGATTTATTTTCTTTACAGCGATATGATTCCCTGCTATTTTATGTCTCTCCCTATCTATTTCATGATACCTCAGTACATATTTGCTTTTGGTCATTTGATTATACCAGTCAACATGATGCAGACGTTGTGTGTTGCAGAGGAGGTGCTTTGACTTTAACTTTGCCTCTGAATTTTGGCCCTCTTTTGAGAGGGTTGGCAGAATTCTTGCTCGCCCTTGTTACGATATCCTTTTCTCTATTTTTGTCACTGTATAACCAATGTGCCATGCGTATGATATATTTTTCTATTTCTTTTTTTGATGTGTGACTATCTAATTTCAGACCTTGTCCATTAACTAGAACTTCCTTATTAGCTAGGTAGGTAGCTACCATACACTTAAAATACCTAACTAGAAACCTTGTAGCAGTACACCAGTAAAAGTCAAAAGTAATAATCGTTTCTCGGCTTTTAAGATGGTGGGGGCTTCAAATCAGAAAGTGGCATTTTAGCATTGACACTTTTGATGATTCTAAAGTACTTTCGACACCACTTTGCTAGTGACCTCGGAATTAGGATTCTGAGGATAGGTTTAGAGCACATAGGACATCCGCTCGTAAGGAGGGCTTCAGTTCGAGAAAACTTTCTTTTGGGTGGGAAAGAAAAAGATATCGCATATGAGGAGACGGGCCAGCGAACTAGCGCTACAGTCAAAGAACCCTACGGCTGCGGTGCAAATCTGAGAATGGCTTCTTCAAGTTGGCATCGAAATTAATTACCTAGTGGAGTATACTGAATTAACTGTTATTTGACGGGGTTCCCATCCTATCTTTATCTAATGACCCTTTGGGCACTGTCATCCTGGACTTGAAAATCACGATAATCCATTGTTTGAAGCTCTTCCAAGTATCGACCGTCTCTGAATACCCGGGCAAAGATCAAAACCCAGATGTAGGGAACCCGCAAATAACCGATATTATATCCCAATGAGACATCAACCTCGAAGGTCACCAGGCCTGCGTCACATAATTCGTCAGGCGTAATTTCCGTGCCAGGAATTTGCTCATATTTATACAAAGCTTGATTAGCCATATCCGCCTTGAATATAGCAGTCCTGTTAGTAGAAGATGGTATGAGGCCGCCATATGTGTCCATAATGCACTCTATTACTTTGCTAGTGATATTAGAATTGGGATTCTGGGGGTGATCAATCTGGAGCACATAGTATATTTGCTCTAAGGCTTGACCGTGGCCACCACAATCATGGGCGAGGATATTCTCTAGGAGATTTCTAGTCCGAAAAACTTCAACCCCTTTGATGGTAGGAGGGTTTATTAGAGAACAAGGTAGAACGACTTGTTTCCTTCTCCATGGTTCCTGTCTTTTGTCGATAGGCAATTTTTGCAGGAGTAGACCGCTTTAAATGGCTTGCCAAGTGATTGTAGAAATCTGCTTCCGTGTTAAATGGCCCCCCTCGCCCACCTGGTATACGGTGGTCGACTACCGGTCCCCCTAGCGTATTACAGTAGAGGTAGGGCGTGGTTTTAGGGATCCTGTGAAGCTGTACGATGCAGTTGCGTATATCGGTTATGAAAAGTTCGCGTTCGGAGTACGACATTAAATGTAGTACATCGCTTATAGACCGTCCTTGAATGCGTGCCATCACAAGGAATGTTTCATTATTGTACTTGACAACATCGACAAGTCGGGGGGCGGGGATAGAGGTGTGTTTTTCCACAAGACGGAGGGCATTTGGTTCGCTTTCAGGAGCGCGTATGCATTTTTTCATGATTAAATCGAAGGGAAGTCGGTAGACCCAGGGAGCTAGAGTAGGTCCGTAAAGCCATCTCCCAAGTTTAGCAAGGAGGAAGTAATATTGTAAACGGGCCCCATTGGGCATATAGCGCCAGATGCTATGAAAAGCATTTCGGAAAGTAGAAGGAAGACGGAATTCTAAAATAAATTTATAGTCGGTTAATTTCACAAAGTAATGAACAAGTAGTATGCTACATACCCCTCTTTGGCGCTGGCCACCCCCAAGAAGCTTTATCCTCAATAAAGAATAGATGTAAAGCAGTCGCAAATCGGTGCTGGAGGCCAAAAAGGAAGCTACTTGGAAGAGGAAGCCTATCGGGATCAGGGCTTGAAAATTGAAAAGTATGAGCTCCATCTATAAACTCAGACCCATCTCCAAAGAAGAATCCGGATAGTTCTTCAGGATGTAGCGTTCGTAAAATGTACTGCAGAGGGGGATGTCCTTTAGGCAAATTTCACAACTCCTGAATAGTAATGGCACTTACTTTAGCTCGAACCTTTGATTCTTATTCATCTTCAGGAGATTTGAAGGAACCGAGAAAATATTTTTGAGATACAACACCAATGTGGCCCTCACGAAACTCCCTATGAATGCTTGGTGAAAGTAACCAAATGTTTTGAAGAGCTACTTGATCGTCCCCCTGAGCGGCCAACAGTAGAGTTCGTAATCTTTGCACATAATCCGGTGTCAAGAATGCCTCTAGCAGCTCGGTAAGACAGCTCTAAGGAGTGGTGAGCTATTGATCGCCTAAAATGAAGAGATGATAAGGTACCTCTCCACTAGATTCTATATCATGAAGGAAAGAGGGTGGAATAATATGCGCAGAATCAATGACCTTCGTCATCACACCCTCCTCCCTATTTGTTACAGAGTCGCCTAGGCCATCTCTTTGATGCACTAGAGAATCGAAGCGCTTGGAAATTATTTCATATTTTGTCACTAGAAACGATTTTAGCTGCAATATTTTAGGGTGACTTCCATTAAATGCTCACGTATTGTTACTAGCTTTTGCCAATTGCGTTTTAATGACCGTCAGTTAGTTTCTAGGGCATGCTGGCTCTCATCGGCGACTGTCGAGAGTATATAGCCTGCCGCATGTGCTGGGTCAACGGCGCTTTCAACAAAATGTTTCAGTAAAAGATGCTCTGTAGGTGAAAGGTCGGCAGAGGAAATGGTTTCCAAAGCAGTATTGATGCTAGCCATGGTGGAGCAATTCGAATAAGCAGACAAACTGCAGTGTAGAACAAAGTGGTAATTAGATGTTAGGTTGGGTGAGGTGGGGGGCCTTCTATCAACATCATCGCGCCACTGGATCATCGAACGATGAGAGGCTTTGTGTCCAATGAAGTTTTCTAGGACGAAGAAAGAAGATTAATCCTCCGACGACATCGTGCCCATAGAGCAGAAGTCTGTGAGGATGAGTCTGATGATGTTGAGTTGGGAAGAAGAGGAAGAGGAAGATGATTCACGAGGCAGTTGCGCTGTCACGCTAATCCGAATATGGAAGGCCCAGCTGCCGAAGACTGAAGTCTGGGCTGACGCTAAGCTTTACTAGGACTAGTCCACTGGGATGTAACCAATCAAAACGCCTGAACGAGATCCATGGTTAGCCCTAAGTGGCTCAAACAGGAAAGACACGATTTACTTAGATTTCGAGGAAGAAAACGTATATAGTAGATGATAAACTAATATAGAGAGCCCTTTGTGTCCTTGGGCAGCTAACTACTGTAACAAATTCCGTACTTTGATAGGTTTGTCCGACCAGCATACCTCTCCATGTGCAAAAAGCCGCTTGACGTTGATTTTTCATTGACAATATCATCAGCATTCCAAATGACATGGTAATCAATCATTCCAGTTCTCGTGCAGAGTTGCAATATCGATTTTCCCAACTTCTTTGAGATAGCTGGTCAGAGCAGTGTTACCACCAGTCCTCTCACGCTCAGTCCATCCATTGCCAAAGTACTCGAACCTATTCCTTCTCCCTTCCTCGGATCTTTCAAAGACAAAGTCCTCCCAACGTGGCTCGCGACTGATATCAAACCGGTGATGGCCAGTTCCAGGCCATGAGAGCAAAGGTCGAGATTTTCCAAATCCACTTTTCCACCAACCATCGCAATCATCACTGATAACCTTGTCGTCAAAAAATCCTGTTATGATTTCATTAAAGTCATCTGTCGCCTCTTGAGATGGGTATATAGCCCGGTAACCCTGACTCTGGACTTTGCGAATGACCCTGGAAATATAGGTGGCAGAGATCTCCGTTTGAAGAGGAAAAGTCCCTCCCTGGCCGTTGGTATTCGCCTATATGTTGTCAGTACTAGGACTATATATTACGAATATTTCTTCCAACTCGCCTGAACAACTGCAAAGTAATTCGGAATGTTCGGGGCCATGACACCAAAGTATGTTTCTGGATATCCGATAGGCCCATCTTCAGCCCAAAGTTTGCCCAAGTCTAGGCCATTCTTTCCTATCGTGGGAAACAATGGCAGAAACCCATTTTCAAAACCAGTCGCAACAATCACGATATCGACAGGTCTTTCCTTCCCGTCTGCGGTGACCAGTCCGGTTGCTGTAGCATGTGTGATTTTGGTGCTATCCACGTAGTCTACCTTGGGATGCCGGATGGCATCGATATATCCTGCAGAGGGAATTGGTCGTTTACATCCAGGCGCAAAGTCTGGGACGAGACGATCGAACCAGGATTTGTCTCCACCAAGTCGAGTCAGTAATTCCTCTTCATACTTCTGTCGTATTTGGTCATTTTCCTTGCTACCGGAAATTGTGCCCTCGTATCTTCCATGAAAGGATCTCTCTATTTCCCGGCGGTGATCCAGATATGCTTGGGGATTGTTGTCGAATTCTTTCTTTTCCTCATCGGTGTAAATATGTGCTCCGGGTAAGTCGATTTTAGCGGAGACAAGATTTGGATTGAATGATGAGACGGTCCATTGCCTTGACCTGACATAGTGGTCAATATGCGCAGTATCCTCCAGTATGTTGACTAAGACCTGCTGTCCACTGGCACCGTTGCCTATTACTGCAACGCGTTTACCTTTTAGGTTCTGTGTAAGGTCTTCTGTCCACTCTGCAGTATGGGATACAGTTCCTTTATAAACCGTTTCCAGACCTGGAATCTTTGGATATTTGGGAACGTTTATTCTGCCAGCGGCCGAGATGAAAAAGTCTGATGTTTCAGTGAGGACTTCTCCCGTGGCAAGATTTTGGACTTTGACGACCCATTGCTTGATGTCATCTGACCAGATAGCAGACAAAACCTCATGCTTGAGGTTCAAATGTTCATCAACTCCAAACTCTTTTACAAGCCTTTCGTAGTACTGTTGTATTTCGGCTCCGGAGGAATAATATTCGGACCAATGAGTGTTCGGAGCAAATGTGAGTTCTATCAAGATAATGTTCTGTTAGTGGGAATCGAATTATGGCCCGAACATATAGTTCAACAGAGGAATTCTTACGATAACTGTGAGACGGAATGTCGCACCTCACACCAGGATAACGGTTTTGCGCCCAAGTACCACCCTATTATGTCATTAGGCCTAGGTGTAACTTTGGTGGAGAACAAGACTTACGACGGCGTCTTGCTTCTCAAAGACCTTGTAAGTCAGATTGGCGACTTTTCGAGGTATCAATATAGATGCAGCAATACCAGCGATTCCTGCACCGACCACAATCACCTGGTCGTAGTTAGTTAAGTTGATCTTGGTAAAGCTAACTATAGCTGTCATCTCACCTTGACCGGAGGAGCCGAGTCAAATGGTTGATCTCTCGGTCTCCATAACCTTTCCGGTGATGCCTTGACTGCATTATCCCTCTCAGCAATGGCTGGCGGTGATATTGTTTTTTGTATCTGGGACAATCTTTCGAGAGCTCGTGCCATTGTTTTGATCAATCTTTGGCCCCAATAAACTGCACTACTATAATTTCCTGATATCGAGTATGACCAATTTAGCCTGCAGTTCTGTGCTTGGTTATATCGAAAACAACAAAAAGAACGGCGAACGTCGTCAAAAATCTATGTAGGAAGGACTCGGAGCTCTCTCCGAGCCTAAGCAAAGAGGTAGGGATCATGCAGCATCCCGCTATCAAAATCACGCAATATACAGCAAACACCATGATACATTTTTAAGCTAAATGGCGTTTTTTGATAAGGAAATACCCACATAAATGACAGCTTTTGTCGGATAGAGAGCAATTGATGAGTTGTTTTGCACCATGCAGTTGATACCCTATTAAGTCACAATATCGGACTTTGAATGCCGTAAATTCAGCAGCCAAGCACGATCTCGACAACTTAAACTTTGCACTCTCATTACGCAATATTCAGCGTTACTGATGAAATTATCATAATTACTCACCATGAAAGGTGTCAGATTAACTGGTCAGATCAGTCGTCGGCAGCTTCATGAAACCCTTCAATATATAGAGCAATGAGCGATGGCATTTCTGACTTCTGAACATTGGGGGATTGGGAAACTATATTGTGCAAATGAGTTAATAACATGCCTACCGAGAACTGACATTTTGGTCTACTGGAAGCTTATTTTGGTCATCAGGACCTTGCAGTACATAAGTATAAACCAAGGTCGTATAATATTATAGTAAAGAGAACAAAAGTAGGTATCTGTACATGCTTCAAATACCCGAATGTCCGGGCGGATATCTAGCTATGTCGTTCGTTGGCAAGGACGTGATGCCGATATAACTGTGAATGTTATCTGGCCGTACGACCTATGATACTTCTTGCTTAACTGATTTTGTTTCCACTACAGCGGCAGACTTTGGGCCTTTCTCCTGGTTCACGCCGTCCTCCCCAAATTCCCCTGTAGCAACCACGCCCTTGATTTGGTTTTGTCTGTTCTTTCTTCTTTCCAATACCAGAATGAGGACGACGTTGAGAACATATGCGAAACTGATAACGACGGCCTGTAATGAATGACTGTTGGTCTCTTGAAATCAAAGTAGAGGGGACGTGGAAATTCATTCTTACCCATACATAACCACCCAGGAAGCGAGGACCTTTAGACACTGGCCATGCGACCAGTGGTACCACCAGGCTAGTGACTTCACCTAAGCAATTGTAAGTTGCTAAGGTGATAGCACGTAGCTCGAGGTCACCGGCCAAGTTCTCAGCGGTCCATGCAATCAGGACGGGCAGTACTCCTTCGGCCCAGCCAATGGCAATAAATGCAAAGAATTTCAGACCGCTGGGGATATCCCAAATTGCGAGGAGTAGATTCGCAAAGACAGCCAGGGCAGCGGAGAACATAATTGGTTCCCATCGCTTTCCTCTGAGGTCAGTATAATATGCATTGGCCAACGCCGAGACAACAGCCACCGCATTAGTTATTGTTCCAATATCGTCAACGAGTGGGATGGAATAACGAGCCGGTTGGGATTTGAGCCACAGAATAAAAGGCGTACCAAGGGGGTAGATAGCGTTGCAAAGAAGAAGCAAGCAGAAAACAAACACATAGAATTCCCATGTGGAGGATAATCTTTTGAATAGGGCACGGTTGATTCCAGTTGATGGTTTGAACCCTTCCTCTTCCAGGCGTTTTCTAGCGAGCGCCTTCTCTTCACTTGTGAGCCATCGGGATTTTGTCCTTTCTGGGACATCTGGGAAGAACGCGAACCCACTAAAAGTATTATGCCGTAGTTAGACATGGTTGCTTACCGAATCATAATAAAATATCCGGGTACTCACATGATAGCCACGGGTATGGTTATTATCGTACAGATGACGAAAAGCCACCTAGAGCGCTAGTAAGTCATCAAGGCTTCGTTATATCTAATTAGAGCTTATGCATGGTGAGTGCGACTTTACCTCCATCCTTGAAGTCCTCCAGTACCATTCAGGTTGGTGTATGCTGCGGCTTGCAAGTAACCAGCGAACATTTGCCCGATGGGGTTCGAAATCCAGAACAATGCATTTCTCCTACCCAATTCCTCTTTGCGATACCATCTTATGGGATGTTCAGTAACATGCCGTTTCAGGGGAAAAGGAATTTCTTACGAGTTGATGATATGGACCAGGCCTACATAGCAGGAGGTTGCGCTAAGACCGACGAAGAATCGCATGACGACAAGCTGTTCGTAATTCTGGACGAAGGCGGTACCAAGAGTGAAGAGACCCCAGAATACCTCGGCAGCGGGAAGATAGTATTGGGACCTTGAAGTAGACTTGGATGTGAGTAAATCATGACTGACTGAGGCATTGGCATGAACATACGGGTATCGGGTGATGAAAAGATTGCTCGGAATCTGAAAAACAACATATCCTGTTTCGTCTAGAAGCAATTAGTGTTATTATCGTGAGTATATTAAAAAAGAAACCGTACATGCAGCGTTGATGTAGTTCAACCGATTGCCGAATAGATCGAGATCCTCTTCCATGCCGGAGACGTATGCATTTGCTGTGACGGAATGAGCGCTGTTTTTGCATCTTCACGAATGCTACAACACTTACTCAATGCACTGATATCGAGGTACTTGGTGAAGAACGCAAGGCATGCGTAAACTAGAACGAGAAGATCGATCTTGAATATGAGAACCTTTTCCTCGGTTGTGATACCCTTTGGGTACCAGTGGACGGAATCGCCAATCCGAATCAAAAAGTTCTTCATTGTGACGAGAAATTGGTTGCACGGAGATTTGTTTACTGTTTATTTTACAAGAGAAGCACCAGACATCGTTCTTTCTATACCCCTTCGTAGTCTAATTGCTGTAGATCATCTTGAAACGCACAGCAAGTAAACATTACCCGAATAGGCATAAAACTTAGGGTTCATCGGACACCAGTCCGGTATCAATGACGGGCATTCAAGCCAGGAGCACGCAAAATTGCTTAGTTTACGCGTCTGAAAAAAAAGTGCTGTATATGTGGAGCACTCTGACATGTTGACATACGTATATCGAGTAAAAGCAAGAAGAAATGAGTCATTTGTTCGAGGATAAGAGAGTATAGTGCGGATAAGCCTTTTGACGGACGGATGTCGTGACCAGCACGCCAGATTAGGCATTCGCATAGCAGCGAGCGCTAGCATACGATGTGATTGATAAGGATGTAGATATTATTGCTGCTTACACAGCATAAGTAAAGCTACCTATCGGATACTTTCGTATTGCTTCACTTTTCTGTTATTCAGTCATTGATGCGAACACCGAGAAAATGGTTGAGCCTACAGAAACTCGCAAAAAGAAGAGAATTCATCTCAATGGGTTTGACATGTTTACCGTCAGTCATTTGTCGTTCGGACAATGGCAAAACCCCAAAGACCGGTCGAAAACAAAGCGCCGTGATCTTTCATACTGGACAGACCTAGCGAAGGCTCTGGAAAAGGGGGAGTTTACAGCATTGTTCCTCGCTGATACATACGGAATATACGACACTTACAAAGGAAGTTCTGAGACAGCCATCCGTTATGGTGCTCAAGTACCAATGGGTGATCCATCTATTGTAAAGTTGTTTCTAAATCAGTGCCAGTTTTCCTCATACTGACCTAAGCGAAGCCGATCACGGCAATGGCCTCTGTAACCAAGAATCTATCGTTTGCAATTACCACTTCTACGTCTTATGAGGCACCGTATGTTGTTGCAAAGCGATTCTCAACCCTAGATCATTTGACCCAGGGCCGCTTCGGATGGAACATTGTGACGTCTTGGAAGGCGTCGGCATCGAAAGCTGTGAGCCTTGCTACGCTAACCCTACTCTTGGCTTAATGCGATGCTAAATTTTTTGATAGCTTGGACTGCCTCTTGTTGAGCACGATAAACGGTATGAAATCGCAGACGAATATATACGTGTATTATACAAGTAGGTTCAGTGCTTAAGCCCTTCTTTCTCTACTTACCGTGTACCAAGTCCATTAATTCTCTTTTAGGCTATGGGAAGGAAGCTGGGCAAACGATGCCCTGAAAGAAGATGTCGAGACCGCCGAATATGCTAATCCTGACCGCATCAAGTACGTGCATCACCATGGAGATAATTTCAATCTTGATGGAATACATATCTTGGACCCCTCTCCACAGAGGACACCATTCCTATTTCAAGCGGGAACTTCCACTGCCGGCGTTGCCTTTGGTTCTACTCACGCAGAAGCGATCTTTGTCGCAGGTATCAGTCCAGAAGCCGTAGCGCCTAAAGTGAAGGGAATTCGTGAAGAGGCTGCCAAGAGAGGTCGTGATCCAAATTCTATAAAGATATTTCCTATGATTACGCCGATAATCGGCCGCACTGAGGAAGAAGCCAAGGCGAAGTATGCAGAGGCATTAAAATATGCCAACTACGAGGCTGGTCTCGCGTTCTGGTCCGGGGGCAGCGGTATTGATATAAGCCAATTTGATCTGGATCAGGAAATCAAGTCAACCGATGCCCATGTTGATGCCCGTGTGCATACGACACTAAGTCATCTTCAGAACACTAGTCCTGATATTCCGGCATGGACACCACGAAATATTGGAAAATGGATTGCACTCGGCGCAAATGGACCCATTCCTGTTGGAACGCCAGAGAAAGTGGCAGACGTTCTGGAGGAATGGGTGAATGTAGCGGACGTGGATGGTTTTAATATTGGTTATATCATATCACCAGGCTCATTCGAAGATGTCACTGAATTATTGGTGCCAGAATTAAGGAGAAGAGGGTTGTATGACCCTTTGCCGGGAAGCACTCTTAGAGAAAAGATATACGGAGAAGGTCAGAAGTCCTTGAGAGATGATCATGCTGGCAGTCAGTACAAGTATGATGTATATGATGGCAAGTAAGTTCTGGATTTTGAATGTTACTTTTTATCAAGCCAGGCAAAATTCTGCATTTATGTGGGCAGCCTCTCAGAATTCATTCATGCCAACAATCCGGAAAAAAGATACTGGTTTCGATGTATTCTCCATATAATAAGCCGTGTTAGTGAAGTTTGTTTAGTTCACCAAGCACCAATTATTACAAGCTACTTTGTAAAAAGCTCGAAGGCAATAAAAAACCAAAGCCTCAAATCCAATGTCCGCTGGCCGCTGATATCCGAATAAAGTGTAGCGATCTTGTAGTGATCTGACGACGTTAACAAGATCCAGAAGCTAAGGTTCTGGGGCTAGACTATTACTGTCACTCAGTGCAAACGATGGAGATGCAACGTAATGTCTAACGGTGTAACTAGAATGACACTCAGTGATTTCTGTATTTTCTTTTGCAAAGTCTTCAAATGTGGTTCTCTTTTCCTGGCTAATATAAGCCAAATTGCTGCCACATCTTAGCCCTAGATCGTATCTACCAAGTCACATCATGAAACTTACTTAGTTACTTTGACTCCCTACTTTATTTTAAAAGTCTCCACACTCCTTTGGTATTTTCAGCTAGATAAAAATCTTTTTTTTGTTAAAAGGCCCCAAGGACTAGGGTTATGTTCTTCACAATAAGCGGAGCAAAGCTCCTGTAGTTGTTTCCCAAATTATGAAAACCAGTGTTCCCTCTACTGTAGCTATCAGTAACAATGATAGAACTGGCATCTTTGGTACCCAAGCCCTAACTCAGTTGCCCAATTACTAACAGCCTCAGCATGGAATCACAAAACCTGGTCATTGAAGCCACTTAGTTTTCCCACCAAGGAAGAAGAAGAAGAAAAAAACCCCCTAAAATTCAATTAGTATAGCCAGTGAGCCACAAGCCATCCAATTGCAACCTGATGAAAGCGTCAACTGTCCAAATGGCTTGCAGATAATACAGCATACTGAAATATCAACCTAGAGTCATTACTGGCCAGGACTTCTAAGGTTGCATTCCAGGGATATGTCACTAATCGGTGGCTTAAATCTGGGTGTCTGACATACTAGATAGTTCTACGATTTCAGAGTTGTCTTTATAGTTGAGATATATACATATATTTATATGTCAAGGTGACCTCTGGATCTCTGCCTGCAGAAGTAAATTCAGATAGCTCGCTCTAAGTGCAAAAAAACAACAACGCTGGCAGTGTTAACCGTAGTTATACGATTGCATAAAAGCAGACATCCAAATCTGAATGATTCATTTCCCCCGTTGAAAAATAGCCTGTATCATTCAAATAAGAAGAGTATAACCCAAACTAAAAAAAAAAGATATGCCAAACGTGCAATATCTACAATCGCACCTTAACGTCAATGCATGGTATCGTCCATTCCCTCCGTCCTAACAAACTGCGCACCCACTCAAGTCCAATACCAGTCCATTCCCCGCCTTGTTGCTGCTGCTGCCTAACAATATAATCAGCCGCAGTACCGTTCGCCAACACCGAGGACACCCTTCTCTTAGCCTCCTCAATTGCGGCACCTGCCAACGCCGTCGCTGTTGAGTTGATAGTTTCCTTGATAAAAGTCGCTAACGAGTCGTTGTTGTAATTAATATTATTATTAAAATCAATAGCTGATTGATTATTCATCATCGATGTTGCTGGCGATGATATGTTCTGCACTGATGAAGAAGAGGAAATAATGCCGCTGCTGAAGCGTGGCGAAAACCAGTCGCCGCGGACATCGAAAAAACAGCGATCAGACCACTGACAAGACGATGTGAATAGAATCAATAGCAGAGCGGAGCAGTAGATGCATGGCCGATGGAGGATGTAGGTGAGGATCACGAAGGAGAGGATGAAGAGTGGAGAGGCGTTGGTTGGTATGAAGAGGAGTGGGAGCCAGCTGTTTTTTGCGCATTCATAGTCAGCATGTGCAATATTTATTTAGATATCAAATCAACTTCATATCAGGGTTCTGCTTACCTTCGCAGACAAAACATGATTGATTATTGTCGACTCGCCAGGCCGCAACTTTTTTTATAAAAAAAAAGTCCCCGTATTTCGCTTGCTTATGGTAGATGGAAAGAAGGATTCCTTTTGCTTCGTTTCGTATGGTGGCAAATTATGTGCAATAAATCCGGAGTCGTCCTCTGTGAAAAACAGCAGTTATGAAGCAGGCAGATGCAAGTCGTGGAGTGATGTAAAGGACGTTGAACGTTGAAGTTTAGCTTAGGTAAGTTTAGAGGCGGATTTCCAACTGCATTCTTAGAGGCTTGGCGTTTAGGGTTAGGGTTAGAACACCTTTATTACAGATTGCGATATGATGGAAATGTCCGAAATAATCCATGGACATTCGATTGAATATTTGATAGTATCTATATGAATCACAGGTGATTATTTCTGGAAATCTAAAGCACCTGGGCAAAATACCAGGTGAGACTTCAATGCCCTCGCGGCGAGCTATCCTGGCATTCCTCAGCGCTTGATTTATGTCGCAAACCGAGGCTTGAGTCCGCATCTCGTAGTTGCAAAAGTCGCTTGGAGCTTTGTATAACACGTAGGTCGGGTTGGCTGAGTATGGATTTGTACATCGCTCGTCAGGTGATGGATGAGTCTTGATGCACATGCACAAAGTGTGATGAGCGTAAAACATGTCGAGCACGTCTAGTGTTCCCAATTTTGATGGGATTTGGTTGCTTCTCACGCATCTGGGATCAGACCATGATCATTTCTTTTTTGTCACAACTGGGACGCCCTCGCTCTCCTTCAACTCTGCCAGCTTCTTCTCCCGCTCGACTAGTCGGTTTTTCTCCTCCTTGATCATTTGGTCGACCGTCTTTAAAGCGCCATTAAGTCTCTCTAATTCAGCATGTTCTGTTGCCTTGCTGTATGGATTCCCGGGACTATCACTATCCGGAATCTCTGCGGTTCTTCCACCACCGTTTTGCAGCTGTGCTTGTTTAGCTTTGCCACTCTTTCCTTTTGGTTGATTCCCCGCCAGAGTGCCACCGCCCGTGAGCACATCGTAAAATTGTTCAACGGGCTCGTTGAAAATGACCTCCTCATAATTTTGACTGACCACTTTCTCTCTGCGCTCACGTTTCCCTTCAATGTCGTTTCCGTAAGGGTGAAGTTTCAGACTGTGCCAGAGAGTCTGTGGCTTCTCCGTCGATTCAGGTACGAAGTAGAGCTTGATCTGTATTTCGAATTCACCCCAGCCAGTTTCAGTCACTTCGAATGGTGGCTGCTCAATCGTCCGGACTGAGTGTGCGTATGTCTCGTGTAGCTTGAACTGTACTTTTCGCAACCAATATGAAACGTCCTCATCGTTAACGCCCTTGACGAAGACGCGCCATTGATGAGTGTGGTCGGGGGGCGCATTGGCGGGTCGGTTTTCAGGATCGAAAGGATGCGCCTCACTACCGAAAACTTTTGCATATTATATCAATATTCAGATCATCAAAACAGATTATCTAGTAACAATGTTACCGGATACTTACCAAACGGTCTAAAAACGGAAACGCCCTTTGCTTCATTGTCAGTAATTGTTTCGAAAGTAAAGAGGAAATCGAGGTACATACCCGAACGCGTTTCGTGCCAGTAGCAGCGGGCATGCTTGCGAAGATGTCGTATCGTGGTCGTTTGAAGAATTAAACAATAATAGCAAGCGTTCTTAATGAAGAGAAAGTTGAAAGAGCAACATGGAAAGAGTTGGCCGCGGAATGCACGTGACGTCGCGCCTGTTATTTCCATCTTCCGTGCCTGAGGCAAGAACACGCCAAGGCTAGCAAGGCGAGTGTCGTCATTCGGCTTGCCCGTTCCGAAGCTTCATCTTCATCGTTCAGTGTGACTCACTTCTGCAACAAATTCTTAACGATGTATGATCAAAATCTTTAAGTAATTGTTTTTTTAATCTTGTTACCTCGTCCAACTCTCCCGAGTCCCGGTTTCGTCTGCTGCTACGACGTCTGTGGTCCGGTAGAGCTCTGCTCCGAGCGACCGGAGGATTTGCGCTAGTGCAATTTGGGCCTAGTAACTACGTCAATCCAACTTGGTTTAGCATATCGATAAACTTAGAAACCAGCACCTGATCATTGATGAGCTTCCGGCACGGATAGAGCTTTCCCGATATATCTTGAAGTCTTGAATTCTCGATTCTTTGCAGATCGGCTCGGAGTACTTGTGGTGTATATTTATACCAATTGCTACAGCTACAGCTGCTGTCTTTTTTCTTTTTCATCAACATTCCTAATTACATTCAATCAACTCACGCGTCATGGCATCGAAACGAATTGTTGTAGCTGGCGGAAGCGGGTTTTTAGGCAAGTATAATTATATCCCTAAGCTTTATCATACGCAATTGCATATACTAATTGGGAACACAGGGTCCAGGATATGCAAACATGCCAGCATTCAAGGCTTCAAGGTGACCTCGCTCAGGTACGGCATTCATTCATTTACACTCCTAACTCTATATTATACCTATTCTTAGACTCTAATTTCATGAACAGTCGCTCTGGAGAACCTCAATGGGATACAGTGACCTCCTCAAAGGAGAAGCCCGGCTGGGCCAACGATGTTGAGTGGGCAAAGGCCGATATCTTAAAGCCTGCCACATACAAGCCTTTTCTAAAAGACGCCACGGCTGTCGTACATACGATGGGCATTCTTTTAGAGGCAGATTACAAAGGTGTGGTGCAAGGCAAAGAATCAGTTTTCAGTGGTCTCCAAAGAGCTTTCAGTTCGTCGAAACGGGGGACCCAGGATCCTCTGAGTAGAGGTGCAGGCGAGGAGTTACGGCCGCAAGAAAACGACGGGCAATTGACTTACGAGGTAATGAATAGAGATTCAGGTAAGTTTTGCAAATTTTTTACCAGCACTCGAGTTGTTTACATTTATTAATTTGTCTATAATAGCCATCGCCCTTGCACAGGAGTCTTCTTTTGAACATGTTCCCACATTCGTATACATTTCTGCTGCGGGCGGTTCGCCACTTCTTCCAGGCAGATACATAACTAGCAAGAGGGAAGCGGAATCCACCATATCCTCGTCGCTTCCCGACCTTCGAAGCGTTTTCATCCGACCAGGATTCCTATATGATTCTAGCAGAAAGTTTACTTTGCCCATTGCTTGGAGTACTATGTTCGGTGCAGAAGTCGATGGTCTGCTCGGAGGACGCCTCAAATCTTTGACGGGGGCCATGGCAGAGAAGCCACTCAAGGCAGATATTGTCGCGCAGGCAGTGGTGGAAGCTATTGATGACGGAGCGACAAGCGGTGTGGTCGGAACCAAGAAAATCGAGAGTTTAGCGAACAAAGCATGGCGAAAGAGTATGCTTTAAACTCATCACCGACATCTTGCCTTTTATAAATGAGACAGACGACAACCTTCAACCGTCCTTGAAGGAAGAAACTGCGTTCACAAAGCTGTACCCCGCTCGAAACTGTCCCTGATCTCTTTTGTGTACTATAGAAATAATATTAGAAAAGTAATTTGAATAGAGAAGACCGAGAATATCCTCACCTTATCATAAAATCGAGAAAGTTTCTGGTTGAACTGTTTGTTCTTCTCGTTGATGTACGTGACATCGGGATCGTCATCACCGCGGCGATCTCGGCGTTTCTTCAGTCGAACCTCTTCTGCCTTTCTCAAATCTTCAACTAATCGGTCGACTGCCGCGCGATCTGGCTTGTTCTCGGTGAAGTCTGTAGAGTCCGCAGTAGAATAGAAAGTCCCGTTCCTATCCACCGCAACAAGCTCGCCATCATCCGTTTCCACGATTTCCAGTCCACCACTAGCAGCTGCGCGCTCCACAGCCGCCACTTTGTCTCGCTCATATGCCTCCAGATTTGGCTGCAATTCCCGCATTTGTCTCTTGTATACTTTGCGAGCATCCTGGCGATAATCTTGGAATGCTACGTCATCGCGGTGTCGTTGCTTCTTTTCCATGCGCTTGTCCCATCGTTCGGACTCTTCAATTGTCCAATCCCATGCTCGCTTGCGCTCAAAGTCCTCGCCAGCAGCTTCAGTATCGGCTTTCAGAAGATTATGAGATGCAAATGCGTGTTTGCGCGACAGTGTGGAAAGCATAGCGGGATCCGTGGCAAGACGTTGAGACTCTGCCGCAGTCTCTTTCAAATTGCTGTCGGTGGCGTTTTTCTGTTAAATAGCTATTGTAAGTATGCATAGGGACCGAGGGAGTATAAACGACTTCAAGGAAAAGGTTCTGAACTCACTGCACGGGCTTTCAATGCCTTGAACCTCGCCATTCGGTCTTGTGCTTTGTTTGCAACGCCATCACTACTGCTTGATGCCTGCGGTGTCTCGCTTGTGTCGTTGGGTTTTAGGACGTCGACGGGTTCCTGTGTCGTCTCAGAATCCTCTTTTGACGGAGGTGACTGTGCCTTTGAAGACGACATCTTCATGAAAGTAGGGACTGGGTGGGTATCAGGTAGGCTGCTTAAGGAGTAACTCTCTAGTATCTGCGGTCACATTGAATTTCGGGAAAGCAGCAATCAAGAACTTTGTATTATGTCAGCAAGTCAGCTGGAACAATACCGCTAGTAATATATGTATCTGGATACAGTCTCGTATTACCACCCCACAAATTTTAATGCTTAATTGGATTAGCCGTAATTTTACGGTCTTCTATCCAAGATTCCAAGGAATTTTAAATTTAGAAATTGTTAAGGTCAATGTATCTACAGTGTATCGAGATGTTCATCGATAGGAAACATGCCCAGGCCACAGTGCTATAGTAAAAAGTCCCTATGTATTTCTAATACACTATATAAAACATCTATGGATCCACGCATTCACGTCCTACTAGATACGGGCAGATCCTGCCCAATGCTCAAGTTTGATTCAAGCTATTTCTCGCGAATAACAGAGCAATCGACGTTCTAAGCGAGTTGATTGCTTCTTCGCATATCTCTAAATAGGCATGTTTAGTAAAGTGAAAAGTATCCGACGGAATTATAGATCGAGACTCACGATAATGCACCACCAACCGAGGTCGTAGAACCAAAACATTCCTTGTTGCAGCTTCTTTAATCAGGTCCTCGAGAGAAAATCCCAACCCATTAAAATCCAGCCAAATCATATTTGTTTCTGTCGGGAAAGTTAATTTGCCTCCATGTTTTTGCCATATTGCTGCAATATCCTTAGCGATAACATGTGTCTTCTCAAGGCAACCAGCATGGAATACCTCGTCAATAGCGGCACGAGCGACAGCACACAGCGGACCAGGCTGCCGTATACCTCCTCCGATACTTTGTCTGATCCAGCGAGCACGGCGAATAACAGCTTCGCTTCCAACAACAACGGCACCGGCAGGAGCTCCTAGCCCTTTCGCAAAGCACAAGGTAATTGTGTCAAATAATGGGCCATAATCTGATAGAGATCCCTCTCCAGAAGCAACAGCTTCCCAAAGCCGCGCCCCATCTAAGTGGACCAAAATGCCATGCTCGTGCGCATAGTTGCAAATCCGTCGAGTTTCGGCTAACGGCATGACCATGCCATTAAGTGTGTTCTCGAGTGATATCACCCGTGTGGGAGCCCTGTGTATCTGTTTACCATCATCTGGTTGAATGTGTGGTAAAATATCGTCTAATGTCAAAAACTTCCCATTGGCAGGCTGCACGGCATGCGGGATAGCGCCAGTAAACGCAAATGCTCCCCCGGACTCGTTGTTGAGAATATGGGAACGCGAGTCGCATAGTATTGCGTACGGAGGTTGAGTCAGAAGACTGCGTAGAGAAACAATGTTGCCCATTGTTCCAGATAGAACGAACAAAGCAGCCGGTTTCGAGGTCAAGTGAGTCACGTATTCCTGGAGCTGATTTGTTGACGTATCTGTCCCTGAAACATCATCCTCAAGGGTAGCTGTGGATAGTGCCTCCAGCATTGATGAAGTAGGTCTTGTTCTGACATCTCCTGCGTTGGGTTTTAGTATTTAGTGATCGTGACTGGGTTTGTGATAAATAACAGACATACCACGGAAATCGAATGCCGCGGTGTCAGGATGTGACCAAGTACTTTTTTTGACAGACATTTTCAAGGGACAATGCGATGCATTCAAATGTATACAGCGTAATAGTCCCCGGGACATGGAATTACTTTTAACAGCCGTCGAATATTCTTTGCAAGAACCGAAAGGAACGCTGGGAATAGAATTCGGAGTGCCACCTCCGATGTTTCTTCGGCCGGAGCTACTCTTCCATTCGCAATGGGCATGCCATGTTTTAGGGACGGATGGTAATTGACCCTTTCGTATCTCATTAAGGAGTCTTGTGGATTATTTTTAGTGTTTTATTAAGGTGCCCGTACGGCGATTTGCTGAGTAATCGATTGGTGGATTTAAGTTTTGCCCGCGATAGTCGCATCGTGAAGCTTTTGCCAACATCCGTTACATGCACTAGGTTGACTTAGATATGGTGACTTTACGCTGCCATGGAGGGTATCGCAAAACGCATATCGTATGTCGTGCATAACTAATGCCCCTCATATCACTGAAAAAAAAAGAATGCTTACTCTCCATAGGTGTCAACGCTGTCGATTGAAAAAGGTCGTGAGAACGCAGTTCCAAGGAACAAGTGCTGAGATGCTGATAGTCAAGAAAGGTCCGATGCAACCGGGTTCACCCTTGTAGTGCCTGCACAGCTAGCGGAGTTCATTGCATCTTCCGAGACGAGGACACAAAACGCCGGCCGGTGAGTCGCGAGTATGTGGCCGCGCTTGAGAAAAGAGTCATCTCATACGAAAATCTGATATCTCGATTACGGAGTGCCTCGGAGAGTGAGCGGAATAAACTACTAAATAACCGTGAACATGCTTTTTTCACCGATACCCAACCTGATTCAATCGATGGGGATTTTGACTACACGGGGTCCTCCCGACGATCTACGATGTATATGCTCAGTGAATCACCAGGTAAGAAGGTCACCATCACATCAGCCAATTTGAATGATTCAATTCTCAACTCCAGTATAGGCTCTTCTTCCTCCTTTTATGGACCAACAAGTGTTTATCCGAAGGAAACCATGCCTTCTGACTTTCGCCAGGGCTTACCGAACACATCTTACCACACCCTTGAAAGATGGCATGATGCTCGACTGCACGACAGTTTAAAATTCAACCACGAAAACTTCAAAGTGGCTCTCAGATCCTTTTTCGAGTACCAGCACTCTCAATGTATGTTCATTGAAAGGGCATCTTTTCTCCGCGACTACAAATCTCTAGATTATGATAGCAAGTATTGTTCCTACCCATTGCTATATGCGGCCTGTTCTCTAGGTGCAAGCTCAGGGGACCCAGGTCTGAGCCGACAAGCGGAATTTTTCTCTCATGTTTCATATGAAATGATAAGTAAACGCAGTCTTGAAAGTCCTCATTTGACTACGGTCCAAACGCTTTTGTGTTTGGCATTTTCAGAACTCAGCCAAGGACACAACCCTAAAGGCTGGATGCTGTCCGGTAAGCCTTGTTTTTCAGTAATGATAGCACAAACACTCGCTAAAAGTCTAGACAGGAATGGCGTTTCGAATGGCGCAAGACCTTGGGTTGCATCAAGATCCAAAATTTGTAACAGGCGATGAACCTACTATGCAGAATCCCCGAGATCAAGAAGTTCGAAGACACGTATACTGGGGATGTTACACTATTGATAAGTAAGTCGGCAGATTCCCTGATCTTGTCCTAGCTAACAGATCTATCAGAATTATAAGTCTGTATTTCGGTCGACCAATATTTCTCCACGAAGAAGATGCCGCCGTTGACCCCATCGATACATCAATGTAATATTTTTTCTCTCTCTCTAATACATAAACCACCGACTGACAAAATACGGTAGAGTCCTTGCCGCAGAGAACGAGACTACCGAAAACATACAGTTAGAGACGAGTCCGGCAAGCAACGAGCTGTGCCCTTCTCTACTGCTGCACATTTCAGAACTAAGCAAAGTTATTGAAAGTGTCCTATCGCAGGTCTTCTCTACCAAAATGATAAAGAAATCTAGGAAAGATTTAGTCATGACACGTCTTATGAGGCTAGAGGAACTGAATCTGCGCCTCTTTCGATGGCATTCTGCATTGCCTGAGAATGTTGCCTGGAATAGATGGATGCAAAGGGCGGATGGCTTCCATAGCAATACTCTTATCCTCCAGTAAGTTTTCTTTGATACAGCTAACGACTGATCACTGTGATACTAACTTCAATCAGTATATTATATCACAGTACTCTTATCTCTTTGAATCGCCATTTTATCAGACCAACCCCTGGATTTGCCCGCAAGAGTCAGTCCAAGGAGATTTGCATGACATCAGTGGACAATATTATTGCTATTCTACGGCACTATCGAGCCCACAGTCCTCTTTCAAAAGGACCTATAATTTTCATATACGGTGCCATCATGGCAGGTACCGCCCTTTCATTTACTCGAGAAAGTTGTACAGTTACAACTTCCGGAAACATTACTACGACAAATGATCAAACCCGTTGTCAACAAGAGACCGAAATCGATCACCAGGTCACATCTATAATAAGGTTACTAGAAGAAGTTTCGGAGACATGCCCTCCTGCCCGTGAAGCAAGTCTGAGGCTCAAGGCTTGTTTTGGGAATCAACAATCACCATTGCTTGGCCTACATAAAAAGCAACAAGCTGATTCATTGGAAGATCGAACTTACTCGTACTCTAGCAGACAAGGCTTAGAAGATGGCCAGGACTGGTCTCGGGATCAAATGGAATTGTTGAGCTCAATGGATCCCGGTATATTAGATTTGATGCCAATGGAGTGGGCAGACTTTCATGATGTCGAGGAGCAGAGCCCTAGTCTTTAGATTAAATCAATTTCAAGAGCCATTTCATAATCTGCTAGATATTTAAACATAATATAAACATTATTTTCGTTTATACAGGAGGCGTAGATACCATACCTAACTATTTAACACTACTCTCGGCGATTCTGCTCCGGCAATTGTGGAATCGGATTGGCAACTCCGCCGGCCGTCCAAAAAAATCCACTCGGTATGTTCTATATAATCTGGAATTCAACTAAACGTTTTCAAGGCTTCTATGAAAATATCTACTAACAATTCAACACAAAAACTATTTCGATCTCGGTGACGGAGAATATTAAGAAAGTTTCCTCAAAATGGGCCACAACCATTCCCCATCATTCGACGAGGGTTTCTTACAAGTGAGTTCTCTCCACAAATTGCATTACGAACAGTATGGCAAGGCAGATGGAAAACCAGGTATGTTGCAATGCAATCTCTATTCTTTCCACAAATCTAATCTCCACGTAGTGGTATTCCTCCACGGAGGTCCTGGTGGGAGCACTTCTCATGCCAACACGATATACTTCAACCCAAACATCTACCGCGTCGTTCTCTTTGATCAACGAGGAGCCGGTAGATCTACTCCGAGTGCAGATATACAAGACAACACCACTCAACACCTCATCAGCGACATTGAAACGCTCCGCACGCATCTCAAGATATCAAAATGGCACCTTGTATTCGGCGGATCATGGGGCTCGGCACTTGCTCTGCTCTATGCACAAGCACACCCTCAAATGGTTGGCAGTCTTGTTCTCCGGGGTATTTTCACGGCCCGCAAAACAGAACTGGAATGGAGTAGAGGACCGGCAGGTGCAGCGCGAATTTATCCCGATGCTTACCAGAATTTTATAAATTTTCTCCCAGAGCATGAGCGCAAAAATCCGTTTGAAGGTTACTATAAGATTCTCAGCTCATTGGATCACCCTGCAAAGCTTGCTGCGGCGAGGGAATGGAATCACTGGGATCTGACAATTGGGAGTCTGACACCGGACCAGCGTAGTTTCGAGAAATTGAATGACGACCAGTGGTTACTTAGTCATGCAATGCTTGAGGCGCATTACTTCGCAAACAGAGGATGGATAGAAGACGGTCAGATTCTTCGTCGAGAAAATATAGATAAGATTCGACATATCCCTAGTAAGTTATAATTACAAGTGAACGACAATTTAACTATACTATAACTAACCCTGATACTAGCGACATTAATACAGGGACGCTACGATATCATCTGTGCTCCGCAAACAGCATGGGATTTGCACAAGGCGTGGCCTGAGACAAGACTGGTTTGGATTGCAGCCGCGGGACACAGTGCGAAGGTGAGGACATATTTCTTCTATATCTTCAGAAACGTGCTGACATGAGGTTTTGAAGGAACCGGAGACTGAGAAGAAGTTGATTGAAGTTTGCAATGAGTATGCAAATCTGGTCTTTGAATGAGGTTTTCATTCAAGCATAGACAATGATGAAAACCGGAAGTTTTGAGAGAGAAATTCATATGCAAAATGCAACCGAATGCCGCTAGTAATATTTGTATCCGTGATACAGTGTCGTATTACCAACCCCGCAAAATTCAATGCTTAATCGGGCTTAGCTGTAACTTTACGGCAGGCCATCTCGATCGGCTCTCCTGAAAGGCTCCATCTGTCATGGTGTTAATTCTAGACATATTCTATTGAGCCGCGTTGCGTTACGTATTGGAACGAATGTCTAAATGCCGGGGCCTAGTGTCACAGCTTGTGTCGAAACGACAAGCACGCTGTCAGCGCTGGCTGTCAAATAGTGCTCATGTCAACAACACTTACAGCCCCACAGTGGCCCCGTCTCAGCTGCTACGATATGCTCTAAGCGGGGACCCGAAGAACGCAACAACATCGACGGAATCCAAATTGGATAAAGAGCTGGAATTGGTTTTATCGCAGCAAAAGTTTAATGCCAGAGAACGACAGGAGGGAAGCCGTCTGATTTCGTTGCCAGGTGCGCAACCGCCGGCTGCTACAAACCTCCGCGAGGTAGCCAATTTACACGAGCTGCAATTATGGTTTGAGCAGTACGCAAGTGCTGGCTTCAAGCCATGGCCAGAGACAGACATACTGAAGAATGCTCTTCTCAATTGCGAAAGATCACACTCCTCTCTTGAGATTCTGTCAGTGTTGAATGCGATTATCACTAGACATAAATCTGCGAGAGCTGAAGTTGGTCGAGTCCTCCATATTGCCGGATTGTACTATGCATCTCAAAGCTTTTCTGCCCCTGCTTTCCATCACCATTTGACGGCGTTAGAAGCCCCGTTGAAAGTGAAAGATGCGGAAAGGGTGATCCCGTGTCTTCTCAAGACGCTACGGACCCTCCGGCTTGCTAACCCTGCTTACGACACGCGTCCGATATTAGAGCTCGTGACAGGAGAAAATCAAGAGACTACAAGCCTTGGTAATAAGAGCCTAATTGATATGGTACAATTGGGCGATGGACTACATTCATCGTTGGTTGAGCTTCTACTTGAGTTGGGCGCAACCAAGTCCCATGAATGGGTGTGGAGTTCTCTTATAGATCGAATGGTTCTTGAAAAGCCAATTGCAGTCACAACCCCTTCAAAGATCATTGATGATGCCTATAGATGTATCGTGGTGTTCTTCAAGGCAGATATGACTGAATACGCTACTCGTTGTATGAAACAAATGACAGAAAAAGTCGGAAATTTCCCACCATCCGTGCCTCTGTCATCAAAATTAGCTGCCATTTTGAATGCACATGGCTTGAAAGTTCCTACCTTTATCAAGGAGCAAATCAGCCAAACAGAAGACCTGTCTATGGGTAACGATATTGCATCTACAGATAACTTGCAGCTGGATGGTGACATGGTTTATTTCTCTATAGTGGAGAGTCTACTCGCCCAGATCGGGCAATATGGCACATCTGTCTCGGCGTCGGAAATTGCTATGGTTATCGACGCTCTTAATGATTGTGAGGGGTCAATCATTCCTCTATTCGTTCAATCACTAGAAGACCGAACTTTTGAATTTGCCTGGGCCCCTCGATGGGTTCCTGTAGTCTCGCCCTTGGAGTCTGTCTCTTTCACTCGAACATTGGGTTTGCTTCGGGCTCAAATTGCAAGCCGGGAAATATTGATCAGTTCAGAACGTTGCCGAAACCTCATACAGCTTGGCCACCTCGCTCGGCGAGAGCTCAGCCCCAAGGACTCAAGCAACCCGACCCAGGCTAGTCAATGGGATTACACCGGATACCTTGTTGTGTTTGATCGCGTCTCGGTGGAGTATCTGGTCATCTATCTAGGAGAAAGTTTCAACCTGATTAATCCGGAATATCAACCGCATCCCGAGGGACAAGAAGAGTCGTCCCACAGTTTCGAACAACATCCAGTGCTTGGCTCTCTTTCGAGTTTATCCATGCCTACCAATGCTCAGGACTTGACTAGGGATATCACCGATGTTGTCCTTCCCGTGAAGAATGCCGCTGACCGTTATTTCTTTGACCTCGATCCCGGTGATGGTTTGCAGCCTTGAGAAATATATCATATACCTAGGTAGTGGCTTGTATAATTTCATTCCTGCCAAGACTTGCTGGCTAATCATCATAAAACCATGACCTTTCGAATGTATCATGTAGTATTATTTGAATTTTCGAATAATCCACATAGCTACAAAGATGTGGCTCAAGTGCCCATTCAAATTATGAATGCTGTTGATATGAAATTTAATCACTCACTCTCCTAGGTTTTTAGGGAGTTATGCCAGGCGCTACATATAACACCCAGTTAGAGACAATGCCTATTACAAGGACCATTTGGCCTTGAATCTTCTACAAGTTTTAAGCACGAAACTGTTCTTTAGCTGCTTTTAGAGCAACTGGGCTCGAATTAACAATCAAAGCTAGATGCTTCGAATTCAAGCTAAGTACGCTGCAAAATGTCGTACTTTTGGAAGGTCTGATGCCAACCAAATTGGGTCACAGGACCGAAAAATATTCTATAAGGCTGTATACTATAGACAGGCACAAAAATAAATTCCTGAGGCATCCGATGCACACGAACAACGTGACTGCCGCAAGGAAGCGACTACGTCATCCTTCCTCCAACGTCAGTCGGTCTCTTCCTCTCCGCCAACACACAGGAATGCACGTTTCTTTTGCCTGTTTATTATTTATCTGTTTATTGGTTTATTAGTTTATTGTTCATTAATTCCTTTTCTTCTCATTTCCCAGATGGGTCTCCGCATCTCTTGTCACCTTCTTTGCAGTGATCATGTCCGAAGCAAGGTAAATTATCTGATGCACATCGGTCTTCTTTTCTTCTCTATGTATCCTTCCAAGCCCCATATGAAATGACACCGGGGGTTGATTAAATTGTTCAGAAATGACTCGGATTCGCTGTCATGGTCCACTCGAGTCAGTGCGGGGTGGTTGGAACTAGGATATGCATTGTGCAATCACTTCCTCGACATGCGAGCAGGCTGGCTCCTCTTCTACGCCTAAGTGCACCTGAATGACTTCAATTACCGAGCCCGGTACTGTTTCCGGTGTAATTAGGCGAAAATTAGATGGGCTTGTCCGTGACAAGCTGCACAGCGATCTCAACCAGTCACGGATAGTGACCGAGAGCAATGCATCATGCATCTCTGCTAGTGCTAGCGAATTTTAGGGCAGCATAATCCCGTACTCCGTATGGTCCATCAGAAAAAGGCCCAAGCTTCTTAGCCTTAGGCGATCCTCAGAGGGGAAATGGATGCACGATCAGCATTGACTTTTTTTTTCGATCCCACAATGCCAAATGTGACATATCTGATCCGTTCACTAAGGTTGCAACCAGAACGCTTCAATAGCGTTGTGCAAGCTGACGGCAACATGCATCATTACTGCAATGCACCGAACCTTTGTCAAGTTCTCTTTGGACCGAGATCATGCGAGGTCAACATGATCCGCACTAGCATGTGCCTCGGATTCGTTGAAGCCATCTCCATCTTGTCATTCGGTCACAATCGGTCACTCACTAGATCCTATCATGGCCTCAAGACAAGACAGCACCACACGACCCTTACTCGAAGTATCACGGATGCTCACCGTTAAGAAAATGATGTAATACATCATGCAACAGCTCAACACCCCGAGTATAACCGATGGTTTTCAAATGAGAGCTATCAAAGACGGCAAACGGACGGTTATAGTTTGATGGATTTTTGGTGCTTAGAGCGGGGATTGGCATCGTTGGAGTATTATCAGTGCATCCACCTGTCACTACCGTTTTCTGTCGCCGAAATTTCGTTCATCCTAAGCATCTGCTCCACTCGGTGTTATCTTCAATGTCTTTACACCAATGACTACGAGGTAATTAACGCCCTACTAAACTTAGGCCCAGTAATAGGGTGCGCCTATGTCGAGTCTAAGTCTACTACTGGAAAAGAATACCGAGGCTTTGGGGCAGCTGATGTCTCTTTTTTGCGTTTCAAGATCGACATTGACAGGAACTTATCCACTGTGGAAAGAAAGGCCAGACTTTTTTGTTTCTGACTGATGATTGTGAGCAAATTACCCGGCTGTTCAAGAGGGAACAGCCGATCTGTAAAAGCCCTATGCCAACGTCAGATTGTTGCTAGGTTCGTTATTTTATACACTACTGATAAGAGCCTGGACAAATTGATGGATGCGATATGTATTCTCAAACCCCGTGCATCAGTGTAAGAGGGATACCCGATTTACAGGCCCCCCTGAGTGGCAGTAAGCTTTTATGCACGTCGGTCCCAGGATTTTAACGACGCAATGGCACATCGAAACCTGTCAGCTTTCCCTAATGCTTTGTCACTGCATGAACATGCTCGAAACCGAATTTAGCTGCTGTCAACTTTCAAGCAGTCTCCACACCAGCATGGAGAGTCATCAGTCGGATTAAATACCAAATAGGAAGTCCGAGTTTTATCCATTTGATATCGGAATTATCATTTCTTTATGAAGTTCGGTCCATATTTGTAGAGGAAGATATCGTCATTTCTCAAGACCCTACTTACCATTTATGCCACGATGAACTGGATACTTGCCCCTCTACTCGATGTGAGATTTGATAATCAGACTTTACCGGTGCTGTACATACATACTCGTCTGCATTCTGCACTGAACGTGATAAGATGCTTTAGCAATCGATAAAACTGGCGAGAAATCACAGCAGTGTATCGAATTTAGCACGTGAGTCCAGCTCATTAAGATCACGGTTTCAAACACTTTCTCTCCTGCTATGTACTGGCAATCTGCAGCCTGTAGCAAGTCCGTGATTGCGATGATATGCCAGCACTCATGCACCTAATTTGTCAGAGTGCTGTGATACGTCAGAGATGTCGCAATGATAATATGCATGATTCGCAAAGTGCCTTTCATTTTTCTTTTCTTTTTTTCCCACATGCTCTTTCCCTTTTGGGTACTCCGTAATCTCCTTTCATTCGATAGGAAATCGGCCAAGTTCGTCCCCTACAGGCTCACGAAGTACATACGACTAGCTCCTTTGCAGGTCACCCAGCTCCAATATTTGAGCATAACTCTGTCGGGATTTGCAGATTAGCCTAAGGTCTGTATTGATGATCATGGCTCGGACAATGTACCTTTTGTGGTGAAAAGCATTTGGTCTTATCTCCAATTGGGGTTTTACCGATCTACTCCGTCAAGAAGCAAGACCCAAAGATGAATAATATGCTTTACTAGCTACTATATACGTCTCAAGCTCGAGTCTTTAATGGTGGCAAGTCGATGGACTGACTCATTGATTTGTGCCATTGCACTAATCGACATCCATCATACGATTAATTAATTAGTGCGAAATATGATCTACCTCGTACTGTTGAACTTCGAATCGATCAAGCATCTATGACTTCATTACGGCTGTGGGATTCATATCAGGGATATCCACATCTGCTGGACTAAGTGCCTCCAACTTTGATGCTATACGGTAAAGAGTCCTAGGCTATACACAGAGATTCCAATCAATATCCCGAGCATCCGATATATAGCCTTAGCACAATTTGATGGTTGGTCTTGATCATGGCGACTATGCCGGTTTCGACAAAGTTTATGTGGCACTGCCGGTGAGAAGGAAGTGGTTTTTGGCCAGTCGAAGAAGTTGAGTCTCGGAGTATGTCTCTTTGGAGGCAAGTATTCTCACAAAGCACATCTCGAGGCTCATCGTTACCCACAGTCTATATCCACATATACAGACCTTCACCTTTTGTCATCCGTCCACGTTGTGCTCATTCAACAACTCCTTAGCCGGTCAAAAATGCCAGTCTCGGAAATTTTCATCGAAATGAGACAAGATATCCCCAAGTGAAACAGCGGCAACTGAATTGAGCTATTCAAAAATGTCGAAGAACTTGGTATGACAAAATATTACACAGGCTGACGATGGTGATGCGTCTATTCTAGCATTGTGCTTGTGCTTGAAGATACAACCCAATGTCTTCTCGTCATAATTCTATTCCCACTCTTGGAAGTGGATTTCCTATTCCTCCTACGACACCACACGCACTTTACCACCCTAGAGGAGAGCCAGAGCTTCACCATTCGCAAGGTGGGAATCAGCCAGGTGTACTAGTTGGCCCTCAAGGGGGAGAGTCTCAGGCCAATCATGGCTTAATTACTTCAGATAACAGGCTCCTTTTGTCGCCCTCCTCCTTGTCCTCGAACTTTCAGTATAGCACCCGCGAGTCTTCACTTCCTAGGTACAAAATTAATGGAGACTAACTCGTTCGAATGATGGCGGAGAGCTGATGGAACCTAGTTTTCGTTATCCAGATCAGTCTTCTCAATCATCATATCCTCATTCGCCCGAAGAATACTACCAACCCAGCTATCCCCAACCGGAGATGACTCGCAAGGCCATGGGTGCAGTCTTGGATGAACGGGAACCATCAATTGCTCGTCAGGAAGAGCTTTTCTCCTAGTAATTACACATTTACTTTCTTCTTTTTTCCTTTGCCTGTTGTCACTTCCGCGTCATCCAAATCCGCATCGCATCCCCTGATCTAAAAAATTTGTTCAGTCCAGCCCGTCGCAGTGGGATACCCCTAGGTTTTGAGCATCTTCTCCATCCTCCAGAGCAGACGAAACAAATTCCCGCGGAGCGCACTCTAGCAGACCCCGTTCCTCCCAAGTCATCAAACCCATCTTCTAGATTTCGATTGCACATGCGCCAACAGTCCATTGCGACAAGGGCCTGCGCGGCAGGCGAGAAGGACCGTCGTCCTGTCGACCCGCCGCCAATTTTGCAAATGCTTCTAGTCGACTTCAATCCTGACTCTGAAACTGATCAGGCGATATTGCAGAATCCGCAATATGTTGTAGGCTGTCTGTTGTATTCTGTGCAGAGGTCGTCTGGAGGAGGAGAGCAAGAGAAACTTGTTCACAGTTCCCATGTGGTAGAAACCATGAGGAAACGCCAACGTGATAGCCCTAACCGTGGCATCAATTTTCCGTCTGCTTCTAATGAGCAGCAGCTGCCACATCGCCGCTTTGTTCAGATCCTGTCCGGAAGGACACATGTATCTCCCTTCTACACACCCTCCGATCCGGACCCTGAAACCGCACCGGAATACCCTCGGAGTACTCCTACATCCAGCCACTCTTCTTCCTACGGCTCTTTTCCTTATCCTCACTCTCATCCTTACCCTCATCATCGCCATCATACACATACAAACACCCGCACAATGCCAGCAACATTCTTCGTATTCCCAGACCTCTCTGTGCGCGCTGCAGGCACCTATCGCTTGCGATTCCGTCTAATGGACTGGGGCATAACCGCCGAAACGGGTACGGCGCAACCAATCCTCGCTGAAACCTTCTCGGAGCCATTTCGAGTATACACATCCAAGGATTTCCCCGGCATGAGAGGTTCATCTACTCTAACTTGGAATTTGAGGAAGATGGGCATGTTAGATCTGAAGCCGAGAGAAGGGAGAGGGAAAGGGAGGGGCAAGGGGAAGGGGAAGGTGAAAGAGAAAGAGAAAGAGAAAGAGAAAAAGAAGGAGAAGGAGAAGGAGAAGCAGGAAGACTGAGTGAACAGTGTCATGAGAAACGAAAATTTTCATCGGGTATCTAGGTAGGTATGGTTATATTACGGTAGTTGGGTAAATTGCTCTTGAATTGGACTGCAAAGGAAATAAACACTGTTTTTCTCTAAAGTATCTTCTAAATGTGCAAATTTGAAAGACAAGAGAACAGAGAATAATTTACAAAGCAATCCATGACGGGGGCAACTCAGGCTGAAAAGTGGCATCCGAAAATTTGCTTCGCAGCTTCAAAATATTAGGACTATCCCACAATTCGGGTTTGAGTTCCTTAAGCCGAGTCAGCATAGCATAAGCATCTCCGCTGTCACCTTGCTCACGCAGAAGGATTGCGAAATTTCTGGTGGCAAGTATATGATTATGCATAGCCGCCAATCCGTACCATTCCATGGCCATCGCACGGAAATATTCTTGAGTGCGAGACTGGCCAAATAGCTTGTAGATAGGGGCTGCGAACCGGTTTTTCTTATAATTCATTTCGTCTCGCGACGGGATCTCGCCCTTGTAAATGTTATAGTAGTAGTTCGCAAGGCGGAAACAGGCCTCGCTATCGTTCGCGCCTGCTGCTACCACCAAGCATTGCTCGTATGCTTCCCAGTCTTCTGCCTCTTTCCTTAGGTAGGCATATGCGACAAGGGCACTGGGATCTCGATAGGCGAGAGCCCCGAGCTTCATCATCTCGTCTGCTTCGGCGAACTTCTTTTGCGAATTATAAATCTCGGCGACTAATTGCCATGGTGGTTTGAAGGAGCCATCAAGCAAAATGTTATCTCGCTGATTTTCGGGCGTGTTTGACGGGTATGTGTTCTTCACAAGCTCGTGCAGGATTTTAAGAGCTTCATTTGGCTGGCCCGATTGCCATAATACTTCCGCCCACACGCGGAGCGCTAGAGGATGCCGTCGCTCACGAGCAATCTTAATCATTTGTTCACTCTCTACCGACCTCAGCTTACCCCCCGTGTCTTGCAGTTGACGCAGAATGCAGTAGGCTAAAGGTATCACAGCGCCAGCTAGTGGGGTCACCGTATATACCCAGGCTCCGAACACTCTCGCCCATTGGTTTGAGCGGAAAATTGCATTGCTCACGTCAAAGACTGTATCGGGATCGCCTGGGCATATACTATTCACCACTTGGGCAGTCAAAGGGCTGTTTTCGGCTTCATGTAGCGTCCTCCGGCCGATTTCCCGGAATTTTCCAAGTCCCAACTTTGGATCAAATGCACCGTACCGCCGACCATCCTCATACAGCCATTTGTAATCCTTCTCAAACCTCTCTTTCAGAATCGCGTATTCTTCAAGGAATTGTTTGTAGGTCGTATTTACTGGCTGCCGTCCATACTTACGCGCCTTTCTCTCTGCGGCTGGAGATGTGCTCGGAGAAGAACGTTTTGCATAGTGTCGCGTATTTGAAGGGGCGGAAAGTGTTGTTTTCAGTGAAATGTCGAAATGAGAAGGACGGGGGAAAGAACTGCTGCGACCACAAGACCAGCATTGTGATTGCGCAACCCGGGACCAGCGTTGAAGAGACATTGCGCTGTATCAAAAAAACATCACATATAAGAGACGTGGGGGAATTCGCTTAGAGGCAATGAACTTTTGTTTGTTGTGACCGACTAAAGACAGAGAGAAGGTCAAAGTTGGAGTTGGAGTTGAAGAACGGAGAAGTGGGTCCTTCTGGGCAGCCACCGATTGGACAGCGGGATGTGCGTCATTTCTGGAAAGCCTCAGGCCGCACTTTTGTTTCCATCATATTGTATCTATATATCAGAGTCCACAGTTCGTATCAATCCATGAACTCACAATGATCATGTCCTATCCCAGTCTTCTAAGATCAGCCTGCAGGTCCATCATCACCGGTGGGATCCGCCGTGCTACAACCACAACTTACCACCATCATCCTTACACCAACAACATTCATCACAAGCTCACACATCAAACTCCGTTCAGAATGTCCTCCTCATCATCAACCACTGTGCCCTCCAGCCCGCCCGTCTGCACCCTTGCATCCCTAGATCACCTCGTCTTAACCGTGCAATCCATTCCCGCCAGTGTCGAATTCTACACCAAAGTCCTAGGCATGGCCCACCAATCATTCACATCACCGTCAGATCCCACCAGCACACCGCGCCATGCTCTCTTGTTTGGCAGTCAGAAGATTAACCTGCACCAGGCCGGCAAGGAGTTTGAGCCCAAGGCCCGGACTGCATTGCCCGGTACGGCGGATTTGTGCTTTCTGACTGAAGAGGACGTTGGTGTTGTGTTGGAGAGGTTGGTTGAGAGAGGCATTGAGGTGTTAGAAGGCGGGCAGGTGGTGAGGAGAACTGGAGCGAGGAATCCCCTGAGAAGTGTCTATGTGCGGGATCCGGATGGGAATTTGATTGAGTGAGTTTATTGCTCAGAGGAATCATATGTATGGACTGACGGATATCTAGGATTTCTAACCCCACGGTATAGACCCGAAGACGTAAGCTGGCTGAGTAGTTTGTTTCAGTTGAATTGCTTTTCTCCCTGGGTTTGCCTATAACAAACCAATTCAATGCCTAAACGATCCCTACATGCTATTCCGGTGTCGGTTAATGTCTTAGGAGTGCAATAGGTAGGAATGAGAAGAACCAGAAATTGATTGTAATAAGACATATTCCGTCAGAAGTAATCTATATGCCATCGAACGAACTAATAAAATGGTAAAACATCGACTCAATCCTAATACATGCCGAGTCAAAATCGCATCTAAACAGACGCTTCTTGCTCCCATTGAAAGTAGATAATGTACAAATGTGAGTGTTCACCGCTCTTCCTCCCATATTCAAGAATGACATGCGTGACCATGGAAACCGACTTAAAGCTAGAAGCCAATCACATGGAACACCACGACCATTCCCAAGCCAAAACCAGAGATGTCAAATGTAGTTGTTTATATCTCGCTTGTCCCCCTCTACTCCATGACAACCTTGGCACCAAGGCCCTTGAGAGTCTCAATGATTTTCTCGGCCTCTTCCTTTGGCACGTTCTCCTTCAAGACCTTGGGCACGCTCTCAACGAACTTCTTGCTGTCGACTAACGAAAGACCAAGCATGGACTTGATCTCCTTGATGACCTTGGGTTTCGAGGTAGCCTCGAACGACTCGAGCTTGAGGTTGAAAAGGGTCTTCTCGGCGGCAGCAGGGGCGGCTTCTTCTTCCTCGACGGCAGCGGCAGCTCCGCCGGCTGGACCTGCGGCGACTGCGAAGCCGCCAACGGGGAGATCAGGGATGTTCAGGCGAGACTATCCAAAACAATCAATCAGTACTCGCAACTTGAAGGAGTAGACTATTTGAAGGCGGGCGTAAAAGGAAGAAAAAACATACCTTCAAGCTAGCGACAAGGTCCGCGGTCTCCAACAAAGTCAATTGACTGATCTGATCAACGATCTGTGTAATTTTGGGATTCGCAGATGCATCGGCAGCTACGGCCTCGGTAGATTGCCATCGGCGAGAAGCCGGGGCAGGTGTCGTCCGTCGCCTTTGCGAAAATGTGGAAGTAGTAGAAATCGTGCGCTGCAGAGAGAAGGGAGAAGTTGTTGAGGGACGGACGAGTTGTCTGCAGCATCGAGCTGCGGCCTGAGAAGGAATTGACATTATGAAGGTAGTAGTAAAAGGAGAATTGATGTCCTTCCTTTCTTTATAATTGATTAGGAGAACGAGGAATAATTGGATCTGCCGCCAGCTTTCTCTCCCGTCGCTGTTGATGTCGGATCGGAAGAAAACTAATTTTCCTAGAGCGCACGTGACTTGATGCATGCGTCACGTGATATGTATTGTATTTTATTGCTTCTGCCGCTGCGTTTGAGTATTTACGGTAATATAACAACGCTGGATACGTCTTGGTGTAGAAATCCACAGCACTATCATTTGCACAACGCCGAGTATATGATCTATTTGCATTCAGCTTCATTTTGAGACTATTGTCCTTTTTGTTCTGCGTAGAATAGTAGTAGTTATTAATAATGACAAAATATGAAACGAGAAAAAATCATAAAATTTAGTCTTCATCCCAATTTGGATTCTGACCAGGTGGCTTAGGTCCACCAGCCTGGCGAGCGACGATAATCTGGTCGACGCTCAGAACTGTGCGCGCAGCCTCAGTGGCCAGTCGGATGGCCCAGTTCTTGGACGCCATCAGGTCCAGAATGCCTTCTTCGAGAGCATCGATGGTGCCAGTTGTAGAACCCGAGAACAAGTCAACTCCCGTCGTCCAGTAGGGCTCTTCGTCTTCTGAATCCTCCTCTGAATCATCCGCGGAGCTGTCTGAGTCATCTTCATCCTCGTCATCCTCGTCTTCGTCCGAGCTAGACTTTTTCGTGCGCTGGTGTGCGGTGTAGAGTCGTGAAAGAACTTCGGTAGCATCGAGGCCGGCTGATTCCGCCAGAGTTCGTGGAATGACTTCAAATGCCTCGGCGTATTTCTTGATGGCATACTGTGCGAGTCCGGGAGTCTTGTCTGCATAACCAGAGATGCGCTCGGCCAACTGAAGTTCTGTAGCTCCAGCGCCTGGCACAAGTCGTGGGTCTTTGGTAACTGCTTTCACGACATTGACGCCATCATCAATGGCACGCTCAACATCGTCAAGATGGTTCTGTGTGGCACCCCTTAGAACAATGGTAGCGGTCCTGGTAACAGTGTTGGCATCCTCCTGGCGGAAAACGGTGACACGGTCACCTCCAATCTCTGTAGTCTCGACAACATCGATGCTTCCCATCTCATCGGGCATAGGGGCGCCAAGACGAGCAAGTGGTGTTGCGCCGACAACACGGCAAAGACGACGCAATTCGAACTTGGACAGAATCTTGACAACTAGGATATTGAAGCGGTTAAGATAGTGAAGAGCCAATTCTCCCACTGTAGATCCAGCAACAACAACACGCAGCCCAGAGTCGTACAGCTCCTTGATGATGCTTTCCAAGCGTTCTTCCTCTCCCTTTGTGAAATCGAGCATCTCCTGGGCATTCTTCAGGAGAACGGTACCCTTGGTCTCGGTCTGAGAGATATCAATCGGGCAACTGAACACACCAACCTTGGCCTTGCGGGCCTTCTTGACCTGTCCATCTGGCTCACGGCCGAAAACCATACCCTTGACAACACGTGATTGTTCCAAGCTGCCGCCCATAATCTTCACTACCCTGACATTGTCCACGTTGAAATTGGCGGGGTTTTTGGGCAGAACTGCAAGAACGGCATCGGCGACGAGGGTGGCAAGCGTGTCTTCTGAGCCGGATTGTTTGCTGGCGATGACGGTACGCAGGGCTTTGCTGAGTTCTGTTTGCGAGCGCATCTCCTTGAGGCGATCGACTTCGAGGTCTATATCTGAGATTAGACAATATGTTTCATAAGAGATAGGGGATTAGATGACAAACCCTCTAAAACCTTCAACGCAAAAATCTGCGCCTTCTCATAACCCTGCACAATATCGCTCGTCTTCAAGCCCATCCTCAACAGCTCCTCGGCCTTTTTCAACAACTCGCCGGCGAAAACAATAACAAGATTAGTGGCATCTCCCATTTCGGAGTCTTGCTGCTGACTAGCCATCACGAGCAGTTTCGCGGCCGGGTGCACGACGTCCAATTCTCGCAGGATCGTAGCAGCGTCTGAAGTTAGAAACATCTTTTGTAGGTGATTGATGACGATCTTGTTGCGGCCATGGGGACCGAGGGAGGACTGGACGGTTTGGGAGATGGCTCGGCATGCTTCGATGTTGCGAATGACGGCACCATCTTCGGCGTCGTGGCTGGAGTGAGGAAAAATGTCAGTGATATTTCCTCTATCAGAAACGTAAAATATAAACTGAAAGAAGGGATCAAGGGCATGAAAATCCAAAAGGAGCGGTCACAACAAGCAATCGAGCGCATTCACCTTTGATATCCAGGCTTGAACAGTCCGGCCTGCGAAGGACCGGGTATCGACAACGACATATCTCTGACTCAATCACCGGAGAGCTATAATATTTCTATATTCTTCCGATTCAAAGAAAAAACAAGCTCCCTCCAATATCAGAAGGCTTTGTCAGGGTAAAATGTTCGGCGCGGGGGGGGGTAACGAGACCCGCTTGGGATGTTTAATTTTTGGGAGAAGCTTCCCGCCAGTGGCCTGCAAACACAGCAAACATCCTGATAACCAGCGGGCTAGCGGGGATTAGCCGATTCATCTACTCCTGTTGTTTAGGGCTTGATATCTGATGAACATTTTTTATAATTACATATCTTGGAATATTAGATATTGGAGATTAGAATCGAGTGGGGTATATTGTACAATCATTTCCTCTTCAGTTCGTTCCATTCAACAATCAGCTTTCATATATCAGGTACTGTACCAATTCGTCTTATCCAAGGCACTCTGGAATCCTTGATCTATAGATAGAAAGAATCAGCTGCTAGTGTCTTAAACCAGAGTTCAAGATTATCTTTCGCACTTACAAAATTGACTCGTGAAACCACATCCACTCGCATCAAGTCGGCCCTCAGCTTCAGGCAGCCTATATAATAAGACCAGTCAGTCAACCAGAAAAGAAATGCACGAGATTGGTCTAGATAATTACAATTCACGCAACGCCTGCAAACGGTTGTAGTGCTATAAGGTTTATCATGTCAGTTTTCAGGTCTTCATAGCAACGACATACACGACAACAAGTCCTTACCGAAGGATGTGATGAGATGAACTGGGGCGGAGCTTGCTTTTCCAATCTGCGCATATTCTCCCAACTATTTGGCCAGATGTCAGCTATATACAGCGAAATCAAAAGGACGCAAGAGGCCTACAGTTGAATAGCAGCATCAGGGTTATAGCAGGATTCAGACATGAGCACTATACAGGGAAAGCGTTAGTCGATGCAGGATTCCTTTTAGCGACAGTACATACTCAGTCCCATCCTATCAGCTTCAGCCTATAGTTCATTTTCATTAGCAATGTCATAATCATAGCGAGAGAACGATGAACCCAACCTCTTGTGTCCTTGAATTCGGCAAACTATATAGCAAATCCATGAAAAGAGAAGGAAGCTGTCCTGAAATGTCGAGCAAGTTCGAAATAGCCATGACAAGAGCCCAGACAATAAACCCGGAGCTCATGCGCTCAGCGGGATGGTGGGCGACCACATGTGCGACTTCGTGTCCCAAGACAGCCGCCAAGCCGTCTTCACTTTTGGCAATGTCTAGAATGCCTGTGAAGACGAAGACCTTTCCTCTATACATAATAGATTAGTATATATAAAAATTTTCAAAAGAATGAAAGGTAACGTTACTTACGACGGCAACACAAAGGCATTCGCATTGCTATCATCCTGAATAACATGCACTTTCCAATCCGCCCCTTCAAGCTTTATATGCGGAATCAGTCTATCCATAACCCGTGCCGCCATCATAGTATACGGATGATTCGGGGGGAGAATGTGGCCTTTGTACTGTTCCAGGATTTCGCGGTAATGCTGCTCTCCGAATTGGTTTTCAGTTTGGGTGGATATAACGTTGAAACGACGACGGCCAGTTGCCTAGACAAAAAACACCCAAGTTAGACACTCACTTTAGTCAAGATTAAATATATTAAGAGGTAGAAGGAAAAATACGCACCTCAACTGTCTCCAAATTTAACACATAAAATGCAAGCCCGCCTCCAATAATAACCAAAGCGACTCTACTGGACAGGATTTCTATCACCCGCTGGAATCGATGCTGCATATTAGCAGAGCCATAGTTGAATTGCCACGAATTATCATTCCGTCGAAAGCGTCTGAAATTGTCTCGGGGGGAGTGCGTGTATGAAAAAGGGCGTTTGGTTGTTATCGAAGTAGTCCGACGTGTCAATGTATTAGAAAGAATCGAAGGTCTCAGGTTGCTATTCGTGGTATACTTATAGTGGCATGTCCGTTGTCCAGCGAATGGGGCGGCTTTTGCAACAGAGGACGCTCTTAACGGCGATCGAAGGAATATGTTTCGCGGAACCCAAGAGCCCGCCATTTTCTTTGTCTCTTTTTGTTCTTGAGAAGCACTAGGCTTAATATTGTGCAATATAGTTCTTGTTTGCTGCTCGTTCTTTCTTGATCACTGGCCGGAGGTTCGCTGCTCAACTTCGCCGCATCGTGCGCCGTAGGTACCTAGCAAATAACTTCAAATAAGTAATGATTTGTCTGAAACAATATTATTATATCGATACAGTTTGACACGGTGCCAGAGCAAATCAGGTTTCAAGACCCTGTGTTGACGACGTTGATGAAATAATTTGAAGCTCTGAGCAGCTGCGGAGTGCAGCACGCTATGATAGCGCCTTCTGGAGCTAGCCACAGGCAGCGGGGTTTGCGGAGATAAGACTGACTATCATTCAGTGCTGCGAATAATAAGCAGATCAGATGTTCAAACACAAACAGTCAAAATGTTGGTCACATACTGAATATATATTGTATATACTATGGCCATATAAACAAATACAAGCCAGTATATAAGCCACATAGCTATCTCTATCCATAGTATCACAACTGAGGTCAGTAAGCAGGTATATGCAACAGAGATGGAAAAGTATTTGTCTAGAATAAATAACGATAAATATTACACCAAGTACACACAATTCTCTATAATCGACCATATCTATTCCAAAGAGAAAGATAAAATTGGTTCTGTTAGTGAATGATGAATCGCATACAAAATCAAAGAAGGTGGTGGACCGTGGGGTATCTCCTTCCTCGTAACGGCCCGAGCATTAGTTCAACTTCAACGATCATCATCTATCTAGCTGTAAACAAACGTCAACCAACTCAAGGCTACCCCCTCAACTCCGTTGTCCGCTCTCATCGATGTCTTTTAGCCGGCTAATGTGTCGTTGTCGACAATATGGCAACGCGACGACCGCGAACCGATCAATACACCATCGGCTGGGTATGCGCCGTCCCCATCGAGCTGGCGGCCGCGCAACAGATGCTTGACGAACAGCATGATCCCTCATTCCGAAATGCCAGCGACACAAATATATACACGCTTGGCCGGATTGCTGAACATAACGTGGTCATCTCCTGCCTGCCGTATAGTCAGATGGGCACAACTTCTGCCGCAGTGGTGGCAACCCAAATGAAATCTACCTTCCCCACCATTCAGTTCGTACTGATGGTCGGCATTGGAGGCGGCGTGCCGCGAGCAGATCTAGATATTCGCCTTGGCGACGTCGTGGTCAGTCGGCCGAATGGGTTGCACGGCGGAGTAGTGCAGTATGACTTTGGGAAGGCTACAAAGGCCGGGCTCCAGCGGACACGTTTTCTAAATAACCCTCCAACATTGCTGCTGAATGCCATTGCAAAGTTGGAGGCAAAGCACGACCAAGAACAGGTTGGATTTGTGGACTATGTCTCCCAGTTGAATAAGTTGAAGAAATTTAAACGTGAACTTGCAGGACCGGACCTTTTGTTCAAAGCCGAATATGACCATGTTGACTATGATCATGCCGACGGAGAAATATGTGCGCAGTGCAGTAAGGAGAACTTGATAGAGAGGAAGCCGCGTGATAAGGAACTCATGGTTCATTATGGCACTATCGCATCAGGGAATCAAGTCGTGAAAAATGGCCTAAAGAGAGACAGACTGAGTTCTGAACTTGGGGGGATTTTCTGCTTCGAGATGGAAGCAGCAGGTCTGATGAATGATTTTCCGTGCCTTGTTATTCGAGGGATTTGTGACTATGCAGATTCGCATAAGAATAAAGGGTGGCAAGGATATGCAGCTGCCACGGCAGCTGCTTATGGAAAGGAGCTGTTATCTGTGATTCCTCCGGTCGAAGAATCTCGACAGCATGTGGCTGACAAGGTCATGTCAGAGATGAATGGTAGGGCATGATACGCGTAATAAACACTTCTCTTTTACCGATGACTGATGATACTAGACACTCTCAGCCAGCTACCCTCTACGGTCGATGGGCTCAACAAAATCGGCTTGGAAGAAGCTGCTACCAGAACCTGTCTGGAGCAACAAACAAATGGTTGCGCTTCAATTCTCGAACAAAGTGAATGTACGTCTCGTTTATATAATTTAGACCGTCGACATCCTCCCCAGCTTCTGATGACAATATACAATTTTCCCTCTTTCTATTTTCCTAGCCCCATATTATGCAGTAGCTGATTTTATGCCAAGGGAATGACGGCGTTACCAACATGGCCCTTGCTGGTCGCGATGCCTTACGTACGTTTCTTTCTCAGACATTTTCACCCTACAAACATCCCGAAACTGGTTCCACAAACGTGCAATGGCTCTTAAAATCCGCTGAATTCAAGACCTGGACTTCCATGCCCTCGGCAAGGTTCCTCTCGCTTTTCGGCGGCCCATATTCGGGGAAGACCTCGTTTCTACACCATATCGTACAAACATCCGTACAAAGCAGTGCATCAAAAGTGATTGTCTTCATATCCTGCAAGAGTCTAGAAGAAGCAAATGAAGCGCTATCGGCTACTTCTGTTTTACCAAAGAATGCCCCTCGGCGTCTGGGAAACATCACCTACGCTGATATCATTGACGAGCAAGAGGACCAGGAACAAGAAAAAGAAAAAGAAAAACAACGAAAAGTAATAAAGAAAGAGGAAGATATTTCATCTTCGACATCTGGTGAAGAAAACACTGATGAACCAGTCTTGAAGAAGCGAAAAATATTGGACGGCCGCGGACGCTTTATGAAACGCCTGCAGCGTAAATTCTCAGAAACGGCGAGTCCGGCGAAGATTCTACGGCTGATACTTGGACAGCTGATTCATCAAACACAGAACGGAATTAAGAAATTGGAAACTGCGATTAATTGCACAACCAGTGATCCCTTGATGCTGAGGAAGCAACTGATATCCCTCGATGATATTTCCGACGATGACTTACCGTCGGTATGGACTCTGCTCAAGCTTCTTTTGCAACAACTTGAATCCAACGAGATTGTCGTTGCTATCGACGAGCTTGAGAGCGTTTCCTATAATTCACGTATTGAATTTGTCAGGCATTTGCGACAGGTATGGGAGTCGACTGCAGAGCTATCGACAAAGATGCGCGTTGTACTTGCAAGCCGCCCTGACAAAGATCTCTCAGAAGTCTTGGACGGCTTGCCTGTCATTGATGAGCAGAGTGAGCTCAATGGTGCGTTCCCCCCCATTTCTGCGATGTTCGGCAATGAGTAATCTTAGGTTTGTTAGAATGTCTCAAGTCTCTCTATTATAAGGAGATGCATGCACGACGTGGCCGTGTCGCCAGCGCTGCAAGCGGTACGAACCAATGGATCTGGAGCCACGACGAATTCCGTGAATGGGAGCGCATGGAGTCTGGCATTCTTTGGATAGAAGGCAAGCCAGGGTCTGGCAAGTCTACCTTGGCAAAGACTATTCAGGCGCACCTCCATCTCACTGATTTGAGGCGACAGAAGAATGATACAGCCGCTAATATAGCAAGATTTCAATCTTCTCTTGTTACAGATCACTTCTACAGCGCTAGACAGCTAGAGGTTGGCATCAACCATGAGTTCATGCTCAGATCTTTGCTTTACCAGCTGCTCATCGAAGACGCAACATTATTTTCTTGTGTACAAGGCGTATTCCGGACGCTTCGTGAACAGTCTTCTTCAGCGAATATAGAGTGGTCTTGGGAGTGTCTTGAGAAGGCCTTCTTGAATCTGCGCGAAGCCCGTGGCCAGCAACGAAAGATTTTCTGCATCTTGGATGCTCTCGACGAATCAAAACACGGTGACTGGAATACGCAACAAAGGGCGCGAGTGCTGAAATTACTTCAAAAGCTATGCACGCAGGAGGGAGACATAGCAAAACCGCAACCGAATTTCAAGTTCATCGTACTCAGTCGCCCAGCGCGTGAAATTTCTCGATCGTTGAGGGGCTGCCACAAGATCGAGCTTCACAAGGAGAACGGCCGTGACATCCGTGTTTTGATTGATCAAGGGCTCAAAGATTTGCGAGAACTAATGCGACGAGATGATCTTGACGACGAGTTTTCGGACGAGGAAGATTTCAACCGTCAGAAGACAGTGCATAATATACACAATAAGCCGCGTTTGTGTGTAGCAAACCCATCCAATAGAGGCCTTCAAGGTGCAGATATAGAAGAAGAGAAAGAGATTGCGGCGATCAAGAAATATCTCGTCAAGAATGCCAAAGGTGTAATTTTGTGGGTATGTCTCATGATCGGAGAGGCCAAGTTCCAGGTTGCAAAAGGGTTTTTTTCCTTTCACGATCTCCATGAGAGGCTAGGGGGCCTTCCTGTCGACCTTGAAGAATTCTATAGCTGCATAGTGAAAGATCTTGAGGGAAAACACGACAAACAGGACATCCAAAGAGCTCGATCAATCCTCCTGTGGGTGAGCTTTGCGCGCAGACCTTTAACAGTTCAAGAGCTCTGGGATGCTGTAGCTGTACCCATGGATGAACAGGTTACTGACTTCAACGATGTTGTCAAAGCTCGCGTTCACAGACGATCACTTAGCCAGCTATGGCTAGGGATGTTAGAGCTGTGCGGGCCTTTCATCGAGGTGACTCGCCAAGCTAATGGGCGCCCAGACAAATATTTCTCAAGTCACAACACCGTTCAGCTGGTGCACCAGACAGTGAAAGACTTCCTGATTCATCCAATGGCACGAGCATTCCGGCTACTCCCAGGAGACCCAGAGTGGCCAACCAAGGCTTCCCGAATTTATCTGGAAGCAGCATTGCCCGTTCCCGGGTTGCGCAACCCCCTCACGACTACGTGGACTGCCTCGAACTATCAAGAATACGCTAAAGCATTGGGAGATAGGCCCCTTATTTCTTATTGTGTCTTCGTTATTTGCAAGGAGTCCCCCTCTGTCGCGTCTGATAAGCCCTGGCTTCAACGATTTATATGCCAGGAACAAGTCCAGCTCTTGCTCGGTGATCAGTTCTCAATAGCATCCCCGTTGCAACTGTCTCGATTATCGAAATCTGTCGTCGAGGCGAACCAGTACCAGAGCAAACATGATGCTTTAGATAACTTAGGCTATTCCAAGAAGAACGTTAAGGTAGAATCCTCCGGAGGCGGCACTGTTGACATTTCTGAAGAAGATTTCCGCTGTATGGTGTTCGTTTCAGCTTGTCAAGCACACCTCGAGGGTGTCGTCAAGTTACTCTTGCAACTGTCACAGGGCACTCCGAGCAACCGCAAAGCTATCGGCCAGGCATTAATTCTAGCAGCCAAAACCGACGATGTTCAAATGGCCACGCTCTTAAGGAAACATCCAATATTCCAGGCGAAATCAGGCTTCAAAGACATTTACAATGACATCTTAAAAGATTCCGTTATAATCGCCACGACAAATAACAGCCTCCCCATGGTGAAAGCTCTGCTAGACCAGTGGCCTGGCCGGGTTCCTTCGGACGGTTTTCCGCTACACATAGCAGCAGCATCACGAGGGGATGGCGTTGAGCTGGTTGAATATCTATGCTGGAAACTGGTCAACATAGACTGCCTGGACAGCGAGAGGAGGACACCTCTCGACGTAGCCCTGGAGCGGGGCAGTGCGCCCATAATCCGTTTTCTGCGTTCGCGAGGGGCGCAAACACTTTCTGGTCGGGAGAAGGAGCTGAAGAGGCAGAAAGATCTGCGCCTACTCTCGCAAGAGCTTGCGGTAGAGACTGTTAGTAGCAGGTCAGCATCAGAAATGTATCCGCTTCCTCCTCCCCCAGTACTTTTACCGCCGCAGCTGTCATCAGAACTACTATTGCAATTACCATTACCACCATTGTCACCACCGATATCACCACAGTTTGAATTAGTACCATTATCGCCTCCTCCAGCATCACCCCAAAATCCTGTCAACTTCCCGACGACACAGCTTCTTGACTTGGAAGACGCCCCAATATAAGTGAGGGCAGCTTTGTCACATCCGTTGAACCATTGCTTCCATGTGATTTGAGGTGCAAGTAGATGGGAGCATGACGGGAGTACTGTCAAGGCGATTACAGACTGGCACCTAAGAAGCTACATTTTCAGAATCACCACCTAAACAACTCAGACGACATGTTGTATATACTGCATGTACTATGCTCAAATAAATACAATCCAATATATAAATCACGTAGGTATATACGCTCATCTCCATCCAGTGTCATTACAACTCAGTAGAATAGTGAATAAAAAAGCATTCGTTCAGAACGAAGATGAATAAGAATAAGAATAAATGTTACACGAAAACATACACATCATATACATGAAGAATGGAAAACCAACACCTAGCACACTAACTCTCTATCAACCATGTCCCTGTTCCAAAATGAGAAAAAGATCATCCCATGCTATACCCCCAGAAAAGACATCATGTACATACAAACGAATTTTGATACACGGGAACAAATCAACCCAGAGTCCAGACAGATAGTCTAGATGATGGGTAGATGAATGGATGTAGAAAGAGGGAAAAAACACCAAGGGCCGATGAAAAGTAAATGAATACGCACTTGAACGGAATGGTATCATGGAAGGAAGGCAAAAGGGAAAAACCAAAGGGGCAATATATGAGGAAGACATGACCAAAAAATAAAGAAAACCGTCAAGACATGATATAAAACATCAACATACAGGGGAAATATAATAAATATCGAGAATGAAGAGTAAATCACTCCTCAGTCAATGCATCGTCACCCATCTCACGCCACTCCTTTGACCGAATCGTAAGCCGCTTCACACCAGCCACGCGTTCCGACCAGAGTGACTCTGATGGCGTGCGGTAGGTGAATGCCCTCTGCGAAGAAACGACGCCAATAGCCTGAAGAACGGCTTTGCGTGAATCTCTCCCAAACACAGCAGGATGATTGATCCATTCGAGGGCGGCCTCCAAATCGGCGTCGAGAGCAACCATTACATGCTGGTCAACGGCAGCTACGGGGGTGATGGTAGCTGTCTCCGATGCGGCGGATGAGTTGGACTCTGGGAAGTGTGAATGTGAAGAACGCGGAGAATTCGAGGTGGGTGTTCCGGTGGGGCTGCCAGAGTCGTGCAAACCAGACGAAGACTTGGTGGCGCCGGGCGGTAGAGGAGGTAGACCTCCCTTACCGAGACCTTTCAGGATACTTCGAGTCTCGCTGAGGAGATGCTGTGCACGATCATGCTGGCCCCTCGAGACAAGTGTTAGCGCCCTGGTGAGCATGTCGGATGCCAGTAATTCCATTCTTCGCTGCACGATTGATGGGTGTGGAGGGATGGGAGGCGTGGGAGGTCGACCCTGTTTGTGCCTAGGGCTAGGAGGGAGCATAGTAATGGCCAGCAACGATGGCCTGGGAGTATGCGTCAAGTGTCCTTCGCGAAGAATATCGCCGTAAGTCAGATCGGCCTGGATCAAAGGGACTTCCTCAACGCTGACAACTCGTTGTTCGTCTCCATCCGAGCCGCCTCCTAGTGCTTCTAACCCGGATACAAGACTTTGCCAAGGGTCTTGAGGAAGGTGTTCCTGCGTAGCATTGTCGGGTTGAATAATAAGCTGAATTAGGATATCTGCATTAAATGGTTAGTCTCGGATAGCTGAAAGTGCTGAAGGGAAATAAGTATTTACCTCGTTTGTCGCCAAATCTCAGATCACCAAGAGCAGCTTCAGCATCTTTCCCAGTAGCGCGTTTGGTTGTGTGAAGAGCTCCACTGATTTTGACGAATTTGGCTGGAGAACCCTCGGGTAACCGTAGCTTGAGCTTGACATTTTGGTGTGAAGTCGACTGTAAAGATCCGAGACATCCAGCAACACATTCCCTCAGCATCATCCAGTCTTTGACATAAGTGTAGCACGCCTTGGTGCGAGTTGAAAGTTCGATCAAAGTATCCGGCTTGTGGGTAAGTCCCAGGCCGAAAGAATGGATTCCCACCCTAAAGAAAAGTCAGCAATCATTACTTATTTGACCGGAGAAGAAAAAAACATACTTAGCCGCTTCCGCTCTGGATACAACAAAGTCCACGCTTTCCGGATCAGAAGTGGAAGAGTCGCTGATGAGAAGAATGGTGGAGATCGGGTTGTTCGATTTTCGTTGCATCAACAAGTCCATAGCCACATTGGCACCCTCAACTACGTCCGCTCGCAAACTCTTCTGACCGACAGGCCGCAAAGAGTTCAGGATCTTGCCCCAACCGCCCCATGCTTTGGTGGTCATTCCAACCAGAGGCACGCCGCCGCCGCTAGAGCCAAAGGTAACCAAGCCCATTCTGTCGCGGGGTCCTAGGTTCTGAACCAAGAATTTCAATGCATCGCGAAGAAGTGTAATTTTCAAGCCTTGCATGGATGACGACACGGGAATCACGACGACCAAGTCTAGCGGTACATGGAAACTGGCGGGGCCTGTATCTCGCATTGAATTGGTGTAGTCTGTCATTGCAGTATTATTCGACTTGGATGCACCGTAGGATGACGTTGCCGAGGACTGTCGTTTGTTGGTCTTGCTTGTGCGATAATCCTCCTCCTCTGGAATTACATCATAATCCCCATTACGAATCGAGGGTTCCGGGTTGTGTAGGTCTGCAAGGGCGCGCCGCCACAAGTCTAACTGCCCCCTGTTCTGAAAACGCAGATGAAATGAGGGTAATTCACTGACAGACAAGTTGAGGGTAAGAATCGGCTCCTCTGTAAGCTAAATGTTAGCATTGTATGCATAGTAACTTTCAGAGGTGCTTCAATACCTGTTACAACATCAACCTCGCGCAGATGCTTCTTGATGAGAATGGAGCCCTTTAATGTGCAGCGAGAGGTCTTTCCAGCCACCTCCGAAGCCAATTTCTTCTCTTTCACACAGATAAGCATCTCGCCGAACAGATAGCATTCAAGCTCTTGCCACGCCTCTCGATCTTTGCCGACATTAAGTATTCCATGTAAACGTAGTTTTCCGAAACTATACAACCCGTTGAGTATGCTTTCTCTCTAATCAGTGAGTGAGATTGAGACCTACCGTGAAAATTCTAAGCCATGCCAATTATCAACTCGCAAACGGAGCTCCTCGGCAAGGTCATCCAGGTTTTCTCGGGATTCTGCAGGAATGGAATTCGTTGATCCAATAGTAGGTGATCGAACCAGATTGAAGATATCCTCCGAGGGAAGCTTAGCATTTAGCGGCGTGAAACGCAGATCGTCCATGTCCGGACGCCAATGACCATCTGGAACTTCGACAGTAACAACACAAGTAAGTGGCTGCTGCTGGCGGGAGCGATTTAGCGTGGGGAACTCGCTGCGCACGGTCACAATAGGGGCAGGTATCGGGTTTTTAATCGTGCCACTCCGTGGACTCAGGGCCGATTCCATGGCCTGTACGTCGTAATCATGTCGTCTGCCAGTGCTTTGTTGTTGTCCATCATTGTATTCACCAGACGATGCAGCACCAGTATTTCCACTGTCTTGACGGCTATGGCTATTATGGCTATTCTGTCCTCGAGACCCGGTTGTCAAACGCTCAATCCTTTCCCGTTGACTGCTGGTGTGGCTGTCACGCCTGCTAAAGTTTGTATCTTGTTGGTAGGACCTTGAACTATCTGGTTGAGACTGGTGATGATGCCGATTGTCCCAAGGCGTCGGGGTTGCCAAGCTACTTCGAGTTGTTGCAGCATCACTGACTGACGCAGAGCGAACGATATTACTCAACTTCTCTGGTGTGATTATTAGCACACGCAGAAGTAAAATTTCCTAATCAAGGGAAAGATACTTACCCAGATCCAAGACATTCCCACCACGGCTGGTGTCCAAGCCTAGCGGCGCATTACAGGTCGGGCAATATTTTGAGTCAAATTCTTTGATATACTCATAGAAACACGCCTCGTGGGATACATGACCGCATGAAAACTGCAAGATATGCTCGCCGCGCAAGGTATGCTCCAGGGGCTCTTCACACACGGCGCATGCACTGCCCACAAAGGTCCGCTCTCTACGAGTCCGCGCACGGTCGACATCCATAACTGTGTTACTGTTAAGGCCGGCGCGAGGATTGAAAGAGCCCTGCGAGCGGTTTGACTGAGACGAGGCCAACCACTGCCGCGCTCTTTCCGGTTGCTTCTCGGTGCGATAGACAGAACTGGACGTGGTGTGGTGTCCGGAGAGAAACGACTGTCTTGACCGCACACTCTCGGGGCGAGTGTCTGGCGTATTGCGAAAAGAAGGGCGGAAAGATGACCGTGTGGTCGAAACAGAGTCCGCGCGCGAACTGCTACGTGCAGGGTAATTGTAATCTACAATTGGGAACACAAGCTCTTTGTTAGTGAGTGACACACAACGGCTGACACGATATCGGCGAATAAAAAGAAGAATTTAAAACGGGTTTGTGGCACAATGAATTGAGGCGCAAGATGAAGTCATCAACAAAGAATTCCAATGCATGGGGCGGAATAGAACGGAGGCTTCCAGAATGCGTGCGGGGAGGGGGCCGGCGGCAGACACAAAAAAATGATGACCGGAGTTTCTCAGGATCAGGAAGGTGCAATGCGAGACTTGGCATTGAGGCGAGGAGAGATGAATTGCATTGCATTGATTGACAGCAGGGCCAGTCCGGTGAGCAGGCGAGTGCAGACAGAGGTAGCATTGCTATCGGCGCTGACCGACGCCGCGGCGGCGGGCCTGACATGAATGAATGGATGGTTGACGGCTTGCGTGCTTACCAGATGCTGAAGACTTCTTCCTGGAGCGCCCAAAGAGAGCAAGATCCGACAGATGGAGGCCCGATTCGTTCGAACGAGACGCGTGATCTTCTCTGGGCAAAAAGCGCTGCTTCCACATGAGCCCTAAAGGGGGGGGGGAGGTGTTTTTGAGCAGGAAGAGGGGGGGAAACAGTTCTTGTAAGGCGAGTATCGCGGTCGAGCGAGATTTGCTGGGAATAGGAGACAAGATCCAATGGCGCTGGACTAGCCCAGGTTTAAGTTAGGCAGCGCAGTCTCTGGGCGAGGACTAGACTCCATGCTATATTAGCATTCCTGTGTCCGTAAGTTAGCATGAATCTTTTAATGCCGGTGGAGATGCTCCTCCACCGTTTCTGCAGGCGCCCGTCACGTGACACCGCCCGCGCCGGCCAATCACGTGTGCGCGCTGTACTATCTAGTATCGGTTATCCCTGGTACGGCGCCCCCTGGCTGGCTGAGGCCCGCCCGTATTTTTACGGTATTGAATACAGTACATGCACATGCACACGTATCATCGAGGTGATGCATGAACGGCGAGTAGTATGCAGGAATTTGTTTAAGGTGTTGACTCTATAATGCATGAGGACGTTCTTTGTATTACTGATATAGCCAGGAATAGTCAGTCCATCATCTTATTCCATGTAACACATGCCAGGTACTAGCACATGTGTCACTGTGCTGATAGCTTACCTAGGTACGGAGTACAGCACGCATATGCTAGTCTGCTCGTCGCTCGATGATAGGCATAAGCCCTACACCAAAGGTGGCGAAGCTCTTCGATGGAGCATTTAATTTATTGCCATGCTCTCGCCATATGCCTGTGCAGCCCTACTGTACTTGAAAGTTGACCGTACTCCTGATGGAGCACTCCGTCTTGGTACTACGTAGTTACATTGCTAGTATCACCCATGAACAGCTGAAACATGGAGCACCTCTGTTTTACTTTTAGAGCAGCCAGCTCGCAACTGGCCTCATCCTTGCCACAGACAGCAGGGTACGGAGTATTTCATATCCGTTTCACCATACGTACTCCGTACATCGTACGTACCAACAGGGCTTGAAAGTTGAAACTAGGGCTAGCTTTGAATATTTCCGAAGACCAAACAGGGTGGTCCCGTACTTTCTATATTTTATACTTTTATACGGGGTATTTTATATTAAAAAATAAATAAATAGTAATAAATTTGTAAAACCAGCGTACCGGCGTATCTTACCCTAGCTCCTCGCTAACCTCCTAGCCCTGAGTTAGTGACCCTGGATTACCGGAACAGGCAAAAAGCGGCTGGCACGGCGGGCCACATGGATTGGTTTTGGATTTTTAAAGGGGGAGGATTATGTACGAAATTTAATTAAAAAAAAAAGACTCAGTCCCAGTCAATCGGTGTCTCCGTAGGGGTCTTCAAAAGCCGGCACCCTAAGCTATATTTAAATGGGGTTTTGTTGAGGAAAATTTCGACTGAGACAATTCAATTGTCTCGAGGCAAGCATTATCAGCCGGAATTATTCATGCACGAACTATGCCAAACTACCACATAGTACGTGCTCCTTCGGGAAGACGGCATAGTTCAATATGCAACTACGTATGCAACCAAGCTTCCTGCATGTGCTTGTTAGTACGGAGTACTCCGTACGGAGTAGTTGGTTAGGAGAATTACGTGCTGTCTCGGCTAGGGAATACTAAATAGCAATAGGAAACTGGACCAGCAGCTGCAGCATCTAAGAGTAAGACTTTAGTCTGCACGTCTAGTCCCATCCCGAGCGGTGGACTTGTGGGGAGCAGACTCAAGACACTAGTTCCTCGTCCAAGACCCAAAGACTCGTCTAGTTATTTATGGTCTTGGGCTTCCTTGCTTGCTTGCTGAGATTCTTCGTGGCTCCCACATGGACCAGTCTTTCATGATCTATCGGGAAATGAGTATTAGTCCGGACTCCGCACTCCCGGACTCCGTAACCCTAATGATTCATAATTCCTCAATCCGTCGATGATAGTCGCCGACCTAACTCGATCGAGTCCATGCATCATGCAGCCCGTGCAGCAGTTGAAGTCAGATAATGCGGAATGAATTCCACCGCTCGCAAATGATTGTGCTACAGACTCTTGAGACCGAGGTAGATGTGCAGAGACTACGGAGTAGGTACGGAGGAATGCCTAGACGGAGCGCAGAGAGCATTTGTGTTCGGTAAATGTACGTTACCAAAGAGTTGGTGCCAATACATGGCCAAGATAATATATGAAGTGACCGAGTAATCGGAACTTAATGCTAATACGAATAAGGAAATATAAGGAATATTATGTAGTAGGGATTCGACTCCTTCCAACCAACCGTATGCTAGTCATGCCAATTCTGCATGACCTGCAATTGAACCGCCATCCAACATAACTCTTGACGACAACAAATATTAAAGTTACTCGAAGGTAAATAATACTACATAAAGGTAATACAGTGCATACTTTTGCTACGCGACGATCAGCTGTCAATCAGTCCTAATTTTGAGCTCGCTTATGCCTCCCCGCGAACAGACTGAAGATCAACGTTCAGACTGACCCACGGAAACGGGACAGATCCCGACTTGGCCGACCAAGGATACATGAAGCTTAAGCCCTGAGCAGTGCGGCGAGCATTGATGCCAGAACCAAATTTTCAAGTAGAAGATGTACGGGATAGCCGTTGAACAAGGTTTCTGAAACAGGGGTTCTACGTTAAGTTGTGCCACGGTTCTGCGGAGGACTGTTCCGGCGGTCCGCGGTACTGATCAACGATCAATCAAGTTGTAGTTACTCTGTACTCGGTTGGGATTAATATCATATACTCAGCATACTATTATAGTATACTAATGTAGTACGTATATGTGTACTCCATACGTACGGAGTACTTACTACTCAGGGCATCAGAGATCAAAGCCACGGGCCAACAGTCCAACAGAAAACTAAAATGTGGTAAAACTAAGGGACCTACAGGCTACAAGTTACAACAGTGAACATGTCAATTAATGACTACGGGGCATTAATTAAAGTGTGTATTAGCTTTGTTTCAAAAGCCGGTAGATTGGCAATAGATTTTGACAGCGTCAGTGCACATTTATACTCCGTGCCCGACGCCGAGTCATTCACTGACTATGCGGTATCATATTCAAATTTTCCAGGTACAGAAAGGACTCGGGTGAAGAAAACTTTTATTAGGGAATAATTATCCCGTCGATAGTTATATCGGCCTTGATTGTGATGTTCAGTCTTCTTTCTTCTTTGGTCAGTAATCACCGGTACATGTAACCACGTCCTACTAGCTAGTTGGTGCTGTTCCAGCTACGTAACACGTAGCCAGAACGTAACAGTCAGGACTTCATGTTTCAAAAACACAGCCACCAAAATCAATAGTGCTTCAAAAGACTGATTAAATTGTGGCTGAATACTCTAACCTAGCTGTGGTCTGCACTGACCATCAGGTTGTACTCAAATTCTTACTTGCAGGTTGCCCGCCGAATATATATATCCAACCTTGGAAGCTTTTCTACCTATTTTCACTTCATTGTTCAATTGAACACAATTAACAACATTGGAATTGGATATTACAACACCTGGAATACTGATTTGATCATTCGACATGGAAAATTTTCGGTATTCCAACAACTGAACAGCCTATCCTACCTAGATAGTGGACGTCAAGATATTTTGGACCCCCGAGGGGTGGAGGTTCAGGTCACGTATCTACACAACCCCCATCTGCATAACTGCCGATCTGCAACTTACGACTTTAGTTCCGAGCCTCCGGCATTTATAAATAACATGACAGCTGAAGCTCTAGCGTTCACGTGCCGGTGACGAGGTACGTAGTAGGTGTGGTTGCACAACATCGATGGAGCAATGCGAACGTCGCTTCGGTTCCAGAGTTTCGGGCGATAAACATGTTCATTCGTACTTAGTTGCTCCATTCATTACGCAATTTTTATGATTTATGCATTCATCATCTTGACTCGAACCATAGTACATATAGCCAGTTTATCAGTCTACTCGATTGCACCTTCTCAGAGCAAATACCTAGGTACTATCCTTAACTAAGGCCGTACTATCGAGATAGTCATCCGTCTCTTTTGCAGTTTTCAGCATCTAACCGTAAGTGCTACTATTCGGAATAATTTATGGATTTGGATCACAACTCTATCTGACTAGCTGCTGCTACGTACATGTACCCAGGGTGGTAGTATCCCGTCGTAGAGATCGACAGGAATAGTCAACCCTAAGTTACCTCCATCGGGAACTATGGGGGCCAGATTTTTTGTTAGAACATACTTGGAATGCACGTCTGCGTGTTGGATGTTTCATCTTTGATTTATACGAAGGTGTGGCGAATGTGACTGAAAGGAAGTGGGCGGGTTATTTTTATAGATTGGTTATCTAGATAACGTCATAAACATATGATACATGGCTAGAAACGATTGCATGACGATTCAAGACAGAGGATAGGTTATCGTATGGAAATACAGATAATCGATATACTTCGATTTCACTTTGCCTCTAATATCTTCAAGCAATTGCATTTCTTTCAAATATCGGTGAAGAAATTCGGGGGAATATCAATTGGCCTACACAAAGATGTCTACGATTATATACAGCCCTGGAGGTCAACATAGTAACTAGCCTTTGGAATACTTTTGGCGGAATTCTACCACAAAGACACCCTAAACGAATTCCAACTTCTTTCAAACTGCTTGAGATCGATGATATCTCAATGCCAGCCAAGTTTCCCGCCTGTTTGCTAGCGCTATACCGGACACTGAGCAGTTTGCAGAACATTAGGGAATTTTCCAAGGCTCCTCTCAGAGGGCATATAGCCCGTCCGGTGATCTAGAGGGCATGTGAATTGAAACGTCTTGAGGCAGTGGCATTTGCTATGTATCTCAAGGACTCTTGAGACTGTTGCCCTAGCACGCACGTAATTGAACCGGTCGATGATATGGCAATTTACTTAAACTTGCATTCTGGTAGGTACAGATCAAGCAGACTGAAATTGCATTGTCCGATCTAGTAGTAGCAAAGATGTGAGGCCATCCCGCTGAACAATATGTCTGACAATAACATATAATGTACTAATACAAGTGACCTAGGCTGCTTTTATGGAAAACCCCAATTGGAATACTGGTCTTCATAGATGGATTTGAGCAATTGCACAAAGTCATTACTGGATATAGCATCATATCCCAAAGACTGGTGCAAAAATAATGCGATGATGGTTTTTATCAAGCACCACGGCAGATTCGATAAAGCGCTGACCTAGCTATGGTAGGTGGCGCAATCCCACCGTACAAGTCAAGACACATATCAAGTTCGTACATAGAAATTTCAGGTGTGTATCTGGGTTTCAACGAACGGCTTTTCATATCATGAGACTTCATCAAGAGAATGTTCTTCCAGCACATTTTACTTTAAGTCAAGTATATTGTTTGATACAATCTGAGATATTTTGATACCACATCCGACAGAACAGAGCGATCAGCAACAGCCAAATGCAAAGAGTGAATTCGTGCCATTGCTACAATGCATTGCTGCCACGGAGGCCTCCAGAACGGAAGAAATAATCGGCATATCAGCATGGTTAGCAGTTATGCCCGGAACATTAGCGTCTTTGTGAGTTGCCATTCCATATTGACAAGCATAGTCATTTCCTTCAATTTTGCAAGCGACTAGTGCTGGTTTTGAATAGCCAGACGTGCTGAGTCTCGGTCTAGCTTGCCAAAAAGAGTTATATGGAGGCTTTTGAATGACATAAGAGGAGTTCGCACCATATAGGCCGTGATTTAGATAGCGTCATCTATATTCCTATGCTATTGGGCCTTGTGATAGGTCTAAAGTTGCAGTCGGAGAACTTGTCTTAGAATCAAGTTGTCCTGCTCAAGTTACTCGATATCTGCTGCCATTGTGTGCCCATGACAAGCCCTACAGCAGCTCTTTTGATATTCCGACTAAGCTTCTTCGTTCAATGCGCTGACAATTTACCTTAACTTGCGTGTCCAGTTGACAATGTTATCGAGGTATCTGTTGAGATTTGCTGTGCAAGATCTTCGACTTCGATGGTATATACGTCGAAAGACCGAGGAACAAATCTGTCTCGATTAAGCCAGTACCTAATAAATCCAGCATCGATATTCCCAGCATTATTCAAATAGACATCTGACAGTCTGAGCTTTCTGTCAATAGCCCACAAAAATACTTATTTGGTACAAACTAATTGTGTCCATTGGGCCTACGACAGGGTACGCTAACATCTGAGCTGGTTCCCTATGTTTCGTGCACTCCTTCTACCTGCGAACTCCCGTAGTTGTGTTAATAGAACACTCACTTGGGCAATAAACTTTTATTAATCTGACGCATAAATTAGCCCACTTGTTGATCAATTCTTGTCGAGCTGACACCTGCAAGACAAGGTCCTAAGAGATTGTCGATGGAGCAATGCGAACGTCGCTTCGGTTCCAGAGTTTCCATCGTTTGCGAGAAATGCCATGATAGTTTCTTGTCAATTCGACAAGTAGACTACATTGCCTGTTTACTCATGCAGATTACTGGATATTAACTTAGGGTTAATACTCTCGGAGTCCGGGCCGAAATGCCCGCTCTTGGATTTGGCCCCCCGTGAACAGCGCCTAGCTGCATACGACGTGGTGAGAGTTGCTAACCCTAGCCCCGGATTATTGCGACCAGTCTTTATTCTTCGTTTTTATTGTTGTCATTAATGTCGTTCATTCCATCCGGATTCACTGAAGGTGATTTACTAGTGCTTGGTGGTGTCTCCCCGAGACTTTATAATACCACGGAGCAGCTTTATCACGGCTGGAGATATTTCAGAAGCTGGATTTTAGATTAAAGACCTTAATAAGATAGGGTATGGCCACGCATGGGACGGATTAGGATTAAGGTATTTCTGTCTGAATTGGCTTTCTATACTTATTGTTAAGTTGATAGGCATCTCGGAGGCAGATTAATAGAGAAGCTCTCCGGCAAATCTGCCACTGATGATATCAAGATTGACATGAAGACATTATAAAATTCCATGCGAGATTATGCTTGCTATCAAATCCAGCGAAAAGGTGGCACTGTGGTAAACTAGAGGGTTTGTTTAAACTCCCGTTTTGTATTCAAGCATACTTAGGGTAACGGATGAAATGTGTTAGGTTTTCTATAATCCCTATCATATCATACCTGTTTGAAGATATATCGTCTAACTATAAAAGAAATTGCGTAGATTGGTTATGCTTTGTAACCGGATCGGTCCTAAATATCGAGGTAGCATCTTCTTCCCTAATGGAAGAACACTTTATAGAAAAGCTTGACTCATTCAGGTTCCTCCACTATCTTAAGTTCAAATATCAATGAAGAGTACAAGTGACATTTCTTTCTTCATAAGGTAGATCGCAGTGTTGGTAATAACAAGCAAGCGAAGTATGGAATAGTATATATAGTGATCACGGTTTCTCACCATTGAGAGTATTATAGATTCTAATAGCGATTATCACAACTAAATCTTTAAACTTTAAAAAATATTTTCAGTTAAAGCATTGAATATATAGTAGACAGCTCCGTCAATATAGGGCAAGCAGGTCATGTGACCCGGAGACACAAATACACCGAAAAGCTGCATTAGACGCGGCGCTTGCCCGCATGCGGCTAGCGGCCATTACCTAAGCCCGATGGGTCCCGAAAGGCAGTTCCGGCCCGGTGAGGAAGAAAGATTGGTCTGTCTGTCCCCAACAACAATTAATCTTTCTTTTCCTCGGAGCGGACGCCGTTATCCTTCCTCGTCTCGTCCTGTCCTTCACCCTCAGCGTCGAATTCCATACTCAAAATGCTCTCCCGATCCCTGTGGGCGCGCACTGCTGCGCCGCTCAAGCGCCAGGCCATTGCTCCTTTCGCCGCTCGTCGCTCCGTGACCACCGACGCCGCCTCTGCCCATGCTGAAAATATTCCTGAGGTAGGTCGAGCATGCTATCAGCCCTTTTCCCTTATGAATTTATCCCCTCTCGGATATTTTGGCACGGAGAAATGCAATTGGATAGCTAACGAGCTGGGTTACGATTTTATAGGAAGATGACAAGCCCTTCACAGTCCGTCTCTCCGACGAGAGCTTCGAGACCTACGAGCTCGATCCTCCTCCCTACACCCTGGAGACAACCAAGAAGGAGCTGAAGCAGATGTACTACGACATGGTTGCGATGAGGTACGGATACTAGCTGCATAGGATTTTCAACGCGAAGTGATTTTTTTTTCTAACTGACTGGATCAGACGAATGGAGATGGGCGCCGATCGTTTGTACAAGGAAAAGAAGATTCGTGGTTTCTGCCACTTGTCGACCGGTCAGGAGGCCGTTGCTGTCGGTATCGAACACGCCATTACCCCTGAGGACAAGCTTATCACCGCCTACCGTTGCCACGGTTTCGCCATGATGCGTGGTGGTACCGTCAAGTCTATTATCGGAGAACTCCTTGGTCGCCGTGAGGGTATCGCTTACGGAAAGGGTGGTTCTATGCACATGTTTGCCCCTAACTTCTACGGTGGAAACGGTATTGTCGGTGCTCAGGTCCCTGTCGGTGCTGGTCTTGCTTTCGCTCAACAGTACAACGAGGAGAAGACCTGCTCCATCTCTCTCTACGGTGATGGTGCTTCCAACCAGGGTCAGGTCTTTGAGGCTTTCAACATGGCTAAACTCTGGAACCTTCCAGTCCTCTTTGGCTGTGAGAGTACGTTTTTCTCTATCTTATATCTGTTAGGTGAACTAATGCTGACTGAAATAGACAACAAATACGGAATGGGTACCTCTGCTGCTCGTTCCTCCGCGCTCACCGACTACTACAAGCGTGGACAGTACATCCCCGGTATCAAGGTCAACGGTATGGACGTCCTCGCCATCAAGGCTGCCGTCCAGTACGGTCGCGAGTACGCCACTTCTGGCAAGGGACCTCTCGTCTTCGAGTACGTCACCTACCGTTACGGAGGTCACTCCATGTCCGACCCCGGTACCACCTACCGTAGCCGTGAGGAAATCCAGCGCATGCGCAGCACCCACGACGCCATCGCCGGCCTCAAGCAAAAGCTCCTGGACTGGTCCGTCGTCACCGAGGAGGAGCTCAAGGCCATCGACAAGGAGGCCCGCAGCAACGTCGACGCCGAGGTCGCCGAGGCCGAGAAGATGGTTGCCCCCGAGCCCAGCAGCCGCATCCTCTTTGAGGACATCTTTGTCCGCGGTAGCGAGCCTCTGTGGCAGCGCGGTCGCTCTGTTGACGAGACTTTCTACTATTAGACACACCAACCCTTTTTTTAACGCCGTAGCTTCTTTTTCCTGAAAAAAAGAAGAAGCAAAATGTTTGTCGGAGTCAAGCATACTGGATTGGGAGCCACATGTATCCTTTTATATCATTTTTTAAAGCCTTATTCTGTTTCTTATGTGTTTAGAGTCTTCCTTCTTATCATCAGCCCAGTCAGTTAGTCTGCCGCGTGTAATCTAGCTCGCATACACATACAATCTACGTTGTATAAAGAAGCTCTGTTAATCTATAAACGTTGTAACACTATCATAAGAAGAGCCACATGCATATGGAAAAGAAATATAAATTAGATCCTACATAAAAAACTAAAATCTGTCTGGATAGTTAAAATTAAACATAGCTAAGTAGTATTATGACAACGACCTCTCCTCCTCCCTGCCCGGTTCCTGCCTCAGCATATCCAGAATCATCTCCTGCGCTTGCTCCAGGGAGTCAAGTTTCGACGTGAACGAGTCACGCACTTTTTCGAGTTGGAGCTGGAATTCCTGCCTGAATTCTTGCCGTAGTTCGTTTTTCAGGGCGGTGAGTTGGGTGGATGTTAGTGTTATTGTTGCTGTTGCTGTTGATTCGATATTGGGGTCAGTGGCGGTTGCAGGTGAAGGGGATGGAGAGGAGGGCGATGTTTCGGAGCGGGAGTCGGCGTCTGCGGTTGGTTTATCTTCGGCAGCTGGGTGGGTGTCATTATTGTTGGTGTCGTTGTTGACTTTGCTGTTGAGGGCGCCGCCTGTCAGGGCAGCGAGGATGGGGGATGAGGAGGATGTGCTGGAAGATTTCTCTAGGTGCTTGTTCAGCTTGACTAGCGTTTCGAGCACGGCTGATGTGAGAGAGGATTCGGAATTTGGGGGTTGCTGCTGTTGAGACGGCGTCTGATCAGCCTGACTGGGCTGGACGACGCCAGCAGGTGAAGGCGAAGAAGGAGTTGGCGGCGGCATCATGTGAGGAGGCGGAGGATAGCCCGGAAAACCTCCTGCTGGTCCTCCGGGGGCCATTGGATGCGACGGATGAGGACCTCTGAACATCGTTTCGTATCCTTCTGGCATCTTCAGGCCTGGCTGCTGTGGATAGTGTGGTGGCGGAGGGCCCATGTGCGGAGGATGGAGAGTCGAAGGACCCAACGGTCCATACGGACCAGGAGGCATAAACGGCGCCCATCGCTGAGGAGTTGCTTGCCAGGGGATAACACCCGGCGGCGTAGCAACCGCAGCAGCAGAAGTAGGAGTGTTATTGTTACTACTCCCATTGACACTAGTAGGAGGCTCTTTCCTCTTCCTCGTCGCAGCCTTCGCATCTCGCACTTCGATGCGCCTCTTTTCCGCATTCTCAAAGTTCTCCCACGTCGGGATCCATTCATCGAGAACTTTGCGCCAGGGCTCTGTGGCCTGGTCTATTGCAATGTTGCCGGCTTTCAGATCAGCCAGATACTTAATGCGCTGCTTTGTGACGAGGTCGACTTTGCGGCGCACAGAGTGCCAGGAGTAAGGCCCGCCGTAGTTACGCACGAATTCGTCGGCGATGTTCTTCCACCATTCGCACAGTTTGCTGCGCTCGCCGAAGGTGGCGGCGTTTTTGTTGCAGAGTTCAAAGAGCTTGATTTCCTCTTCGGTGTTGAGGCGCCGCGCGTGGTTGTTGCGGATGTTATAGTTGCTGGGGTTGGTGACGATTGGATCTGATGCTACTGGACGCTGCTGGTCTGGCCTGTTTGTTGTATTTGTGTCTGCGGCTGCAGGGGTTGTGTTTGATGCATCTCTGACCCGGTAGTCGATGTCTTCTCCATCTGAATCGTCTTGGCCATCGCCATCATTTTCCTCTTCATCGCCCTCGTCATTGACTGAAGTGTCTGGGCTGGCTTCTGCTTGCCCGTTCCCATTAACAGCGCCTGTCAACGGTGGTGACGATGACGACGCGACAGGAGTAGCTGCTTTTCCAGCATTGTCGCTGCTGCCGCTGTTTGGCATCTTTGAAGCATTTGAATTCGTTATATTATTCGAGTTATTATTCTTAGCCTGACCTCGCTGCAAGACAGACGGCAGGCGCCACCGCGTGTATGTGCCATCTTTCTGATGTTGTTGTTGTTGCTGCTGTTGCTCTTGCATCTTGGAAGTTTCATCACTGGGGGGACAGATCATGCTCTTGCCCTCGCCCTGCCAAGGGAACATATTCTGCTGCTACTCTTTCTGGTTTGTCTTCTTTCGCTGCTTCCAGACTTGCTGTTGTGCGTGTCTGTCTGTATATAAGATGTTTGATGTTGATGTACCCGTTTTCTGGGTCAGTATTGTAGAGCGAAAATTGAAAAAAGATGAAAAAACAAAACGGGTCGGGGAAATTTGCGAAAAAAATCATTTGGGGCTCCACTGTGGAGCCCCCTTTTTGCTTGTGATGAATCAGACTTTTTCGTCCTGCTGCAATTTTTGGTCCGGCTTGGCGCGCCTGCTGCAAAAGACGTATGCTTACGGTACGTTACATGCTGTATATAATACATATAATACATGTATTAATCATTTATTTTACTCATGTTTGTTTAGGAGATTAAGAAGTCATTTACAATCCCACCATGCAAAGTTATACAGTACAGCTGGAGTCCATCAAACCCAACACCAAGACCAAGGGCCTGACAGACTTCTATCATTACAGCAGCCAACAAGCATTGGCAATCACAAGACGATAAGGAGGTGGCAACATAGATAACGGAAAAAAGGCTCAATAATACAGTAATGGAATCCCAAGAATAAAATATTCAAGCCCTACCAGACATTTAAAGAATTACCGCCTGCGTAGGTACCACGAGAAAGCGGCTGTCTGAATAGGCTCGCCAAACGGACTGGGAACTTCGGAATAGCCTGGTCGCGCAACGGGATGTCGCAGATACACAGCCGCACAGATCTTATGGTTGACTTCAAGGTAGCGAGGCACAAACGCGAACGCGTTCATATACTCGCGAGGCCGCCAGGGCGTTGCGTACGGCTTGGTGGAGTCGATAGGATTGTCGCGCATTTGCCGGATGGCTTGCTTGAGAATATCGAGTTCGCTTTCGGAAAGCTCGGAGACGTCAACTGAATCGAGACCTTCAGCGGTGGTAGCCTGTTCGAAAGCGTCCTTCAGTTCCGCGCTGACGGCGGCTTTGTCGGAACTTTCTTCGGTTGTTGAAGTTTCGGACTCGGAATCCTTCTTATTGATATTGCGGTTGGAACGAGTGTCTGCTCGTTTCGCCTTGAGAAGGCCGAGAAGTTCGGCGAATTGTGACTCGAGGCTGTCAGTTAGAATGGAACTGGTAGCGGACTTGGAAAGGACACCGCGGACAGCTTTCTGGAATCCGCGGAGCTCCTGCTTCTTTTTCGCAGGAAGCACATCCTTCTCACGGGACATGATAGTCTTGGCTTGGCTAAGAAGCTCTTGCAGTGTTTCCTTGGGGTTTTCCACTTCTTCTGCCTGCTTTGCTTCTTTTTCGGGGTTGCTTTCCTCTGTCTTGGAGGCTTCTTCGGAACTCTCGGTCTTGTCTTCCTTTTTGGATTCTGCAGCCGCTTTCTTGGCCAGACGTCCTTCTCGTCGCTCAGCCTTATCTTTCGGTGCGCCTGTAGCAAACATGACCCGTTCCGGTTCTACTTGGAAGAGATCGCCGGGGTTCAGGAGATAGCCTGGAAATTGCATCTAGGAGGACCAACGTTAGCAAGCAACTTAATTTGTCGTAAAAGTCATAAACATACCTTCTTCCCATTGACAGTAACAGCGCCATGCACAACAAACTGTCGCGCTTGTCGTGTGCTGCTCGCAAACAAAGATCTGAATATGGCAACATCTAACCGCCGTTCCAAAGGCGCAAATGTCATATTTGTGTATGGCGTGCGCTTGGGCGTCGTAACGCTGCCTGCAGTTTCCAGTCCGGAACCGCGACCGGCCGATATCAACGATCCATCGTCTTTAGCAAGTTGGTTCGGGTGCATGGGGACCACACTCCGCAGTCGACGGGAAAACATGCGAGTCCATTGACTCTCGCGCATCTGCTCGCCGTGGTATGATCGGGCGGTCGACTTGGCTGTCCATTTCTGCTGGAAGAAGGTTCTATTGGCGGTGGGTGGATTTCGGAATCGATAAAGGTTGTATAAGTTGTATTTGCTCCATGACTGTCGGATTTTCTGGAGAGAGAGCGAGTGCTGTTAGTACCGGACATTGACCACGCAGTTCAACAATTCATCTCCAATTGGTACGTACCGCCTTGCTCAGAGGCGTCGTGGCCCTATTTCTCATAGTGCCGATGTGCGAAGTAAACGAGATCCCCTGCTCAGCAGCTCTGTCGTCTTCCTTCTCTCTCGGTCTGTCTCCAAAATGGAAGCCGAAAAAAACATTGAGCCCGGGAAGCCACGTGACCTGTCCGAAGTTTGCACTGTTTGCCTCCTTCCTGCCTGCCCCTTTCCCGCCAGCCAATGACAGCGCCGCGCTAAATCGTTAGCGCCACCGGGAAAGCTATAAATTGGCCGCTTCCCCCCAACTCTTTCCTTCTTCTTTTCTCTTTCTTTTCTTCATACTTACCTTGTTTGGGTGGCTGCGATCATCAAGGCGGCTTACCACAGAGTGGTCCCTGCATTGCACAGCGCGGAGGACTGTTCTGTCCAACGGCCTTCGGGTCTTTGGCAGGCGTATTCTTTGGCTCCTCCACTCTTGTGGCTCTTTCTTTTCATCAGTGCTCGGCTATAGCTGGGTTTTGGAGAAGGGATTCTTTAGTTGTATTTCATATACTTGTCTTACGTAGGTCTGGGAGACGCGTTATCTATAGGAAATTTAAGCCTGCCTTCGCTCATCTTATTATATCCCTTGCGTACATGGTAGGATTCTAAGATGACTGCTCGTTGCTGATCCATCACAAACCATCAAGATCCCTCGAAAATCATCGACCATGGTATCTAGCAATGTAGTAACGAACTACGTACATGTAGCTCTCAATCGTCAGACCAATTCGGTAGTTTCTCCATGGTGTGCGTGATCATGAATTCTGAATTAAAAGCTCGAGAATTGCATCATATCTTTGGTGGCCGGCATAGGATGGTGCTGTCCAACCATCTTGATCAGCTTTTCCAACATCCACGCCCCCATGCTGAAGCAGAAGATCCACTACAGCTATATGCCTGCCCCGCACAGCAAGTAATAATGGTGTTCGACCCTGAATGTCTTGGGAATTAACATCTACGACTCCGGCTTCAAGTAACAGCTGCACCACCGCTGCATGTCCGTCCTCTGCAGCATATGACAACGGTGTACACCCATACTCATCTTTAGAGTCGATATCCACATTTCCGGTTTCAAGTAGCAGCTTTACCGTAGCTTCATGCCCAGACTCTGCAGTATATGACAATGGTGTCCGGCCCTGCGCGTCTTTACAGTCGGCATCCACCTCTCCGGTTTCAAGTAGCACCTTTACCATAGCTTCATACCCAGATTCTGCTGTGTGTGACAATGGTGTCCGGCCCTGCGTGTCTCTCAAGTCGACTTCCACATCTCCGGTTTCAAGCAGCAGCTTCACCACGTCTTCATGCCCATTCTGCGCAGCCCAGGAGAATGGTGTTCAACAATCGTGGTCTAGCGATTCAATGTCCGCCTTCCCGGTCTCAATCAGAAGCTTCACCGCAGATTCGAAGCCATCCCCTGCAGCATATGATAATGGTGTGCGACCATTATCATGTTTAAGATCAACGTCTATATCTTCAAGTGCAAGTAGCAGCTTTACCGCAGCTTCATGTCCCTGCTGCACGGCACAAAATAATGGCGTCCGATCCTGATCGCCGTACACGTTAATATCCACATCTTCGACATCGAGTAAAAGCTTCATCACTGCCACGTGCCCTTCGAACGCAGCATACCAAAATGGCGTTCCATTCCCATCTGCAGAATGAATGTTCGCATTTCCCAAATAAATCAGAAGTTCTACCATCGCTTCATCTCCGGCCTCTGCAGCATGCATTAACGGGGTTTGATCATGAAAGTCTACAGGATCAACATTCGCGTTCCCGGCCTCAATTAAGACTTTTACCACGGCTTCGTATCCTCTCATAACAGCCCAAAATAATGGTGTTCGACTGTAAGGGCCTCCTTTAGATTCAACATCCACGTCTCCAGTCTCGAGAAGCAGCTGCACTATGGCTTCATGTCCTTGCTCTGCAGCCCAGGATAATGGAGTTCGGCCATCATAATCTCGAGAATCAACATCTATATTTTCATTCTCAAGGAGCAGCTTGACAACGCCCTCATGTCCTTGTCCTGCAGCCAAGCACAGTGGTGTTTGTCTATCGCGGTTGTCTTTGAAGTTGACATCCACATTTCCAGTCTCAAGAAGCAGTTCCACCAGGTCTTCATTATCTAACATCGAAGCCCAGCACAATGCTGTTATGCCAAATTTATGCACGTCAGCGTTGGCTCCTTCCTGGAGGCAGAGCTTAGCTGTAGCGACATTCCCATTTCGAGCAGCCCACAGAAGCGCAGAGCTATCGTTGTTTCGACTGTTGTTTCGATATAGGCATTGATTGAAAATACTGTAAAGTCGACAGTTGGTCTGAGACATGGAGTTGATATCTGCTTCTGTGTGTAGGAATGTTGCTAGTAACAGCAATAGTTCAGCGGGTAGCTCATCGAGAGCCATTTTGGTTTCTCAGGCAATATGCCAAAAATTTCTCGCGATTGGTGTGCTAGACAGATGCAAGCTTGGATTCCTGCTAAGCGACACAGGTAGGTATGTAGCTGGTTGTGCGTCGATGAGTGAGCGGTCTTGGGAAAGTGCTGGAGAGAGAGAGACAAAGAGAGAAGCAGGGAGGGAGAGAAAATCTCAAATGCGTGGAGTCGATCCCACTGGGCACCGCGTAGACATGCGTGTTTGTTTGTTTGCTGTGTTACTGATCATACCGCTAGAAGATAGATCGATTATATTTGGGACGAAGGCTACTTTGCCTCTCTACGACTCACTACCTAGGTAAAAAGCCTGTGGTTTAATATAAATTGAATTGCATACTGAGTCTCGCACTGGTATTTTCAATATTTTTTTTTACTCCCAATTGCTTCCAAGGTTGCTTGTTAATAATATCATATATGATCTATTTGCCTCTGATTTGACTATTCATATATTCATATATTCATTAGTGCCAACCTCATTTACTTGTTGGTAGAGTAAATCGACAGCTTGCTACAATCCCTCCTATATAATTTGACATTATAAATCTGACACCCATGCATATATGCTTCTAAATCACTGTTCAGCCTGTGAACTCTCCCTCCCACTCAACCGCCCACCAGTCGGAAAAGCGTCAAAGAGCGCCTCCGCCTCCTCCGGACTCATATCTTCTTCCTCCAGCAGCTGGCGGGCCATCTCCATTGTTTCCTCGCTTATGCCAGACTCCAGAAACTGCCCCTCGCTGAATGCTAGCCGAGAGAGCACGAGACGGTGCTTTTGCTTTGTACCGAGTAAACGTGAGAACCCCTCATTGATGTTTTGACTGCCCCCGTTTCGAAATAGTTTGAAGATTAGATGCATCAGCCGATTGATAAAGGCTGTTCGTATACTGTGTTGTGGGTGTTGTGGAGTGAGCGTGTATAGACGATCCATTTCGTCGTATAGTGATCGGAATAGCCGCGGGAGGACCAAAGGGTATGCGATGATGGCATTTTTACTGGGGTCTGCCGTAATATCGAATGTGTAGAAAGTGATCATCTCTAGAAAGTTGAGCGCTTCGAGACGCATTTCACAGATTTGCATGGGAAGGTAGTCCGGTTCTCCTTCATCCGGTTCAATGCGCTGGTAGAGTAAGCACGTTACACGCTCGATGAAGTGGTATTCGACCTGTCTCTGGTTCGCCTCAGAAGTCTGGATTGACCCAAAAGAGCCGCGTCGGAGACTAGTCGAGAGTATCTTTAGAGACAGAATAATGTCCTGCAGAGGCTGGTGGTCATTTAGAGTCATCAACAGCACGTCGAATTGAATATTGACCCAGAGAAGTTCATGTGCTTCATCGTCTTGTCGACAAGCTAGTGCTAAGAGATACATAATTTCCAATCCACAGGTCGAATCGACATCCTTCTGAAGTGCCGAGCGTGGAGTTCTTCGGCTTTCTCCCTTGCCTTTCGAGGACACAGCAGAGTGTTCAAATCGAGTGGCACCATTAATATATATCGAAGCGTGCAGAATGCCAGCCAGCCCGGAAATCAGCTGAGGGCCAATGGTGTATAAATCAAGTAAGAGGATGGATTTGATCGAAGCCATGAACAAAGGGATCGGTTCGTAAAATTTCTCGACAAGAGCACGGTCCCATATCAGAATCAAGCAACTTGCGTGTTTGACAGCATAATTGGACGTTACACCGGACATTGTTTCCAGAATAATGGACGAAATCTTTCGATTCGGTTCAGATGGAAATGCTAGATGAGCCAACACCCCCAGATCAGTTTCGTCATATGGAGGTGTTTTGTGCTTCAAGATCTGCATCATGTGGAGACCGTCCTCAAGGTCGTCCCGTGATACAGATTCAGTTTCTCTGGTAGGAGCCTCGGCTGGGTCCAGAGCTGGAGCTTCTAGCCCCATAGAATCTTGATTACCTGGGCTCAATTGAAGAGGAGCCATAGGTATCGGTGCATCGCTGACCTTCCGCTTCCGTTTCCCAGCGGTGGTCGGGGTTCCTCGCTTAGATCGTCCACCAGAGGATTTGGTAGGAGATGCCACTCCAATCTCGTCGTCATCGAACCCATCGCGAAAGGGAAGTGTTCTCTGTTTTCTTGGTGTCTGAGGAGCGTCTGTTTTCTTCTTCACCCGGAGATTATTCACTCTCAATGTTTCATCGCGAAGTTCTTCCCTTAGAAACAAATTCTCTGTTTCGAGTTTTTGTCGATCATCGATGGCAGCCTGCTGGGCTCCTTGGTTTTTCGCGGTCTGCTCCGCTAATTGTAATTTGAGAGAAGCAATCGTGCGCGCAAATTCTTGTGCCTGTTTAGCGAGGTTCGACCTCAGGATGGCCACTTCACCGGCTTTTCTGGTGGCATCTTCTCTCGCTGATACCAATTGGTTATTAATCGCATTAAGGTGGCGTGAAGACTGTATATTCCATAAGCCCAATTGAATATCTAAAGAAAAAATTGAAAAAAATCTTACCTCCTCAATTCCTGCCCTCAACTCGTGCTCTGGCGCTGGCGCGAACGCGTTTGGATTGGCGACGGGCCTAGCCTGCTGTTGTTCTTGGATTGTCTGGCCTGAGCCTTGGCTGGGTGTGATTCTTGGGACAATTCGCGGGTTTGAATTCACAGCACGTATTATGGGTTCATTTTCCTCCAGTATATCGGCATCCAAATCTATGACTTCTACATTACTGTGGAAGCTAGCTTCTCGACGTTGAGGAAGCGGGGCTCGGGAGATCGAAGGGTTGTTCAGTCGATTTCCATTGTTCTGAATGCTGTTGGTTTGACTGCGTTCCCCGTGAGAGGGCACCTGAGTAGCTCGCCAGGCCGTCTGCTCGAGCTGGAACAGAGTCCCTGCAGGGATTTCGTCGAAGTCGAGGCCATCGTCGAGGAAATCGTCATCGCTATTGTCCATTCCACCAGCTTCAATGCGGCCATTAGAGAAAGACGGATTGTAGAATATCGAGTCCCGGATTAAGAATAGCAATCATTGAGCGGCTGCGCTACCAATTGCATTGCGTGTCACATAGATAAACGAGCGTGGCGCAGCGAGCGTGATGGGATGTCTGGATGTTTTGGTCTGTTCTGTTTGGAGGCTGAATAAATAAAGCGGCGGCGCCAAGACCTGCAGCTCCGGAGGCATCAAGATTTTGGCCTGAGGATCCCATCCGCAGCTGACTTACCTCCAACCAGACAGACACTGACGTCGGGCTCCGTTCCTCCTCTTCACTGCTCCCCCTCATTTTTCCTGCTTTCGTCATTTGCTTGCCGCTGCATCTGTCACAGTTAAATTTGTTATTTTTCTCTAGTGGCAGCGCAGTGTGAGTCGAGCTTTTTTTTTTTAAATTTCCAGTACTCCATCATGGGTCGAAGGAACGTCAGGTTTCAGCATCGCTCCAACGGCGACCAGGCGCGACGGGCCAGTCTCTCAGAAGCGAGCGACGGTGATGAATTATCGTCCTCGGGGCACGTTGGAAATCATACAAAATCAGATTCCACTCAAGAAGAGGCAAGTTGTGGGGAGAAGCTGTCTTTCGGTTCCCAGCTTGGTCGCGAATCCCCTCCCAGCTAACACCAGATGATAGAAATCGGACGCCCCGGCTCTCTCGGACTATGAGAAAAAGAAGCAAACCTTCATCACCCGAACGATATGGACATTTGTTATGATTGCCGGATTTTTCAGTGCCATGTTTTCGGGTCACATATACTTAATCGCTATCGTCACCGCCGTCCAGATCATCTCCTTTAAGGAGGTCATTGCTATCGCAAATGTCCCCAGCAAAGACAGGAACCTCCGCTTTACGAAATCCCTCAATTGGTACTTCTTGGCGACCACTATGTACTTTCTCTACGGAGAGAGCGTGATATACTACTTCAAGCACATTCTCCTTGTGGATAAGATGCTTCTACCATTCGCAACCCACCATCGATTTCTCAGCTTCACACTTTACGTTATGGGTGAGTTCACACCTGGGAGGATTGCATATGCTGGAAATCAGTTCTGACGAGGCTTCTCTTATAGGATTCGTATTTTTCGTGGCGACGTTGCAAAAGGGCCATTACCGATTCCAATTCACCCAGTTTGCGTGGACCCATATGGCGCTTTACCTCATTGTCGTGCAAGCCCATTTCATCATGAATAATATTTTCGAGGGCATGATCTGGTTCTTTCTGCCGGCGAGTCTTGTTATTACGAACGATATTTTTGCATACGTTTGCGGCATCACATTCGGTCGCACTCAGCTCATCAAGCTATCGCCAAAGAAGACGGTCGAGGGCTTCCTTGGCGCTTGGATTTGCACTATTATCTTTGGTTACTTCATGACCAACATCCTGATTCGCTACAAATACTTCACATGTCCCGTGACAGACCTCGGCTCGAACGTCCTGACTGGCCTGGAGTGCACGCTTAACCCAGTCTTCATCCCGAAGAACTATCATTTGCCTAATTGGCCATTCCTGCCGGAGACCGTATATGCATCGCCGATCCAGTTCCACATCCTCGTCTTTGCGTCCTTTTCATCTCTGATTGCGCCCTTTGGCGGATTTTTCGCATCCGGCTTGAAGCGTACTTTCAACGTCAAGGACTTTGGCGAGTCGATTCCAGGACATGGCGGTATCACCGACCGCATGGACTGTCAGTTTATCATGGGATTTTTCTCATACATGTACTACCACAGCTTCATCGCTATTACCAAGGCCAGCGTTGGAGATGTCATTGAGACTGCAATCAATGGGTTGACAGTGGAAGAGCAGCTTGAAGTTGTTCGTGGACTTGGTAAATATCTGTTCAATCAAGGCGTCGTCTCAGACACAGTATGTTTCTTTTTTTCTTTCTTCCAGCCTGAAGATTTTCAACTAACATGCCAAAGGTCCTTCAATGTCTCAACGGCGAGCTTCTTCGACGGTAGTCTAGACTCTAGACACGTCCGCTTTGGTTAATGCTGGAGCACCTTGAATTATTTCATATATGAATGTTATCATAATCGAATTACCTCATTTGCACCTGGGAAGTCGGAAAAAAACGGAGATCAGGATTACGTACTACAACATAATAACTAACTAAAAATCATCAGCCCAGCTGTGCATTCATTCAATGTGCACCCGTGGCATTTTCTCTTCGAACACATTTTAATGAAAATGCATCGCAGCACTTGACACCGATTCGAAATGATGCCTCTTACCTCTTCTATCCTCTTCATGAGTGCTGTTTCCTCTACTATACGCGAGCTCCTACCATCCACCGAATCAATCGAAACCAAAAGGAAAGGAAGGAAGCACTACATCTTCATACCGTGTCTTATCTCACTGGCGTCACTCAAATATTAATCTTTTTCTTCTTTCTCTTTCTCTCTGAATTAGGGAATTCGGGACTGGGTGGACTTGGATTGTTTTTCTCTTCCCCTTTTCATTCTTCATCTCCATTCTTCATTCCTATCTATAACCACCTTTTATGTATGATGTACGTATGCATGTGTTGCTTGTTCGATTTACGCCAAAAAGAAAACCCAAGGCAGGCTAGCTTTTGTGTCAGGGTCTTGCTTGTCTTTTGGATGGATGGGATGGATAGTTATGAAGCAGGTAGCTTTTTACAATCTAGCAATATTATATATTTATGTTTCATTCTCTCTCTTTCTGTCTCGATATATCAACTGATCATTTCAGCAAGGGCAACTTGCACTCTAACATGGTACGTATGATGGACGACTTTTCATTGCAAGAAAAAAAGACAACATTGAGAAGATATTCAAAAAGAAGAAGAAGAAAAAATCATGCACAGAGTAAAAGGGGTATCACTCAAACAAACACCTTGAACCAAGAACAAGCCCATTCTTATATACCTCCGGGAAAATGCAATGCAATCATAAATCAACAAATCGCAACAATCATGGGAAAAGATTGAACGACAGCGACCTCACTCCTCAACAACCTCCTCAATATCATCCCTGAAATACGAGGAGACCACTTTCTTCTCCGCCTCTGCGCGTTCTATATCCAGCATAAAACGCACAGTGCCATCACGGCCTCGATCGCCCAAGCCGGGCTTTTCACCATTCGCTGATATCGGCGTTAAGGGATTTGGCGGTGGGATGTTCGAAGCTGCTGCTACTGCTGCCGCTGCGGCGTTCTCCATGGCAATGTCTCGTCCTTTGCCTTTTCCTTTGCCCTTGTTATGTCTGCCACCGGCGCCATTGACTGGTTTGTCGTGACTAGGGGTATCGGTGTGTTTGTTGCTGCTGATATCTTTCCAGTTGGTGAAGCGAGGGAGGTTTTCGTCCTCGGCTTGCTTGTTGAGCGGGATACGGATTGCTAGGAAGGCTTCGAGTGGGTATTCGGGGCCAACAACGGTGCTGGAGCGGTGGTGGGTGTATAAGTCGAGCAAATCGAGAAGTGTTTCTATTATTTCGACGTGTTAGTCCAAACTCTTTCCATTGGGTTGGGAAAAAATCTTACCCATGACCTCTGCCCGTCCCACCTTCCAATTCTCATATCCCCTCCCAGCCTCGACGTCCTCGAGACCAGCATCAAGAAGTCGAGAGGCCAATTCGAGACATGCGAATGCCATAGTCCCCGTTGTCTGCTTCAATGGTGCGAATGTGCGATACAAATCGAGGGAGATGCAATAGGCGACTATTCCGACTTCGTCGTCTTTCTTCATGCCAAATTGCTTGAGCAGTTTTACGAGCAATTTCTGGGGGTGGCGGTTTCGGAAATCGAAGCCAGATGCTTCTAGCATTAGTCTTTCGAGGATGATGATTCCTCTAGAATGTTGGTCGAAAATCTGGAAGAAGGAAATTAAAAACATTAATTCTTTCTTCGAGCGAACGAAAGATGGAAAAAGGCTTGCTTACAGCGTCGTCCGGAGATACTTGCTCTGAAGGTGGCAGCTTCAAATTGTATGCGGCGCATACGATATCGCGACTCTTCTTGAGCGTGTCTTCGATTTTACAGGCCGTGAACAGAGCGGCAGCGGCAGCATCCTTGATTAATGGTCAGTTATTGTTGGAAAATTGAAGTCAGTCTCCAGAAGATGCTTACCATATAATTATACTGAGTGTCAGAATGAACAAGTCTAAACTTGTGATAATACACACATGCAGTATTATATGTTCGGACGGGGCTAGTCAAGATCAGCGACACATCCATGGACGAAACGAGATTCAGATCAAAAAGAGACATACAGACGAAGCGCTTTGCGAACATTGTCAATCCAGGTCACGCCAGAGATTCGCACATTGTCCTCGCGCTGAGGATCGACCTCCGTCGCCGCCAGGCATTCCTGGATCGTATGCTCAAAGACATACGGCTTGGCGACCTGGATGAACGATGGATGAGGTGTCGGAACTACCTGCATCGCCCTGGGTCCTGTTGGCGGCTGTGGCATTTTGGCGCCTTCTTCTGCAGCGCGCGGCTGCGAGGGCGGATGAGGATGAGGATGAGGGCCATTTCGGGCACCTGGCGGATTGCCATGGCCTTTTCGAGGCCTGTGATGGTTTCCTGCCATCTTCCTATCCTTTTCTTGGTGATGAATTGGGGGAGTCGCAAGTTTGTTCTTGGATAAATAATTATCATCAATGGAAATCACGGGACCCACCCGAATGCTCGCCGCCTTAGCCTCTGGCCCGTGCACTTCTTCGACATGACATCAACTCAATTATTACAGATTTTGATGAGGTTTATCTGCAGAGAGGAACCTTGCTTATTCAGAAGTACTTACTGCGTTATCCTTGGCTCTACAGGGTATAAAAGAATCAATTCTCATTCCAGTTTCACTATGGACTTAGGAGGCTTTCTCATTTCGGTAGAGTTGAGAACCTCCAAGAGGATCGGAGCTAGAGGAATGTATGTGCCCGTGGAACGCGAGATACGCAGAAGAGCACGAGCGAGCTGGAAACGTAGAGGGAGATACTGAGGAGTGGGAATTGCCCAGCGTGATTTGCACGACGGGATATATCAGAGGTTTCAGCGCAGATTGTTTGCCAGCTTCCGCCTCAACTAGGGCATTGCAATACTGAGAGAGCACGCGTGACAGAAATCAAGTGCGACAGCGAGATCTTGAGGTGGATATTGGAGGTCCTCAAGGATAAATACAAGGTCCAATGGGACCGGAGTTCTGGTGATGCTTCCTGTCAGGTACAACAGTCAGACTCAGGCCAAACCTCGACGGCTCGGAAAACCTAGGGGAAAACTTGGCACCGGTGCCGATCACGCGATTTGCTGTGTTGCAAAAGACGACATAGCAATATGATATAATGAAAACTATGTTTTCCTTGACACAATCGTGAAATCGGAACTGTATTCGTGGTGTCTGCCAGCTAACTATTTACAAGTGCCGGAGCGAGCGTCAATATCCCGGGCCGATGTGCACCCCCTGGAGATACGGTAGCTATGTCTTTCAACAAATAAGGCAAGATGGCCGAGTGGTCTAAGGCGATAGACTAGTTAGTACTCCCCGTACCATGATTGGTCAATTACAATCCACTAACCAATATTAGGAATGCTCCCAATGGTCCTTCTCAATGGGATATCTATCTATTATCTTCGGATGCGTCGGTTCAAATCCGGCTCTTGTCGAATATATCTTTTTATCAATTACTTTTTTTCTTTTTTTTTTGTTTTCAGCGACGCAATAGCATTTTTAGTTCAGACCCGGATGTACAGGTCCGGTATTTACTGCTGCCAGGACGGGAAGTCATCTGGAGATCGAATTGTTTCCATCGTGTCAGGCTCAGATGCTTGTCCAAGTGCGAGATCAAGGAAGGCCGGGTTAGCTCTCAAAATGAACCAAACCAGTGTCCTCAAAATCGTTGCTCCGTCACTCGAGTCCGGGTTACACTTATCGCAGAAAAAGTACGACAAATTCCATGTATCTGGAACGATCTGCGACCAAGCACTCACCCTTGATGCTGTCATAAGCTCGGCCCCAGAGACTGTATGGAGCAGCATCTTGTAGAGATGGAAATGGAGGATCGCTTCTTCCGGCGTGTGTTCATGGCCCCGGACGTTGCGTTCTCTGTGGACGATATCGACGAGGTTTCGTCGGTATTTCAGCATAAATTGGAGAATCGTCCTGGTGTTCTGGGGCTGGGAGCTCAGGAATCTATGTAGACAATATCGATGATGTCTAGTCCACCATTTCAGCATAAATTGGAGAATCGTCCTGGTGTTCTGGGGCTGGGAGCTCAGGAATCTATGTAGACAATATCGATGATGTCTAGTCCACCATTTCAGAATGAATTGAAGAATCTTCCTGCTATGCAGTGTGACAGAAGCGGCTGCCATGATTGGACTACACGCGTCTTACCTAGGTACTATGCCCCAAAAACCCATATATAGCACCGCCAATAGTAGTGATGTTTTTTAATTGACATCCCTGACAAATTATCCATGTAGATCTGAGATTAATGGGCCGGGCAACTTTGGGGATGCCCATAGTTTGGGTATACGTACGGATAGACGATGCCTATCTTTGGGCTCAGAATCAAGCCCCTATTGGATTATTCAAAGGAGCAAAGAGACGCACTTTATTTACTACTCTTTTTTAAACCCTACGGCGTGATAACCCGAAAACAAAGAGTGGGGTTCCAATGAAGTGTTGTGTAGTGGACATGGCCAGGGGAAAAGTTCTTGGAGGAGGAAGCGTGCTTTCTTCGGTGCCATGGATTTTATCCTCGCGTTTCTGCGTGTGTTGACCCATAGTCTTCTGAACCAGATATATCAACATGGATCCGGGGAAGATCTAACAATGCCTACAACTTACCTGATTAGGTGCTATTATATTTAGCACTCCATGGAATTTAGTGTAGTTGCCGCCATAAAACGAGACGAGAGAGTATCAAGATTCTGTATATTCAGAAACTGCTTGATAGTGTCTAAAAAGAATGATAGGGAGCATCTAGTAGTAGCAATGCACACAATCTCCACGATCCCTAAACTAGCTAGGATCATCGTGCGAAATACCATCGCAACCGGACCATCAGGGCTCTTTATACTTCTTGAGCAGTTGGGCCATAATCTGTACAGCACCGCCCTTGTATCCACCTCCAAAGATAGCATAGTGATTCAGATGGTGATACCTGATTTCCCAACGGTCAACATATACTCACCGCAAGGATAGTGAGAGAGAGAGGGGAACAAAACTCACAGTTCATATAGCTTAACCCGATCCTCATACTCCTCCCTCGGCTCTGTCTTAGGCACAATCGAATGATACTCATCAAAAAACGCACGATTAAATCCGCCAAACATGTGCATAATGCCCAACTCATATTCACTATGTGCATAGCAAGCAGACGGGTCATATACCACATCACCAACAGCACCCTCCTCATCTTTTGGATTTCCAGATCCAACAATTCGTCCTTGACTGGCATTCCCGCTCCAGAGATCCCCATGGACAACCACAGGCACAATCCCATTTCCTTGACCGGTCTTTTTATTGTAACCTAGATGGTCATCACCTAGTAGTCGCGGCACAACAACATCGGCAGTTTGGACAACAAGATCGCGTAATTGCTTATCTTTTCCCTGCCGATCTTCACCTTCCTTGAGAATCGCTCTCAAGCGCCCAAATGCGTAAAAGTCGGCCCAGGACGGGTAAAAGTTATTTTGTTGGCGCGAGTCTCCGCAGTATGTGGGCACTGGGAAGCCAAATTGCGGCCTTCTATTGTCATTTTTAGAGTTGCTGTTGCCTGACGATTCTGGTGGTGGTGCAGGCGTGCTATGCAACTTGCCCAATCTGTATGCCAAAGATGACTCTTTCGACTTGTCTGAGTTTCTCGATGATCTGGAAAAGCCCCCTCCCAAGTCCAAAAATTCAGTAACAAGAAAGTACCCCTGTCCCCCTCCATCATCACTATCTTCTTCGTCTTCACTTAACACACCCCAAGCCAACGCCCTTGGACAAAATCCAGGGACAGTATCAGCAATCGCATTCAGAGACGCAAACTCGCCCTGGAACATTTCCTTGCCGTCTGGTGACGTCTTGACGAAGTATTGTCTCTCTTCTTCTTCGGACTCATCATCCTGCCTAGGCACACGAGCGCGGATTCGTCCTGTTTTTGAGAATCCTGATCCGAAACCAGATCCAGAGAGAGTGGCTTTTGATGGGTCGAGAGGAAGGGAGAGAGCGCGGAGGATGGATAGGGGGACTGGTGCCATTTTGTCCTTCTTTTAGAGATAGAATTGATATTAAAATTATTGGTTTGTATATGTATGAGGTCAAAAGAAGGTATGATATAATGTATTTATAGATCTATGTTGACGAGGTGGGTCCAATGACGTTTGCGGGGTTATCTAACTCTAGGGTTATGGTTATATAGCACCTACAGTCGATTTTGTGAACGTTTTCACCACTATTAAGTATATGCACTATATAATAAACATGGAATATACTCACCTCGATAAGAAGTCTTATGCCAACCTTGGAACAGTCTACAGCAAAAGTTATAGAAGATTGGGAAGTGCGGTTACTTGCGCTACTATATAGTTAGTTACTTTCTAGCAACATGAAATATCCAGCCTCGAAAGCCTCTTCAAGAAACTGACATATACAAACAACCTGTCTTGTCAAAATCCAATATGTACTACCGCAAGCAAACCGAAGAGCAAAACATCGTAGTCCTAACGCAAGAAATCGACGATGAGCACGGATACTATCGCATCAAAGTCAACCACCGCGTGCGCCGTCTCATCATCTCCGTTGACACCTACGACGAGGACACTATGTGTCGACCCTACCTCCTCATCCCCGCTCTCCCAGTTCTGCCTGACACAGACTGGATAACAATGCACATCTCCCGTGACCCTGTCACTGGCCAACTCATCTCTACCCTATCCAACGACCCTCTCCCTGCGGTCCAGTGCCTCTGGCACCCTGATAAATATGACGTCCTTTCACTACAACGCGTCAAATACCTCAAAGCCAACGTCGACGAAGTTCTGTTCCAGGGACGCCCCGCTATCGCCAAAATTGCCCGCTGGGCCTGGGAGATCCCGCGCATTGAGAACGAGACGCGTGCATACTCTATCATCGCTCGACACCAATCTGACGAGCCTCCAATTGCGCCATAATTCCTGGGCCATCTGACCGAGAATGGGCGTGTAATGGGTGTTCTACTGGAGAAGCTCGAGGGAAGATTTGCGTCTGTTGAGGATCTGGATAGGTGTGAGGAGGCGGTGAGGAAGTTGTATGGGATGGGCCTGATACATGGAGATGTTAATCGGTATAATTTTATTGTTAATGAGGTTACGGGGCTGGCAAGGATGATTGATTTTGAGCATGTAGAGGATTTCGAGGAGGAGACGATGCGTGTGGAGTTGAGGGCGTTGGAGGATGAGCTGGTTGAGACGTCTGGGAGAGGTGGCCCGGCAAGGGTAGATGATAAATAATTCGTGCTGCTCCTAGTTAACTATATATGCTATTCCTATTCTACCTAGGTATGTATTCTAAATTAGTGTACCTATAATATATAGGGCACAACCAACTCTTCATCGAATCGAGAATGCGTATATTCTTTATGTCGAACAGCCCACCTTCATTTAAATTCTTTAATGCGGTAAACAGGCAAACTATGAACTCCCAAAGGGACATGCTATTTGGCCTGCAGCTGTCCAGATACGAGCTCAACGATTCCATCTCTCATGATTGCTAGAGCAAAAGTGTAACGCGCTCTAGTTGCCATTCCGTGGGGGGTTAAAGTGTAAAACGGCTTTGCGACTTTTTTTTAAAAAAAAGAACAGCCAGCTGGCATCCTTGGCTAGGAGTATAAAAGAATATTAGCCAAAGCACCAGAAACCATTGTTGATCCACTTGACGCCCTCCAAAATTCCTGGTTGCGCCCATTCCTTCATCATTGGCAAAAAGACATTGTGCGAGGTGTCTAGCCGCCAATTCTTTTGCAGCGTTTCCATGACAAATCCATGCGTGGTTTCGTCTTTGGTGCAAATATCCTGCGTGGTAATCAATAGTTTGATTGAGCGGTTGAAATCACGACTAAGCAAGGCATAATCCATCACATTGACATGCCGCAAAAACTTGACGACATAAGCCAGGTCCTGAGCAAGCAGGTGCCGCTCTGAGTCGTTGTTGGCTTGCAGATTTGTGAACAACTTTTGGATCAATATCCCAGAGTAGTCGATTGCGCCGCATACAATAGCAAAGGTCTCTGTACCCGTACGTAGATGCGATATCTTCACTCCGATATACTTGTACTTTCGCCCATAGTAGCTGCTAGCAACCGCGTCTCTAGTGTAGAAGTTGTGGATCATGGGGTATTCTAGACTGGTGCTGCGGACTAATGATGATGATGGCGCTTCGGAATTCGCATACGAAGCATAGGCTGGATCGGAGAAGTATTGATTCACATTGGTCAAGTCAGACTCAGTCGTCAACAAAGTGACTTCAGTCTCATTTTCCGAGTACGGCTCGAGATCGCACATAGGGGGCGCCGTTTTGTCGGCCACCGGCTCCTCATAGATCAACCAATTCATCTCCCGCACGCTTTGGAAGCCAAACTTTTCATACAGCCCAGAAACCGCAGAATAAAGCGTCCAATAGTACTTATACATGTCCAGATGCAGATTACTCGAAAGATATGCCTCCACATCTGCATCATCGGACTCAGGCGCAGTAAATTTGTGCCCCGGAAGCTCATACTTCTGGATAACCTGGCTGATCATATACCTCACGAAGCCCTTGTTTCGGTATTCAGGATTCGTATGCACGTTTCCAATCAACAAGACGAAATTGTCATGGTTGCCCCTTTTGTACATGATTCGAAATGATGAGACGATGCTCAATTTCGGCTTCCTTGGATCGACAACGTAGAACTGATGCCATGGCTCTTTGGACCCAAGGGCAACTCGCATTTCTGTTTCGAGAAATACCTCGATGGGTAGCTTGCCACTGAATGGGTTTGCTGTTACAGTGATGATTTGTTGTAATACATCTTTGTTGTTGCTCACATCGTCTGAATTAATTTGCTTTATTGGGTATTCTGCATAGTTCGTCATGTTGATATAACAGTCTTTGACACATGTAAATGACGCATTAGACAGCTATTCCAAACAACCGCTTTTCCACATATATCTCCTTTACTTATACGAGAGTGGGGCAAGCAAGACAGAACTTGTAACGTTGTAATAATAATATGACATCTGCTGCGGTTGAAGGTGATTCGATCTTGTCTTTTAAATTTACTCCACAACAGATAAGAGCCTCACCGTGCACGCTTCACCGTATTTCGCCATGGTTTACCGTGATTTACCGTAGTTCCCCTGGCGTCCAAGTCGAGACCAAGTAACTTTCCAATATGCTTCAAGTTTACGAGACAATTGCACATTCAGAACACTGGATCTCACATATGATGAAAGAAGGAAAGGAAATTAGGGCTAAGGTTGTTCCCGGGGAATTTTCGCCTGAGGCACCAGCTCCGTGTGGTTTAATATAATCCAACTACCTAGGTACTTGCTACTATTGTTAAAATTATTAATGTTGATTGGAATGATACAAAAGAAAAAAAAGACTCCTTAAAACATAACGATTCGGAGCTTCTCATCTCCAACCTTGCTTCGAACGACCCAAATTTGGCAGGTAGAACATTGGTATAGAGACTAGGAACTGAGATATAATTAAACTAAGTGCATTATTCATTAAATCAACCATACTTCCAAAAGAAAAACGGATTATGCAGCTTCCTTTCCTTCAATTGCATCCAGAATCTGATAGCTCTTGAACTTCCTCGCAGGCACATTCTTGTGAAACAACAAATCGATCTCATCAAATGTCCTACCTTGAGTCTCTGGCAGCCGGAAGTAACACCAAATGCAACAAATGAGCGACATCCCGCCAAAAATAAACCCGGCTTTACCTTTGATATTTAACGCGGTTGGGTTCAGAATATAGGGCATGACGATGGTGAAAACGAGTGCAGTGACGGATTGCATCGCAGTCGCGAATGCGATTGTCCTGGAGCGGAGTTTGGTCGATGATACCTCGCCGATGTAGACATACATAATCGGCCCAATCGAGGCTTGCCAAATAGCAGACCATACGAGCACGAGCACGGCCTGAGCCCATTGGATCCCCTCAGGGTTGGTGTGTGCGCGAGCAATGTCCAAAAAGCCGATGAGGAGGAGGATCACAGTCACAAGGTACAAGCCCACGTTGAAGATGGTGCGTCGACCAATCCAGTTCAGAACGACGGCACTCAGACAGGTGAAGAAAAATCCAATCGCGGTAGAGCCCAGGGACAGATTGAAAGCTTCTGAGCTTGCCAGACCGGCTTGCTCGAAGAAGTAAGTGGAGTAGTTCATGCACAAAGGAATGCCCGAGAGGATCTGGATGCAGTAAACCATGGTGCAGATCTCGGTGCGACGCTGGTTGGAGCCTCGAAAGATGTCCAGATACGAGCTTGACCGTTCCATCTCCTGTTCCAGCGTGTTGGTCTGGCGAATGAACATCAACCGTTGTTCAATTGCTTCATTGGATTCGTCGCGAGAGCTTAGTTTCTTCAGCGCACCGCGCGCCTCGTCCAGCTTGTCGTGTCTCACGAGCCAATATGGTGACTCGGGGGCAAATTTTATAACGCTCAACACGGCCACCGGCCAGATCCATTGCACAGCAAAGGGGATTTTGTATGACCATTCATCAGTCCGAGTGGATACGGCATCCATGACACCGTTGGCAATGAACTGTCCGCTCAGAAATCCGAGATTGTTGACAACTTCTAATATGCCTCGAAGAGAATTGTGGGTAATTTCAGACGTATATGTAGGCGCCATCAACACGCAACCTCCCCAGAGCACTCCGGCAATGACCTCCCCGGCACATAGGACGGACAGATTGGGCGCCAGAAATTGCATCAAGACCAAAAGAACACAGCACATGAGGGTCGCGGCGTAGGTGTATTTCCGGCCAAACCATTCCATCGGATACGCAAAGGCAAGAATGGTAATTTGCCCAATTGGCGTCCCCATTGAGAGAGCAGTTTGCCATGCCTAATCAAACAAGTACATCAGTGATTGAAAAAATAAAGACTCCCTACGGGGTGCGTGTACTAACAGCAGACACTTCATACGATCCGTCTGGTTGAAGATCGCCGAATCTCTTGTTGAATGCAGACAATCCATATCTTCCCAATTGGTCAGTTCAATTTAACTTCACAGTGAAGCAATGATGGGACATACAATGAACTGATGATTTGTGCATCATATCCGGCCATGACAAGACCAACCGCAAATACAAGTGTCCAGAAGATTTCCTTTGGATACTTGCGGATAGCCTCAAGAATGCCGACCTCCTTCTCCTGCACACTGGCAATATTTGCCTGCACAAATAAGTCATCAACCGTGGATTCGGTAATATTGACTGGGAGGCTGTTTTTTATGTCCACTTTCTCAGACATCTTGACGAATGTAAAAGGTAATAAAAATCAACTCAGTATGACTATCTTATTGTCACTCCTATATCAAATAGACATGTACATTGAAGTGGAATCGACAGGAACAGGATACAACGGATATTATATTCAATGATTAGCTATCATGGCAATTGTATGAACTGCCGTTGAATTAGCTATAAACTGCTTATCCTTATCAGACCACTCACTAGGCATTCAAGGTCATATCTATCTACTGCCTCGCTTCTATTTATGTGACGTGACATAGGCAGGTTTGGATCAATAAAGTAATTTGGAAACAGTACATCCCAGCATGCTTGAGATGTGGGCCACCTATGACTATCATACGGGATACTACGGACTACGTACTAATAGATAACAGCCATGTCGGAGCTTAACGAAACGGCCAGTGCGTACGGAGTACTGGATTGTTATCTATGAAAACAATGGGCCCGGCCTACTGGCCAGTGATAGGTCATGATACGGTATGAGTAGGGTAAATGGACAACCTAACGTGTTTTTGACCAAGTGGAGTCTGAGTGTTTCTTGGGAACAGAAACTTGACCAACTGAAAGGTGACCGGAGCTATTCTGACATGCTATTATTGTTTGGTATTAAAGATGTATGAGGACGAGGTAGGTATTCTGACCAACTGACAGTGATCTTTGTTAGCTTTATCTCTCTCTACTAAAGCTCTTCCCTCTCTAGGTAGTATAGTTGTGGTCTTTAGCAACGTATGGATGGTTGTCTACCTCGCTGGCTTTATCGTGATCTCATTGGCTGACAGCTTGTTCCTATTTGTCTGTATCAGGAATAGTCACCTTCAACATGATTCAAGTTTACGGGTTTTGTCTTGATCTTCTTCGACAACTATTGATATCACATCCCCCCGTCGGCTTACGGGGAGTGACTCTGGAATGAATAATCTACAGTAAAGCCGTCCATTCCTCGTTTGTCCACCTTTCTTCGCAAGAAACCGTTTTCCATCCCTTCTTGCGGGCCATCTTTATCGCCCGGTATACTCGTTGATGAAGAGATTTCGCCAGTGTACAATTCCAAGTACTTCTACCCAGCGAAGCCTGGAGAGGTACTCGCTGATCGTTACCAAACCCTGGTCAAGGTTGGCTGGGGCGTGTCTTCAACAGTATGGCTCGCGCGTGTTTTGCAAGGGTAGCCTCCAATAATTTTTGTTCAATTCGAAGCGCTCTCATCCTCTAACAAACATACAGGATTAGCGAGGAGTCAGAGAGTGTCGTGGCACTGAACATCGCCAATAACAATGCGAGTTCCGCAGGTCATGAGCGCGAGGTTGAAGAGCACATTTCCACGGCAGACCCATCACATCGCGGTCGCTCACTTATCCGAACATTAATAGACTCCTTTGAAGTTAATGGTCCGGAAGGTTCTCATATGTGTCTTGTGTATCCGCCTATGAGGGAGCCATTGTCGATGTATCAGCGGCGCTTTGATGATAGGAAGATGCCACTGCCCCTCGTTAAAACATACATTCGAGCTCTTCTTACGGGGCTTGACTATCTTCACAAAGAATGCAGGATAGTCCATACGGGTAAGTTCATCTTCGGTCTTGCTTTCCGTCGGTGTTACTGAGCCCTGGCGGCTGCCTAGATCTAAAGTTTGAAAACATCATGGTCTCGTTCGAGGATCCAACAGTGCTTGCTGATTTCATGGAATCTCAGCTTGAAAACCCGATGGCTTTCAAGATTGATTCGACGGGACGACCGGTGTATCAGTCCCGGAATGACTTCGGACCACTCAAAAGCCTGAGAAGTATACCACAGCTTGTTGACTTTGGCTTGGCAACCAGACTCCAGGAAGACGACGACTGGGGCGTCTGGCCCATTCAGCCTGACCACTATCGGGCGCCAGAGGTAATACTGGGTAATGGATGGCAAATGCCTGCAGATATTTGGAATCTCGGTGTTCTGGTGCGTCCCGTTGTTACCCAAAGTTGCTGTTGTATCGACTAATTCAGGCCAGTTATGGGATATGATCGAAGGCAAAGAGCTATTTCAGCATATCCATGATCAACAAGGTCACTACAATGCTAAACTACACATCGCTGAAATGATATCCTTATTCGGTCCACCCCCTCCAGAGATCATACAAAGGTATCAGTACATGCGAGAGTACTCGTGGCCGGAACCCGTCAGACGAGAAGATGACAGAGTATGCGAGACCGCGGAGGAATACTTCCGTGGTCCATTCTTTGACAATAATGGTAAAACTGGATTTCTGTCTCGAACGAATTTCTCCCAACTCACGAAATATTTTAGGTCGCTTTCTCCACGAAGACACCATGATCCCCAACCGGAAACTAGACGACACAGTTTACTCCCTTGACGGAGAGGAGAGGGAAGCGTTTCTGGATCTGGCCAAGGGAATGCTTGCATGGCATCCGGATGCGAGAAAAAACGGCGGGCGAACTGGCGAGGCATCCTTTTCTTCAACCAAAGCAAACAAGCACCTGATTTCTGCGAGCCTTTGACTCGAAATCGTGGTTAACTGGTCGAATCGGTAACGTAGTTGTCCTTTTGAATGACATCTAATAGAGTCAGTCAGTTGCTCCGTCTTGATAGATCTGATAGTCTCTCTTCATCCATGCTGAGCCCCCTTGCGACCTAAAGCTAGATGAGCCGGCTTTGCGTCCAGAGCTCTGCCATCAAATAGCGGAGCAATGGCTGGCTGGATACAATCATTCTCAGAATGCTGGCTTAGCTAGCTGAGAACCAGCAAGAGAATCTATCCCAAAAACCCTGTGTGACTACTTGGCTTGGCTCTCGTTGAACATCCGAGCGTATCTAGGTCACTAAAGTTGGGAGATATCGAGGACTATTCTCTCTCAATCTCTTAATCTCTTAATCTCCGAATCTACGGCCCAAAAATGGTTTGTTGATTGGCCCTGGCTCAAGTCGAAAATGCGACGACCGGGGGGTTTGAAAGACAAGTTACATGTTTAGCGTTATTGATTGCTATATTAATAACCTAGTACTATATAAGTATGTATAAATAAGTCGCTCACCGATGCCAATGTGGTGCAACGCCTGATAATGTAACAAAAAGACAAAAGACAAAAGGAAACACCGGGTTCAGTTCATCAATGTACATAAGTTGTAAGCTATAGTTAATGCATAATTAAGACGTAACAGGCTTGGGGTAAGAGAGAGAGAGCTACGCAATATTCATGTATTTGCGTATTTGGTGAAGCGCCGTTTTGGTGCGTTCTCTCACGTCTAGATCTGTATCGTCCTCGACGTTGCGGAGCCGCTCTATCACACCTAGGGCCTTGAGTTTTGATGCCCGCTCGTAGGAGGCTTGTCGGTCGCTCTGGTCGTCTTCGTATGTCAGGTTGATCACTACCCAGACGCAGTTGACGCGCACAATGCGGTTGGGGTGGTCAAACAGGAACATTAGATTTTTGAGGAGGTCGCGATGCGAGAATAGGAGGTCTCGGTGTTTGGGCGGGCCGGCTGCGAGATTGACGAGCACATAGGTCACTGACATGAGAATCTCGGCGGGCATTGGTGGTTGGAAAGTTGAGGTTGATGTTGACGACGTCTGGGCTGTTGCAGTGTCACGCCGAGTAGGCCCCGGTCTAGGTCGTAGCTTATCTGCCAAAATGCTCAAGAGCTCGTCGGGGCCAATCTCGTTGAGGAGAAAGTCGACTATCTCTGACGCACCGGTGCCGCATATTATGTTGCTCACCAGACCTAGAACCTGCTCTTGTACGGCAATGTCATCTTGTCTGGCCTGTCTGGTCTGGTCGATTTCACCGCTCATGGCAAGCTTCTTGCGTCGAGTTGGGTCTGGAAGAAACGCATCATAACCGCTTTCGCCTCCGAGTGCGTCATCACCTGATTCTTCCGCTCTGTCATCCATCGGATTCAGCAAGTCGACTTTCTCGCCTGCAGAGTTGGACGTCCCCATACCGATCAGTGATCCGGTTTTGAAGTCGGTTGCAATGCTCCCTTTGCTGGTGGGATCGATGGCCATAAGCTCTGCTAGCCATGATGCGCCCAAACCGGTCACGATTTTGTTTTTGATGTCATTAGTCGAGTTATATGCTACATGCTTGAGAGCCCAGAGTGATTCTAAGCGGAGCTTTGTGTTATTAGAGTGTGCATGCTCGCAAAGAATAGGGAGTATGTCTCCAGAAATGATCGCCTATTTAATGGCTCGTTAGTTCTTTAGGTCCATCCATAACAAAGAGAAGATAGTTACCTCTTTCATAGGACTAAAGTCCAAGGCGATATTGCACACTACAGATGTTGCTGCTATTTGTACTTCGACATCTCGATGTTTGACCAACTCAAAAAGAGGAGCTGCCACACCTGCATCAATCAGACTCGTCCTGAGAACACTGACAGAGCGTGTAAGAGCCCTGGCAGCACCGCACGCTGCAAGTAAGGTGGGAATCGGATTTCCATCAACTGCAGTATTCTTCGTTCCAAGGACATCGAGTCTGTCAGACGGTGGTCGTGGCTTGAGCGAGTCGATAATATACGGAACAACGCCATTTTCGCAAATCGCCTTCCGGTACTCGTCCCTGAAAGGTGCGAGCGCAGCTAGTGCACGCAGTATGCCTTCTCGGTATCGCATGATATGGCTGGTCATCGGACTGTAGCCGACGGGGCCCATTTGACTGCTAAGTGGTATCGTGGACGACATGTCTTTGTCTTTTGATTCGGCATACCACATAGACTTGCCACCTTCTGAATGGGGGTTATATGTTTCTTTGAGCAGTTGAGAAAGGACTTTGATAGCATTTGCTTCAACCGCGTGCTTTTGTAGTTCCTGTGTGTCCATGACCAATGTGGCAAGGATAGATGGCACTTCCTCTTTCAATCGGAGTGTCATCGGAATCATGCCGTCGTATTCGGGATCTGATTCGTCCCTAAAGTCATACTCTTTATCAAGCATCCTCAATAGTAACGGAGTTACTAGGTAGCTAAACATAGGGATTCGATGTTTTCTAGCCAATCCAAGCCTGAAAAGGGCCGTAACAAGGCGAGCTGCCATTACACGAGACAAGCCGGACTCAGTTCTAATCATGTGGAAGAGCCAGGGCACCAGTGCAGTTTCGTCTTCATCAGGTGAGGACGACTCCAAGAACGAGAGAGATCGTTTGTGGAATGATCCCATGGGAACTAGCGGCGGGAAGTTTGTAGAAGCGTTTGTTTGCGCTAGGGGCACAATTGGGAGAAGGGCATCCATTGGGTTTGTATGGTTCTGACGAGGAACGGCTGACCCGGACAGATACGGCATACCCCATGGATTTCTCTTGATATCTGCAGGTGAAAATTCCGGTAAGCGGCCCGGGAAGACAGTGACAACAGCGGGAGAAGAGAGGAAATGCTCCGCACGCCATTTCGAGTTTTCCACGATGATGGACACAGCACGTAGGATGGGTCCAAGTTTGGCAGTCGATGGAGCTGGCTGTGGGAGCGCGGACAATGCCCCCTCTTGGGCTAGATGGTTCTCTGCGCCAGGCAAAACAAATCCTTGGGCTACGATAAAGGAGGCAACTTTTAATGCCAATGCATCCAAAACACCATATTCTGTAAGAACAGCTTTGTGGCTCTCTTCGGTGCACAGCCTGGCGATTATACTTGCAGCAAGAGTTGCACATGTCTGAGCTGTAGAGGAAGGGTTATTTTGAGCGATGATCCAAGCGAAGCACCGAATATTGTCGGGGGTAAACAGTATTTCTGCCAGGCGATTATCCTGCGGCCAATTCACATTCTGAAGAGGATATCGATCCGCAATAGTGTTTAGCGTTTTCAAAATGGCGAGCCCGAGTTGCTTCGGGCAATCGAGGGACGAAAGAATCGAGAGCATAGACGGGATTGCCTCGCTTGACATGATGGGCGAGATGAAAGCAGGGCCACCTGTAGCTGCGTCAGACCTGCTAATGTCTTTGGGGATAGATTTACTAGGCTTACCTTGAGCCAAGCTGCCCAGGATGATAACAGCCTGCAAGCATACTTCCTGGTCTTCTGTGAGCGCAGCTATATGGCCGCCATTCCGTCTTCTCGACAAGTCTCCATTTTGTACGTCGGACATGACTTCCTTCTTGCCATCATCCCTTCGCGATTCCAAGATTTGTGATAATATCGATACGATGCCGACAGCAATCCATGTCTCTTTTCGCTGGTCGTGTCCGATAAGTTCGTGCTTCAGTGCCCGCAGGGCTGCAATCTGTTCAGTCACAGAATTGGCGTTCAGCAATCGATTGAACAGCGGCCCCTCCTCCCGGGCCATGTTTGCGAACGCTTTGTTGTAATATTCACCACGATTCGATCGTACAACTGGAAATGACAGAGAGGCTGTGATCTATCGGCTAGTTGCAATTGTTTGACGGCCCAGAAAAAGAGAATCCCAGAACGTGTTTGTTTATTGGCCAATGTGGTTCGTTTGCGGTAGGTACGTTGGTAATCACCGACGCACGGCGGACGGATTCCGATGGCGAATGCGGGTGACGTCGATCGGGATGTTGGTCGGCGAGGTCGACAATCAGCTGTCCTTGTCAAGCTGAAGGGAGGTGAGACTGATGTTCTGCGACACTGACAGTGATGCTGTCGTCCGTATCAAAGCTACTTCGAACTTGTTGGTGATACCGTCGGGAGATAACCGGCCTAACTGAATGCAAGAGTTCTAGAAGGCTTTACGGTACCGTACAATATAGCGGCGCAAGAGCTTACATTTTGAGTGAGCTACTGTATTTTACTCGTATTGAGCTTACATTAACCTCACGTGACTGTATCACGCAAGCTCTGCATTGTCATTGGTCACGGCTCAATACGGCTAGCGTTGACTCTTGAGTCTAGACCTGTTCCTGCTCTATAAATTCGACATTCCACGTCGTACTCTGTATAGAACGAACTGGAGTAACTATAGACGGCCACGAGTGAGCTGACGGCTGTAGCTTTGAATTTACGGATATCTCGTTTATCTGAATCCCAATTTTTGCAAGCAGTGGATGTTTTTCCCCAGACTGGCTGTCAGACCGCAAGTCTCCAATCATTTGGACTCGGACTGCACTGGACCAACCAGCTCCGGCTGACAGCAGCCTCCTACGTACTGAGTACTCTCATATGACACATTACAGACCAATAGGGAAAGTCTAACCCCGGATTTCTGCAGGGAAAAGCCCTTATGTACCTAATAATAAAAAATCGCGAAAAAACGTGGATCGTTGTACGTAATGCAGCGCACATATATCCACAGAGTCTCCATCCATAGTATATGCTGGTATAGAGCATACACACCCTTGAAAGTTGAGAGTGATATAGAGGTCTAATAACGACCGTTATTAATCTATCGAGGATCGCCAGCAGACCCTAGACTGTCCAGTGTCGGCAGGCGCGCGTTGCATAGGGCTCACTATTCCGCATTGGGAAATACGTCCAACACATCGGCGCTAGCCCGTTCCAGACTAGTGTCCGATGGGCTGCGCCGGCCAATGGGGAGCCGCGTCAAAGACGCAAGTTTCGTCTTGGCTGGTTTCGTGCAGGATCGAATTTTCCCTCGCGGGCTGTTGTTGACTCTGAGCTCTCCCACAGCTCTCTCTCCCGGCGTCCTCCGTATACGTACTCTGCTCGCTGACTGCCCGCCAGAGAATGCGCTCTCCTGGACCGTCCAGCCTGGCCAGTGCGCACTCGCAACATTCCTGCGCTATTCCGTGCTCGTCGCTGGCGTGGCACGTGGCCGGATCGCGGCCGTTGACTCGATGCCAACCATAATCATCTCGTCGCCGTCGTCTGCAGCCCTCCAGTCCGGGGCCTGCTCTCCTAATCGCTTCTGGACTAGCCCTCCTGCTCCTACTCAGCATCCTCACACTACGCTCCATCGTCGGCTTTCGCGCACCTCCCCTGTTTTCCACGATTCTTCACCATTCGCCGCTGCTGCGTCGCCCCCCTCCTCGTCGTCCCCCGCCCTCCATCACACCGCGTCGAGGTCGCGCCTCTCCCAGGGCGTCGAGGAACTGCGCGCTGCTCTCAAAAACCACTCTGTGGACGCTGCCTCGGGGCCCTCAGGGGATCATACTCGCGGCTGCATGTCCGCTGGGCCAGAGTCCCTTGGGGGCGGCTCCCGCCCGTCGTTAAATAATAATGATGCCGTCCATCCGCAGACTCAGCCTCAGTCTGTGACACCTGCGACTAGTACTGCAGCGCCGGTGCCGATCACTAGCAGTAGTGCGAGCGTCTCGCCTACAGACGTTCGAGGGAAACGGCAGCTAGCCGAAGCCAACGTCAGCGAGCAGAACAACAACAACCCCACGCAGGAAAGTGCGGGCAATGGAGAGACAAGGCAAGAAAATGAAGAGTCAGAACAGAGTCGGCTGAAACGATTACGACCGCCCGTGCCAGCCGTCAAGCTGTTACCTCGACAATATGAAAATGTGCACCCGAACGACCTGGTGATCTTGATTTCGAGCATGATCATGGAACTTATTCAGTACAACGATACCATTCCACTGCAGGGTGGTCGACTGACTCGATTTCATTCACGGACGCCGCCACGCATCTCGGTACGCGAGTATCTACAGCGCTTGACTACACACGCCACCTTGTCGCCGCCGATTCTTTTGAGCATGGTTTACTATATTGACCGTTTGTGTGCCCTGTACCCGGCTTTTACCGTTTCGAGTCTCACGGTCCATCGATTCTTGATCACGAGTGCCACGGTTGCGAGCAAGGGTCTCAGCGACAGCTTCTGGACGAACAAGACATATGCCCGGGTTGGCGGTATTACTATTGGAGAGCTGGCACTGCTTGAATTGGAGTTCCTATGGCGGGTAGAGTGGAAGATTGTTCCGCAGCCCGAAGTGCTGGTCGACTACTACCTGAGCCTCGTCGAGCGATGCGAGGGCTACGCACTGGAGCAGGAAGACATGACGCCAGAGGTCATCTCGCCCACGCAAGTGGCTCTTCCTAACGAGACGCCATGATGCTTATCTTTACGTCTTTACGCCTCCCACAAAAAAGATTTAACCTGCATTCTTCGATTTTATTTTTTATCTTTCAATTCTTCCGGGCGTCATTCCGATGCATTATTATTATGATGCTAATGCTTTCTCCTATTACTACTACATTATTAACTAGAGAGAATCTGGTGTTTGGAGATTTGGTCTGGCCCTTCAACGTGGGTCAATGAAGATTTTTTTCTATCTTTCCTTCTCGGGATTATAAGACGCGAGACGTTTGATGCGAAGAAAACCGTCTGTCTGTCTGCTTCTTGTATGTATTTGTGCCTTTGAGATTAGAGGCAATCATTTTAGCGACAATAATCTGTTTCTTCTACCTCGTATATAATTGTATATAGGGTTATTGTTCCACAACAGCGTGGCTTCACAGCAGTATGCATTTGCATGACGTCGTACAGAGTACAGCAGAAGCCATGCATCCTTATCTTATCGCGCCCAAATAGGATAAGCGCGTAGATAATCGTCGGATCTAAAATATTTTGATGAGCAGTTTGAACACTCTCTTTTGCTGCTCTCAGCAATTCAATTTCTAGCAGCATTTCAATAAATACTCTTCAATTGCAATATTTATATAACATAACCGACATAGAACTTCAATGCCGTCACCCCATTAACACATACACAGCCCGCTTCATTCACCCGCATCCTGAGCGGGGTACAATATCCGATGGATCATGATATTCCTCCTCACATACAACCCCTAAAAGGCCGTATTGTGCCTGTGCCTACGATCCAGGAGATTAATCCGAGCATTGCATTTGGTCCGTCCTCTCCGTCTTCCTGTGGGATGATTCAAGCTTACGATTCGAATAGGAGAAGCATACACAGTCGAAATCATTCAACGGTGTGCATCACAGGTGTCGAAGTATGTCCTCCCTACCTTTTTATCTGAGTAATTAGGGCTAAGCTAACGCGTTCAAGGCTCCTAGACTCAACATTCCCCAAAGACCCCAGTCTTCCACTCAACCATCTCCGCCGCTTCGTCAAGGAGAGCTTTCTCCCGGAAACATTGCAAAATGCGATTCAGAGCGAACGCGAAAAGCGAAGGGATAATAATGAACTTGATAATGATGATAAAGTACCCGTACCGACTATATTCGTCCTGATAGCCCCTCCTCTCCCTGAACAGGCACAGTTGAGGACTTTACTCGCGCCTTTTGTCCCGTCTACATCTACATCTACATCTACCGAAACAAACCCCCAAGGAGACGAAGACGAAGAAGAGAATAAAATACCGATATACCCCTTCCAAGTCCCCCTCCAGCCACCCCTCAACCACCAACAAGCCGCCAAATGGACCGCCACCTGCTGGCCAACAAACTTCAACATCGCCTTTCCGCGGGGCATAGTCGCGCCGCCGGCCAAGATACTAGGCGCCACGAAGACGAATATTGAGCCCAAGGCTGGGTATTACCTATCACTAGCGAGCAAGGTAGCGCAGGAAGCGAAACGGACGAAACGAGGGAGGGGGATAGGTATTGTGGTTGTTGATCCTGCGCTGGCTAGTGTTGGCAATGATGATGGGGAGGAAGGGGAGGTGGGTGGATATGATAATGGCATTGTGGCTGTTGCCGGCGACGCGAGGTATATAGCGCCTGGCATCGTGACGGACCCAAAAGAGAGGAGTGAAAACAATCCCGATTGTGAGGGGGGACCGGAGTTCCATGCTATTATGCGCGTCGTGGAGATGGTTGCTCTGAGGCGGAGGACTGATATATCTACTATCACCACACTACCATCAACATTAGCCACAACAGCAGCAGCAGCGGAGAATCCGCACAATCCACCCCTATCACCGCTTGAAGCGCATTACTTGTACCGCCCAACCACCAGTACAAATGCAAGCACAAGCCCGACGAATACAAATACGAATAGAATCCTCCCCCGCTCCGCAGGCGGCTACCTCTGCACAGATCTGGACATCTACATCACGCACGAGCCCTGCCTGACCTGTTCCATGGGCATACTGCTCTCGCGGTTCCGGGCGGTAACGTTTCCGCGGGGTGGGAGGTTGAGGAGCGGGGGGTTGGCGTCTTGTTCTCTTTCTTCGTTGCATCGTCGTCTAAGAGAGGGGGGAGATGATAACAGTCAAGTAGAAGAAACAGAAGAAGAAAACGGAGAAGAGGAAGAGGAAGAGACAGATGCGAGAGAAGTGTATTATGGGCTGCATTGGAGGGCGGAGTTGAATTGGCGGGCGATGTGTTTTGAGTTTCTTCGAGATGGGGATATCCCCGACGAAGAGAGGGAGGGGGTTGAGGAGGGGGGCGATTATTATGCTTGATTTATACGAATAGAACTGGAACTAGAACTGGAAGGTTACTGGCTCGTTTTGAAGCAGCTGATGTATCATGTACCTATCACAAATACAAAGATAGAAGACAATTTAGAGTAAAAGTACATGGTGCATGAACCCCCTGAACGCAGCGAGGGTCATGCATACATGATGTCAAAAATTCCCTGATCAAAGACCACGGAGTTCCCGAGCACGACGAGCCAGCGGCGGAATCTTGCGCAGAATCGGGTCGTGTGGGTTCCCCTCTACAACAGCCATGTACAGTCCGTCAAGTCGCTGGATGAGAATCTCCATGATCTTAGGGGCGACTTCACGGATATCGGGGTCCTGTGGAAGAATTAGTAAATGGTCTTCGTGAAGATATGGAGTAGATAGACATACGACAAGATTCACAGTTTGAAGCACATATTCGAGCCATGCCAAACGCTCCTGGATGTTCGTCACAAGAGTCGTTGTCACTGCAACGCCCACGGACAGAGACACAATAGGTGAAAGCGTGGTGAGATAAGCTGGGTTCAGGCGGACAAACAGGTTGTCGAACAGATCAGCCTGTTGGGATGATTGCAGCCACTAATATATGTTAGTAACTACTCTAGTAATAGATGTATGGGTATTAACTTACTCTAACGGACGCCTCTTCGAGAAGCCCATCCGCGGCCAATCGAGCAATTTCATTCAACTCAACTTCTTCTGGAGTACGTTGCACTGGGGCCGGAGGTTGGGCGGCTGGAACAGGCCGAGGAGCAACGTCGCGTTGCTGTGCTCCCAACTGCCGTTGCAGCGCAACTACTTCATTCTGCAGAGCAGTCTGCGAAGTCGCCATCACTTCAACAGTGTCTTTCAACGCGTGGATGGAAGAAATCAGTTGGTCGATTTTAGCAGAGTCCTGCTTGCGTTGCGCCTCGTATTGTCTTGACTGGGCCTGGATCTGCTGCTCAAAATCCTTCGTGATCGTTTCCGACTGACGAGCAATTGCAGCCTTGACTGCAGGAGCAATAACACTATGCGTCAATTTCGCCACTTCACTTTCTACTCGAGAAGCACTCTTGTTGGCCACTGCCTCCGAAATTGATTGCAAGACTTCTGGCTGCTTGATCGCACGAGTCAACGAATTGGGCAAGTGCTGGCCCAATTCACGTGGGAATGTTTGACTGAATTGTGCGGAAATAACTTCATTCACCTGTTTGCCAACTGCAGTCGATGTCGAGCTGATGACTGCTGGCAAAACATCGGTCTGGATGCTGTGGTTGATGATACGAGAAAGACTCTTCTCGACATTGTCAGAAAGCGTGCTAGACACAAGTCGAAGAACTTGGTCAATCTTGCTAGCTGATGCTTCATCCCAAGCACGGCGCTCCTCGTCAAATCGTTTGTGGAGTCCTTCCAACTCGTGTCCAAGGCCCTTGAGAACCTCGGCAGAAACTCCCTCCTCCAGTTGTTTGACCAGTTGGCTCGAAATACCGAAATTGGTTTGTTCACCGTTTGTCGCTGTAACAACGACCTGACTTTCCGCACCCTCAGCTGGACGTTCCTCTTCTTGCTCCGGCTGAGTTGTTTTTGTTGGTATAAAATACTTCGACATATCATGGGTAGATGGCTTGCCAATGTCCTTGAGTTTATCCTTCTTCTTTTTCTTTCCTTTGTCCGTGATACTGTTGACTTCTGACTGCTCATCAGCCGATAGTTTACCCACAAGCTTGGTAGGTGAAGCAGTTCTGGAAACAGCCACAGAAGCCGACTCGACAGCTAGATCTGTCAACTTCTTGGCGTCCTTCGTAGCGGTCTTCAACGGACTGGGGCCAGTGGCGACGGAGTCTCCATTTACAGAAGGCTCGTCAACAGCGTAGCTAGGGAAAGAAAGGAGATCGTTGACTTCAACGTAACCTTCTTTCAGTGCATCGACTGGCGCTATGATCTTGTTCTCAGGAGACCATCCCAGATCCTCCCTCTTGATATTCAAACAAGTCACACCGCGCGAATACATTGCATAAATCTCAAACAGACCAGCCTCGTCCTCCACACTTCGCTGTGTGCCCGAGGATTTGCTAATAGGAAGGATATCCAGACTTCTCAGTTGACCCTTGGAGGCAAAAGAGATCTCGCGAATGCCGCTCAAACAGGCTGTAGATTCAGGCTTTGGCAGAGTAGCGTCTTTTTCAGCGACGCGTTTGATGTAATCAGCTTGCGACATAGGATGCAAGTTGTATTTAGGTGCAGACAAATGCAGGAAGTAAACCGAATTCCTTGTAGGGTGGCCGACGACAATAATGCCGGAAGACGGATGGTATGCAACACTGCAAATAGCATCGGATTCATTATCATGAGGAAAGTTCACTTCCTGGACCGCTTTCCCTAGCCCAAGGTCCCAGAGCTGGAGAGTGTGGTTCTGCTTCAGACCAACAAGAACGTAGCGAATAGCGACTGCTTTGGCAAATGGACGCAGCTTGTCGATAAATTGAACGGACGTGGGCCAGGATTTTTCACTTGGCGAGCCGGTGACAAATGTAGCCAGAGGCACACGCACTTCAGACGGGTGCGACCCGTCCGTGGTTTGCTCAATTTCACGAATGTCCCAGAACCTCAACCGACCAGTCTTGTCAAGAGAAGCCACAACTGTGTCATCCTCACTGAAAGTGAAGTCCTTGCCAGCCTTACCAGTGGATATCTTCAACGCGCGTTCCTTGAAGAACTTTTCAGTGTCAACAGTGCGCTGTGAACCAGATACTCCATAGCTAGGGTTGGCGGCATATTTAGGAGACACGATGTAAATGTTCTTTCCGCGGCCAATGCCGAAAAATTCCGGATGACGAGCGCTGGGCTTGGCACGCGTTTTCAGCTGGCCGCCAGATGTGTTCTCGTCAGACGCCGGGTATGGAGGGAAGACGAGGCACTCGCTTTCCACGGTGTCCATTTCGAACAAGTCATTCTCGCCTTGGAATACGGGGGCCCAGTAGACGGTTCCACTGACGCCAATTGCAATGATGGCTTGGTCTTTAGATGGATTGGAGGAGCTGGGCGGAGAATTGCTCAAAGCGACATTGAACAAACGATCACGAGCAAATCGGAAAACCTGCTTGTCGCGACCGTCGTCTTGCCGAATAATGCGCAATCCTCCATTCTTTGCCAACGCATAGATAATGTATTGGGCAGTTGCAGAGGTCAAGCAGCGATCAAGCTGGTCAAATTCTTTCTTGAGGCGAGCAACATCCATGATGCCGTCGTCACGCAAAACAGGAAGCTTGCCTGCGTCTGGTTTGAGAAGAATCGAGATGAAAGGTCGGAGGGGGAAGTTATATACGCGCACAACACGTTCCTCGACTTTGTCGGCGCTGTCCTCAGCACTTTCCCAGCTGTCTGCTAAATTTTCATTTGCAACGGCATCTTTGACAGCTTCTTCCACAACCTCTTTCACAGTGTTGATGACGCTCGCTTCGCCTGGCGACTCGATTTCTTTCTTGACCTCTACAGTAGCAGTGGCCACTTCATTAACGGATTCTTCATCCACTTTCGGTTTTGCCGCAGCTTCTCCCAGATTTGCTCTGCTCAAAGCATCCTCCACTTCGCGATCCAGTTGTCCGGCGAGTTGGTCAACTGCCTTCGAAACCGTCTCTTTCTGCTCTGATTCCCTCTCATCTGCAGTAGTGGCAATCTTGGCCGCTTCCACCGACTCAGGTTTAACCTTCTTCCGGTGAGACGGCTCGATTGCAGGGCTGCCACTGCGGGACTTGGGCTGAGGAGTTCGACGAGGAGATGCAGCAGCTAGTTGCTCAAAGGGATTAACATAGGTGAAGATACTGCCCTTGGACGGGGCTTGTTTTGGGGCTTCAAAGTTAATGGCGTCCTTCTCGGGGGTCCCAAAGATATGCATGGATGATTGATCCTGATTTCTTACTTTAGGGCTAGCTGGGGTAGTTTCATATGAGTCTTGAAAGGCGTGATTAACTTCTTCAGCTTTGGATTGAGAACGACCCAACAGACGCAAGAGCATATCTTGAGTCTCGGCCGCTGTCGCAGAGCTTTCAGCCGCGCGACCAGAGACTGGAACTGGTGGCGGACCTGCGGCAGGAGAAGCAGCAGGCTTTGCCATGAAAGAAGCGACGAGGTCTGAAGCTGAAATAGTTCTCGAGTGGGATGGATGATGGATTTCAGAGATAGCACCATCATGGTGATCCGCCGAAAGAGACGGAGATGAGCCGACAGCAGCTGAAGGCTGCGGCGAGCTTGGTTTGTTCTGGCTGCTGAACTTCAACAGACTCAGTAGATTCATGGCCTGATCAGCACTGGCTGTCCGTTGTTGTTGTGGAGGGTGTTGATCGCCGCGCGGAGTTGGCACGTTGGGACTAATGATGTCTGAGCCGTGGTGCGGAGGCGTGTTGGCGGGACCAGGACTGTAGACAGGCGACGACACAGATGGATTGTGATAGCCGTGAGGGGGAAAGAGGTGTGCTTGCGACTGTAGACCAGCCTGCGGATTTGCTACGCGAAATCCCGATGGAGGAAAAGCGGACGCCTGGCCATCGTGAGGCGGTGGCACAGGGCGCGGCTTCATGCTCGCAAAGAGAGCCTGGAGGTCGCTTGGGGTGGACATTTCTGTCGCTCGTCTCGTTTCTCGTTAAAGAAAAAGACGCCCGTTACGCGACAACGATAGGCTTCAGTTGGAAAGGCCAGCCAGCTGGGAGCTCTGTTTCAAGAGACCAGCGAGCGAGCGAGCTTCCACAATGCTTGCAAGCTCTGGGAAAACCAAATCGCGACTGACTTGACTGACTCGACTAGCCAGGCAGGACAAAACAGCAGCAATTGCAAAGATTCAAGATAATTTCAAGGCAAACAAAGGCTCAATGAAAGAAAGAAGCGAAGAATGGCAAGCAGAAAGAAGGAAAGCGAAGAGGAAAAGCGAGGTGCGTCTGCGTCGGTCAAGAAATCAGCATGCACTAACTCGATACGTAATTGGCTCTTGGCACTTGGCAGCGGGAAGTTTTGGCGCCCGTTTGCCGCCTGCCGCGGAGCCTTAGCCGTCAGGCAGCAGCCGTTTTGCACATGTGGTCTGCCGTAGCCCTCCACATGGCGCTGCAGTCCGCCGGAGTTCAGCTGGTGACTCAGCAGTGATCGGCGCTAAGCAATGCCAGGCGGCGCTATACCCGTTTGGTATTATTTACGGCTCAGCCTCGAAGGACGTCGTCAACCTGAGACATGTCAGAAACTCTTTCTTTCGGTGTGTCTATTTATTTTTATATTCTAGCTGTTGCTCCTTTTCTTCTCTTTGCATCAATACATACATCTATATATGTTCATCTTTCGTTGATTGTCGATACATTTATTGTACTTTTATGACATACCAGATGTTTGTTTACTTTCGGTTGCTCCGTGATATTTGACGATTTTAAAAATAACACAACACAGCACAACAAGATGCTTTCGTTAAATCTGCTTGCATTTTTGCTCTCATGCGCCTCTGCTTCAGCGTCAGACATCGTGCGTCGAAATACGACCGCTTGCAACAACTCTCCGAGCCTGTGCAGCTTATCCTACGGAGATATTACTCACCTCGGAGCTCACGACAGCCCCTTTGTGCGAGATGCGAGCACTGACTATTCGAACTTTGGGGATCAGTGAGTTTAATCCTTAGCTAAAGAACCTGTTGAAACGATCAACTAACTGGTGACAATACTAGATATTACAACACTACCGTTCAGCTCTCTGCGGGTGTTCGACTGGTGACTGGCCAAGTTCACAAGAGTGACAACGAATGGCATCTATGTCACACGGATTGCGCATATCTCGATGCTGGAACTTTGGAGTCCTGGTTGAGTGGAATCAAGACGTGGTTAGATGACAATCCCAACGACGGTATGATACCTACACCATCACGCTATATGAATGAAACGGGAATAAACTGACATCATTCAGTGGTGACTGTCCTACTAGTAAACTCGGACGATGCCACAGACTCTGAGCTCGGCGCCGTGTTCGACTCCGCAAACATCACAGACTATGCGTATACGCCATCTTCAACCAGTGCCATTTCATCATGGCCCACCTTGCAAGAGCTCATCGACGACGGCACTCGTTTAATGACCTTCGTCGCATCTCTATCCTCAAACACCAACGCCACATATCTCATGGACGAGTTCACATACATCTGGGAGAATCCATACGACGTCACATCCGCATCCAACTTCTCCTGTCTCCCCGGCCGTCCCTCAACCGTAGAAGGCGACACATCCGCCGCGCTATCCTCAAACCGCCTGCCTTTCATGAACCATTTCCTATACGAGGACATCGGCCTCGGCATCGAGGAACCAAATGTCACTGCCATCGACACCACCAACGGGCAAAACGGTACGGGAAACCTGCTCACAGCAGCCGATACATGTAAATCAGCATATTCAGGCCGCCAACCAACTTTCATCCTGGTCGACTTCTTCGACAAAGGTCCTGCCATCGATGTAGTAGACAAACTCAACAACGTCACCGACGCAACGGGCCGAGTCGCCGTGCCGGACACCAACAAGGAGGACGGCGGCAGCAGCAGCACCACCAGCAGTGGAACCTACGTGGGCCTGACCGAACTTGTGGATGATGTGAAAAGCGGTGCTAATCCGAGCGTAGGCAACTGGATCTGGGTCGGCGGCGACTGGGGTAGCGTCCTCGGGGGCGGCGTCTCCTTGTAATAAATTGGAAGGATATACGAATTTCATTTCTTGGTTAGGCATAGCGATGGCGTTGATTGTTTTGTTTTAGGTATGACTTTTTTTCTCTCATGGCGCAGACTTAGAAAAGCATATTTTATTCATGATCTCGAATATTACTTCTATACATCTTCACTCCTTGCCCAGCAATTTATTAACAGTAGCCACTTTGTCCTCAAATGACTGGACCTTGTCAACCCTGTAAAGAATCAGCATCTATCAAATCACTCTCAAAAAGACAAGGGAAAAGAGACAAACCTCGATCCACTCCGAATATCAGACTGAATACGCACAACCCCCTGTTGATGCAGCACAGTATGAGCCTGTCCAATGAGGCGGTGCACTTGATCCCATGGTCCTTCTACAAATAATTAATCAAAATCCTTCTAAGCATATCTACTACTATTATCAAAGGGAGAAAGGAGGGGCTTACCCAACGTCGTCCCCGCAGAATGCATCACATACTTCAGTCCCGATCTCTCGACTAGGCGCTGCACATCGGCGATTTGCGCGGAAACTGAGGCGGAGCCTGTTCCTATCTGTTACCAGTCAGCTTATACCTAGGCCTATATCGACGCAAATGAAGAGAGGGGTTGACGTACCGGAATCAAGCAAAAGTCGGCCGTGCAGTGGTCCGGGGTGGGAATGGATTCGATGGAGTCAATTGATGAGGATGACATTTTGTTTGCTTTGGTGGCCTGGTTGACAGCGTTATTATTTATGTGTTTGCTTGTTATCTTTTAGGTACTTTAAGGCTTTGAGGAAAAGATGAAATAGCGGCGTCCCCCCACTTCACTTGGTGACGCTATCGGGATAACCTAACCCTAACCCTAACCCTTGAACACTTTGAGAGGACATTGAACATACTCGTCACAATTTCATGATCAAAGTCCCCGCTAGGGGTCCTTTGGTGTCTAAGTAATTAATATTCCGTTCAATCCTGTTATGATGGCTTCTAGGGATTGTTAAGTGCACATCCACTGCAGCTAACGTGTCCTAATATGTCATCCGGTCAGTTTTTTTATTGGCCACGTTCAGGAAAGGCTGAGGTTGCACTATATAGTCCCCTGTTTTTTCTTGCTGTTTAGAATATTCAAGCTGAATCACATAGTAACATGTGAATTCTTTTTTTATTCAGACGATGCCCAACTTGTGTGTTGTCATTTACGTCGTCCCGGACTCAGCCACAACTTGCTGTCCTCAGCCTATCTTCGAAAACAAACCCCAGGAGATAGAGGGTACGGGATTGATTCTCTAATAATTCGCGTTAAATAAGTAGCCTGCTAGAAAATTTCCTGCTATTCCTTTTTCTCTTTATTCCGATGCCTTGGGCCTGAATATGGCATAGCGACCTACCCCAGGCAGTTAGGGTTTAGGCTTGCACGAGTCGAATATCTGTCCTCATACTCTCTCATATACTGTACGTACATAGTGCCTGCACGTGCGGACCAAAGTTAGAAATTGCTAGAGTGGAGTCTCTCCCCTTCCTCTAGAGCAGGAAGTGGCAGTGCAAGGGTCTGTGTTGAGATGAACCGTCCCATGGGACGTACGAACCCCGGCTAATTGCCCCAGGGACGTGGCGACACAGCGGTAAAGCATTGATGCAAAGAAGGATTTGCGTCCTGTTATTTTATGATTGGTACATGTACCCCTAGATGGCAAATCTGTACATTCCACGTAGGTTTCGGTCTAGATCAGTTGATCACTTGTGATGGAAATAATGATTTCTCTGTCATGTGTTTGAAGTTGTGGCGTTTCACGGCCACGTGTCAAGGTTTTGCCCTAAATTTCATTACCTACTAAAATAAGCTTAAACTTTGTCTTCCTCTGGTCCCTGTCAAAATATCCCCCTTTTATTGGCACAGAGTATATTATCGTTGAGTGGCTAGTGCGAATATGTTTCAAAATACTGTACCATGTATGTCTGGAATGGATTACATGCTGATCTGCTTGGGAGATAATATGAGCCACCCATAGACAGATGTCTCACTTTATGGTATTCACAGTCCCCCGCAAAAGTCTAGCCAATTAAACCAAAATATCTTCCAGAAATAGAGTACATACCTGTGTGATTGGAGTGAGCGAATAGTTAAAGTGGAAAATTTAAAATTGGCAAATGTGGCTTTCGCGGTCTTATTCGTATCTTTTTTCCCTTCTCGGGGTTTGGATACGTATACGCGCGTATTCTACACCCCTATTCATCTTGCCTCACACGAACCTGTTGCCATCGAGTCTGTGAGCCTGTGGTAGAGCGTTTAACGCACTGGCCTTTTGGTAGAAATGAAGGGACTTGGATACGCTAATTCTAGGTAGCAGGATAGATTCTGTACCTCGCATGCCCCCAATACAGGTATATATGTCTTGCTCTTTGGCACTGCTTTGCCCAGAATTCTTTGATAGATGTAATTTTGCATATCTTACCTAGGTAGCTTCCAATTTCAGTGAAGAATATGCTTGCCTATCCTAAGGACAATGTCTTGTCAAGGCGGGAGATCGAAGGCATGATTGCCGATGGCAAATACATCATTATCCTCGACCGCAAAGTGCTAAGGCTCGATGCCTGGATCAAGTTCCATCCTGGAGGGGACATGGCTATCAAGCATATGGTGGGAAAAGATGCGACCGATGAAGTGAATGCGTAAGTCCATTCCCGTGTTTTTTTCTCTCTGATGATTTCCAGAGGTTGGCATTTGCTAATATGGTCGAAGACTTCATTCACGCGAAGCACTTCAGCGTATGAACGCATTCCAGATAGGCCGCATCGAGGAACGATGGACGAACTTCATCCCTCCCATCCAGGGCGGTCATTTTCGTCCATGCAGTGGTGATGATACGGACGATTCAGACTCTGAGGTTTCTAGCGTGGAGAGCTTCCCCGATTTTGAATTCGATAATGCATCAACTTCAACAATGGAAACATCTATCAGTACCAGCTCTCTGAAGGCAGAAACCAAACCGCGAGCGTATGTTATCGACGCCCGAACTCAGGAGGAGATTCTTCTAGACCAGACCAAATATCCTCCTCTTGATATCAAACACCAAGATAATATTATCAAGAAATACCGTGCCCTGAACGAGCGCATTCGTGCCGCCGGGCTATACAATTGCAACTACTTTGCATATGCAGTAGAAGCATTTCGATACTCTGTCCTTTTCGGCCTCTTCCTCTTCTTCTTGAACCGGTCTTACTTCTGCCTGGCAGGCCTGTTCCTCGGTTGCTTTTGGCATCAACTTGTCTTTACTGCACACGATGCCGGGCATATGGGTATTACACATGACTTCCAAACCGACACGGTGATTGGCATGATTGTCGCAGACTATCTCGGAGGTCTTAGTCTGGGCTGGTGGAAGCGAAGCCATAATGTCCACCACATCGTCACAAACGCCCCAGAACACGACCCTGATATCGAGCTGATGCCGTTTTTTGCTTTGTCGCACCGCTTCTTTGGAAACCTTCGCAGTACATACTATGACAGGGTCATGGAGTATGATGCCGTGGCCAGATTCACAGTCAAGTATCAGCACTACATGTACTACCCGATTCTTCTCTTGGGGCGCTTTAACCTCTACCTCCTTAGCTGGGAACACATCTATCTCGGCCTCGGTCCCAGGCATGGCGCTGGTTGGTGGCACCGCTGGTTTGAACTAGCCGGTCAAGTCTTCTTTTGGACCTGGTTCGGCTATGGCGTCTGCTATCTTAGTATTCCTGACTGGCCGAGCCGTATATTGTTTGTCCTCATCTCGCATATGGTCACTGCGCCCCTTCACGTCCAAATCACCCTTTCTCACTACGCCATGTCCACTGCTGATCTTGGACCACATGAATGCTTCGCACAAAAGATGTTACGCACAACCATGGACGTCGACTGCCCTGTCTGGTTTGACTTTTTCCACGGTGGTCTCCAGTTCCAGGCCATTCATCACTTGTATCCGCGCATTCCTCGTCACAATCTACGCAAAACGCAGCGGTTTGTGCAGGAGTTTTGCGAGGATGTGCAAATTCCATACGCTATCTCTACATTCTATGATGGAAACAATCAAGTCATAGGTCGGCTTGGAGATATCGCTAAGCAAGCACGGATTTTGGAGGAGTGTCGGAAGGCTTGTGCAGAGCAGGGAGTTTTCGCAGGTCACTTGCATTGAAGTTCTGTAAATATTTGTATAGATAGCATAGAAGTGTATATATTAGAATAGAATATGAATTTGTGAAGTTGAAGAATACTAATTTAACAAGCATAGAGATGTCACTTATAATGAAAGAATTGGCAGTACGTAACACCATATTATAATAGACTATCTCCTTTACACCCACAGGCTACTAACAGTCATTAACAAAAAAAGAACAAAAGCGAGCCAGTGCATTAAATAGATGCGATTACTACTATGTATTAAGTATATACAATGGGACCAGCCTCAATTGACAAACGTGAGTCTCGCTTGCAAGACTTGAAGGATAGTACCTTCATCCAGGTAAATACACGACGCCCGGTCATGTTGCAAGGTTGGGGGAATAAATCAAATCTTGCCGATGCTGTCTTTGGGCTGTTCGAGGCCGGAATAGCCTCCCAAAGTAAAACGACGAAAGACAAGCAAATTCAAAAAGCTGCATATTCATATAGTCATGTCGTATCATAACGTGCGGTATAAATTATTCGGCCGGTTTCTGCGCAGTCACAACCAAAAAATCAAACAGCGGATGAACGCCCTTCTGATGCGCCGCCGCGCGCACACTGGCATTCAGAACCGACACCTCCTCCTGCTTCCAGCCCAGCACATCCTTGAACAACACCGCCGTAAACCCCTCGACACCCTCCACAAAATTCAGTGACAGAAACGTGCCAATCTCCTTCATCCGCGGGTCCTTGGGCCAGCTGCCCACCGGAAGCTTGAATCTCTGCTGCTTGACATTCTCAAACCCGGCGTCTTTGACCCAGCCCTTGAAGGACGGTGCCGGGTCCAATGTCCGGCCAATCTTGTCGCATGCCTCCATCAGGCCATCCATCAGCTTGACCATGGGGTTGTCCGGCTTCAAGCTGTCGTCCTCGGAATATAGCGTATTAGCCGACTCTTGCAGTTCCAACCACCCTCCCGGCGCGAGATTCTGATAGCACTGCTTAATCAGCCGCGGCCAGTCCTTGATCGAGCCTGCCATGTACCGGCAGTGAATGTAGTCAAATGGCTGAGACGTGGCCCACTGCTGCTCGACATCGTCAACAATAAAACGCACATTCGCCGGTACCCAATGCGGCTGGATAGGGCTCAAATCATTCCCCAAAATCAGCCCGGCACCAGGATACAAATCGCCCAGCTCAATCGGCCACATGCCGGTGCCTGTTCCAATATCGAGTATGCGCAGGCCGGCATTGGGGTCGATGGGCGCTAAGAACAGCCGGTTGTGCAGGCACCGATAGTACACATGGTGCACCATGTCCAGCCGGTCCTGCTCTTTTTCGTCATTTGGAAAACTGTATGAGCCGGCGTTGTACGAGTGGTAGCGGCGGCCATGTTTCCATTCGTAACGCAGCACGCTGGAGCTGAGCGACGTGCTGGAGGTTGACAGGTCGTCGCCGAGTGCGGAGTCGGCGTCCTCCGAGTCGATCTCGACGGTGGTTGGTTCGGTGGGCGGCCAGTCCGACATTCTGATGTCTGTGTTTCTTACTTATTTTTCCGTATTCTTCCAGTGTATAGATGTCTGCACACACTGCACAGAGATGAGTGATGCATAGTTGGATGTTTTCAAACTCCACGTCGACTCTGGCCTTGACAAATCCTTGAGTCGTTAGTGCGGTCGTTAGGGAACGGGATGAATAAGCGCTAAGTCCGTTGGTTGTGCGTGCGTGGCTAACCACTTTTCGTATCATCTGGGGCCGTTTCGCAACTTCGATGGCCACACTGTTACAGACTGGGATCTGTTTCGTGGAAAATGTCAGACTTGTTGCAGAATGAGGGGCGGCATCTCACGTCAGACGACTTAGCGGCATTACGTGAAGAAACTCAACCCTAACCCTGATAGCCCTAAGTTGGGGATATGAATATATAATAAGGTTATGTTATATATTCATATTTATTTATATCTCTGTTAAACTTGAGTGCTGATATCTGTCTATTAAGAGCAAATAGTAGAATAGTATCAGCAGTCCATGGAATATATCATCTTTTTGTATCGATCGATCTACATCATGGAAATATCAACAGGTAGTAGATTCTATAGAAAATATGAACTTGTCTTAATAGATTGGAACTGTATGATCAGA